>JANPYM010000009.1:1941891-2017227 GCA_025890175.1 Ciborinia camelliae
GGAGGGGAAGGAAATAATGGAAATAAGGGACAGAATGGGTTGGGGGGGAGAGGAGAGGGGGAAAGGAAAAGAAAGGAAGAGGGGGAGAAGGAGAGAAGGGGAGAAGGGGAGAAGAGGAGAAGGGGAGAAGGGGAGAAGAGGAGAAGGGGAGAAAAGGAAAAGGGAAGAAGGGGAGAAGGGGAGTGGGAGTGGGAGTGGGAGTGAATATAAAAGCTAAATATTATTTCCCCCCAAACCATTTCTCCCAAACCATTTTCTTGAAATCAATATAATTCAAATTCAACTTTATCTCCCCTCCTCCCCCCTACCCTCCTCCCCCCCTTCCCCCAGAAACTCCACATAGTAAATACAAGAGACAAGTTCTACAAGACAGCCCCCACACATCCACCATCCACCATCCATATACCCCAACCCCAACCCCACAACCCACTAAAAGATCACCAACATCGAAACAAAACAAAACATTTATTTATCTCCTATGGATTTCCAGGATATGATATGATATCGCTTTTGATTATAAATATGACGCTATAACGCTATACTGCTGGACTACCACTACCACTACCACTAACGCTAACACCCATACTTTAATTTCGAGACCTGCTCTAGTTACTCGAACCATCCAGTGCACACAACAGCACAAGCCCAGATTGCGAAGCATTCATTCGCCATGAACAAGTTACAACCAGGATGATGAAGAACCCTCCGTGCTTTTCCCCAATACCCCCAATACTCCCAAAACTCCATGGATATCAAACATGTCTACAATCCCGCTTCCATAATCTTACGTCACCATATACCTATACCATGTGATCTATGGTGAGGTGAGACCCAACCAAACAAAGTAATAAATCAAGCAAGTTTCTTCCTTTTGATCTCCACGTGACATTTGGTTCCCCTCTCGATACGAAGAATTTTCTCCAAAACATTTACCACCACCCATTGGATGCCCAAGATCCAAATCCTCAAAAGCAAATCACTCAACCCCAGTACAGGACGCTTGCCTCGACTAAACGTGCTATCTTTGTACTTGAACGGAAGAGTAGCGCCCAGATGGTCAATTGCCACCTTAATTCCACTACTGAAACCATCTTCATGGAATCCATATTTGGTCCACGCTCCACAATAGGATATGCTTCTGGTATTTTGAATCTCGGGAAGTTGGGATTGAGATGTTAGAGAACGGGTGTTGTAGAGTGGATGTCGATATGTGTATGTACTGTGGGTAAGTTCTGGTTCCGGGGGAAAGAGGGGATTAAGTGTGACGAGGACATCACCAAATTTGGAGGTCGGAATGTGTTGAAGAATGTTCATGTTATATGTTAAGCAAACTTGGTCAACATTTCTGGATTTTGAGGTTGAAGAAGCAGACGAAGCTGTGATGTAATTCCAAGCAGACCAGGCTTCTCTATTTTGAGGCATGAGGGAAAGATCGGAGTGAAGGACAGCGGTGTTTTTGGAAGTTTGAAAGCCAGTGAGGATGCGACGTTCAGCAGACGTAGAAGATGATCGAATAAGGTTATATGCAATGTCTCCATGAGTAGCTATTATAACATGATCAAATATATCTTCCTTGCCATTTTCGAGGCATAAGCGTATACGATTGTCATCGTCATTGCGTATTGACTCGACTGGGGTGGAGAGGAAGATATGATTAGGAGGAAAGCCTTTCATTACAGCATCGAGGTAAGTTTTGGCACCGTTCTTGATTGTTAGCCATTGAGGACGAGCAGAAACGGTGCTTAATAAATGGTGATTCCACCTGAGTTTGTTAGTGATAGAAGGGCTTATGTGCTGAAATTTAGACCTACATAAATCGGACCAAAGTAACGGCTGGAAACTCTAGAGAACACTTATCCGGGCTTGTACTCCATACCGCTGCAGTCATTGGTATGAGATAATCATCTCTGAATGTATCCGAGTATCCTTCCCTATCCAGATATTGACCTATAGTTTCTTGCTTCTCCGCAGGATGTATGCCATTTGAATTTCTGTTTCCATTGACATGTTCCTCATTCGTCTCTTCCTCTTTCAGAAGGTCCAAAGCAAACTGGTTGAAACGTATAATATCAAAGATCATTCTCCACATTCGGAAGGAAAAGAGGTTCTTTCGTTGTGCAAACACTGCTGAGAGTGAGGTCCCCGACCATTCAAACAATCCTTTATCGCGAGAAACTCCAAAGGTCATTTCTGTAGGTACGGTAGGGACATTGAGAGCATTGAGGAAAGCTATGAAGTTTGCTATTGTATCCTCATCAGCTCATACGTCCCTGAAACCGGCATGGCGCAAGAAGTTGAGCGAATAATAAACTTACGATATGTAGCAGTATTCAACACTATGAACCCTGTATCAACTGGAGTTGTTTTGCCATTACGATGATATTTGACAGTATTTGTATGTCCTCCTAACCGATCTGCAGCTTCGTAGATATAAACATCGTGGTGTGTGCGATTCAAAGCCCAGAGAGCTCCGATTCCAGCGCATCCACTCCCAATGATAGCGACTTTCTTTCTGGGAAACCGTTCAGTTAGGTTGGCGGACATGATATATGAAGATAGAAATGAGTGAAGGAAGAGGAAAGAGGGAAGATGAGAAATAATAAAAAATGCAGAATTGAGAAGTATAGAATGGAATATTCACATGTCAGTACTAAGCGGCATCTTTTGGGTGGCGGGGGAGTTAGCTGCAGGAAGTAGTTGTATTGGGAGTAGTGTACTCGAGTAGCTTGGAGGGTTTATCGATGATGGCATTGCGTGAAACAGTTATATGTAGTATGTAGTATGTAGTATGTACTAGTACTAGTACCAGGTACACAATCAAGGTGATAGATAGATAGCTTTCTCTATCAATTGATGTATCTCTTGAATTTTGAGATTTTTTGAGAGAATTTGGAAGGAATTGAGGACCAATATAGCGATGCTGTATTGATTGAAACAAGATAGATATATAGTAAGAAAAATAGATAGATATAAGAGAAAAGTATCCTTTTTGTTCCTGTTTTCCAGTTGACCTACCATATTCTTTCCTCTATTACCTTTTCCTTACCTTTCTCTCTCTCTCTCAAGCCCCTTCAGCTGTGCTCAAGCTTCATTCACGATGCAAAAACCTTGGTGGGATGGATGTGAAGATGACAAAGGTATACCTACCTTGTAGTATGGGGGGTGAACTTCGGGTGATCGGTATTTATGAAATGCCGATAATAATCACATGAAGGAATTGTACCAGAGTCCAGACACACCTGTGATATGATTCCACAGCCACACTTTATGGTACCTACTGCGTAATCTTTTCCCAATAACTTAGCCACACTTGAATTCCAAGGCTGTAACCCGTAGGCTACAGTTGTTTATTTTAGGTGGAGACATCAAAGCTCCAAGTTTCCCCTTCCACCTGCACTAATCAACTCTACTCAAACAACTTGTTACATACAGATCCCGATACAGATACAGATTACACTCAGAATATTTCCACTTCACTCGAATTAAAAGAAATCATTCCTTCCATTGCACATTTATTTTGAAGAAACCTATCATCTGTCATAAACTTCCATTATTGTTCATGGTTCTGTGATAAATACCTGTTGACCTGGAACCAAAGGAAGCATTGCGTTACTCTGTGCTACTTTACTACATAACTTAACTGCATCAAAGGCATCGATCATCAACCACCATTTCTTCAAAATAGCCAATACCCCTCCTCATAAATATCACATCACCCCATAAATTTATCACCCGGCGCTATCAATATGTCGAATCCCCTCGATACTGACGCAGGCTCGGAACTCTTCAGCAGTTATGAAGCTGAACTCAAACTGGTTCAAGCCGATCTGAACCAAAAGTTGGATCAAATCCCCGATCTCACCGGAGAACCTCGTAAAGCTGCCATTAGCCAAGCAGAACGAGCATTAGAAGAGGCAAATGAATTGGTATGTCCAAGAATCGAGAATGAGATGGTAGTTATCTAGTACTTACTCTTATCTAGCTTGATCAAATGCGACTCGAGAAACAAAATATCCCCTCAGCAACTCGTACCAAAGTCAATCAAAGATTCCGAAATCATGAAACAGATGTGGATGTATCGAAGAGGAAATTAAAAACCTTGGAGAATGACCGGTCCGCTCTGTTTGGGTCACGCTATTCCGACAATCCAAACGATGTCCAACTCGAACAAAGACAACAACTTCTATCGGGAACGGATAGATTGGACCGAAGCTCACAGAGACTGAAGGCTAGTCAAGCATTGGCAAATGAGACGGAGGCTATTGGTGCTAGCACACTCGCAGATTTACATAGACAGAGAGAGACCATCCAACACACGCATGATACCTTGATACAGAGCGAGGGATTCGTTGATAGGAGTGTAAAAACGTTGAGGGGGATGTCTCGTAGGTAAATCATCCCTTACTCCAGTCACAGCTTCAGGCAGGAGATGTAACGCTGACTGCCTTCTTTTAGGATGGCTACCAACCGGATAATCACGGTTGCTATTATAACAGTTTTGGTTCTTCTTATTATTGCTGTTATTGTTAGCAAGTTCAGATAAACATTTCTTGCTTTTCGGCGGGGCGTTTTTCGGTATTCGGTTCTCAGATACACTTTACCATAAGCTGATTTCTAATACAACTTTTGTACAATTGGTTTACAGAACAAAGGCTCCAAAACGGCGATTCGTGTAAGGGGAGGGTAATGGATTTAGTTGAGTTTCCGATGAGGAGTTCCAAGTGCAGCTGGACAGCGGTCCGAGATACAATATCAATCCCATGGTTTGGGTAAGTGCATGCATGGTATGTAGTGACCTAACGCTGGCACGATATAACGATATTTTCCTTGATCATTCCCTTGTGATTGAATTTCTGCCAACTCATTTGCGTATTTCGCTGCAGTCAGCGCTTTTATCTCTTCAGGCCGGAACTGTGCACATGTTTTCTACTTGCTGTGTTGAGCCTCTACCTATCATTCTCGGATGAGGTAAATACCGATGCAAATCTCCTCTGCATGTCAAGAGTCACAAACATAGGATCTAATGAATACTGTGTAATTGGAAGGTGTGCGGGCATCCATCCCAATTCTTCTTGATGAGTACAAGTATCTGAGGATTAGCAATCATGGCACCACGGCTACATATTTACCCTTGCTTCATGTGGCCTCTCCTACCAATTGGTATTGCCAAAATGCCTTTACCCGTCTATTTTTTCTCGTTGCCGGTGGAGTGTTGCACAAATACGTCCCAAAACAGTACCGATAAGACTTCTTGCAACCCTACATGCAATTTTGGGTACTACAAAACTATAAGCCAAAGACCTAGCCTCATATGACTACCCAAGTCAATTTAAGTTTCTATGATGCTCGATTGACAACGGAATACAACACAGACCATGTATGCTTCAAAAGATACGCGTATTTCAATTGGATTGCTCGTGTGTAAAACGTGGAGATCTGGATTTGATATGAAAACCCCGCTTTCAGTAAAGGCAGCTTGCTTCTCGACAGGGAAAAATCTGATATTTCAGTTTGTTGAAGCTGCTGTCCTCCCGGTGATGGTGACAAACTTGGCTATGATGTGCAGCCATATCTCTATATTTCCTCCACTCTTATCACTCCGCACTTCCCCAATTCTTCTGCATTGTCAAATTCCGATTCTGATCGTTGTCATTGAATCAAGCCTTCTTAAACATGCTGTCCCCTTATACCAGTCAGATTAACGTGGTAGTTATTCTAGGAACTTCAATTTTTGTTTACTGCATCTTGGGGGTTGTCTATCGTCTTTACTTCCACCCGTTATCCAAATTCCCGGGTCCTAAATTGGCTGCAGCCACCCTCTGGTCGGAATTTTATTATGAATGTATCCTATCAGGACAATACTTCATCAAGATTGCACAATGGCACGAACAATATGGTATGTCAATCGTCACGTCATGCTTTGAAAGGCCACCTGAGTAAAGTCATGCTGATTCTTTGGTTAAGGCCCAATTATTCGGATTGGACCAAATGAGATTCATATTGATGATCCTGAGTACTACGATACTCTGTTCTCATATTCCGGTGTGAGGAACAAAGATACTTTCTATACAGCACAATTCAATACGCCAGATACGGGGTTTGGCGCTGAGGATCACCATGTTCATCGAATGAGAAGGGCAGCACTCAATCCATTCTTCTCCAAGGCTTCTATTAATCGCCTTTCTCCCATGTTAACTGCCATGGTAAGTTTGTTCATGGAGTTATTTCAATCGGAGCTTCCACTTCTTCCCGATGGCTGTTCTATCGGCCTCTTCCCTGCTATGAAAACCAAGTGCTCCGAATCGGTCTTAACATTCTTATCTCGTTACAGGTCGAGAAACTATCCTCTCGCCTAGAGGAATTCCGTAACACGAATCAACCACTTAATATTCGCCTTCCCTTTCAATGTTATACAGCTGATATTATAACACTTTACGCCACCAATCGTTGTTGGGATCATCTCGAGGTGCGTCTCTCTTCTCTTTATTTCGCAACATCTCTAAACAAATTTATGCAGGTACCAGATTTCAACCCTACTTGGGCAGAGACATTCGTCGCTATATCGATTCTAGGAAAATGGGCCAAATTTTTCCCCAGAATTTATACATTCATCGAGTGTATGCCCCGCTGGGTTCTGGGCAGATATGCTCCAGGCGTCATACTCACCCTCGATCATCAAGATGTACTTCCCCGCTTTCCTCTACCCCTATCATTCCTCGGTTCCTCACCTATATGCTAACTTGCCACCCCACCCAGAAAATCCGCACCCAAATCAAGGAAATCCTCTCGGGCACCCTCCTCCCAGTAGACACTCCTATCAATGGTTTCCCACGTACCATCTTCCATAATTTCCTCAACTCTTCTTTGCCAGAGAGCGAGAAGAAATTTGAAAATATGAGTCAAGAGGCTACTAATGTTATTGGGGCGGGCACGGATACGACGGCCAACACGCTGATGATTCTGATGTATTATCTTGGGTGTGATCAGGTGAGGGTTGAGAAATTGAGGGACGAGCTGAGAAGTGCGGGTTTATGTAGGGACGAAGATGGGAAGTTTGTAAGAGTTGAGTTGGGAATGGTGGAGAGGTTGGTTTATTTGGTGAGTGCTAACTTTTGTGAGATCATGGGATGGGAATATATGAGACTGATTTGTATATCTAGAATGCTTGTATACTTGAAGGATTACGGTGGGCTCTTCTAAAATAGTTCGGAGACAATTGGCTAACAGTAATGCAATAAAAGTCTTTCATATGGCGTATCAAGTCGATTAGCTCGCATCGCACCCAACGAGAACCTCCGATATGGGAAATGGGAAATTCCCGCTCGCGTAAGTTTCTCTTGGCCCATTTCCTTTCCTATGCTAATGTCAACAGACACCCATTGGAATGAGCACCATGCTCCAGCACCACAACGAAACAATATTCCCCTCTTCCCACCAATTCATTCCCGAACGCTGGATCCTATCTGATGGTACTATAAACCATGCTCTCGAACGCTATCTTGTGACGTTTTCGAAAGGTACTAGGACGTGTATTGGTCAACTGTATGTTATGTTCTATTTTCTCAAATCCAAATGGATGTGCCTTCCCATTCATTTCTTCCTCCTCCTTTCTAACCGTCATCTTCACACCATTTTCCCATACCGAATTGACAGACAACCCCGTCTAGCCTGGCCAAAGCAGAAATTCATCTCGCCCTCGCAGTCATCATTTCCCGTTTCAATATCCAACTCTACGATACTGAGTTTGATAGAGATGTCAAGGTCAAGAGAGATTATTTTTTGCCGCAGCCGGGGAGCGATAGTCGAGGTGTGAGGGTTTTGTTGAGTTGAGTTGGGTTTTCAAAGTGAGTTTCGATGCGTCGGGTGGAAAATGGGGTGGGAATTCTAACGGCGATGCAGAATGTAATAATTGGAAATTCAAATTGTTCTTGATGAGCCTTTTTCTTCTTTCATGACTGGAAAGTGTGTGGAATACAAGTCTGACATACATAGCTACTCGAAATGATGAAATTGAAATTGGATATTCATTCATTCATATCCTGATCCTGATCCTGCATCGTGTTCCATTACATTATTACCACGTTGATTAAAGTCGTGAAGTCGCCCCCCCCATCTCCCCCTAACACCAAAACCCTAGTTAACCAACTCACTTCCCGCTCTTCCCCGACCCCTCCCCACCTCCCCCCACCGCCTTACTTTTCCCCTTCCCCTTCCCATTGTCCTGCGCCCGAACATCTTCCCCCGCCTCCTCAACCGCAACCTCAATATCGCTCTTCGCACCCCCTCCCTTCTTTCCCGCAACCGCCTCGGACCCCTCTCCCGAAAACCTCACGGGATCGAGATCGAGGGCTCCCACGAGAGAAAGCACCGGCGCTCCCATGGCCGGCGCGTTTCGTTCCGCGCCGCTCTCGCTTGGCTTGCGTCCCCATACTATGTACATGTTGCACCAGTTGTGCACGCGGCTGTCTTTGAATTCGTTGCGTACGCCGGCGGCGAGGACTTGGTATCTGGGTGCGGGGGGGGAGGTTAGTTTTGGGTTTGGTTTTGGTCTTGGGATTGGGATTTTGGGATTGGGATTTTGGTTCGCTGGATTGGGATCCTTGGTTGCGAAGTTGATGATGAGGAGGTGTGGATGGATGGATGGATGGGTTGTGTTGTATTGAGTTGGATGGGTGATAAGGTAATGAATGAATGGATAAGGAAGGGAAGGGAAAAGAGAGAATTTACTCACTCTTCAGGTGACCATCCTAATACCCGTGTGAAATGCGCCATGCCATATGCGACGGTTGCATCCAACATGTTCTGTTGCAGGTAGAGGCCGATTTCTTTGTTGCGGCGGTCGCGGGCCCAAGGAGCCATGGGGAGCTAGATGGTTGTTAGTGGGATATCGGTTGGCAAGAGGTGAAGAGAAAGTGATGCGATGTGTGTGGGAGGAAAGAATAGCATGACTCCTGTCTGTCTTGTTCCCCCAGAATCGGGAGATGGGTCTCCTGAACTGTGAAGTATTTTTGATTATATTCCGATAGTTTTTCATCCATAGAAAAGATCTATGGGCGCAAAGAAATGGAAATTAAAACCTACTCTCCAATGTTTTTGCTCGACCGCCTCAAATCCCGCCTCGTTTAGCCAATCTTTGAATTTCATTGCAACGTTCAAATCTCGACCGAACAGTTTCGAAGCTTCGTCGAGGCCCGCTTGCCACTTTTGAAAACAGGGGGCTAGCTGTTGATCGATTAGATGGAATGGTGATGTGATATAGATGAAGGTAATACGTACATCGCCTGTCCCGTCGTCTGAGTATCCATGACTGAAGAGAGGTCAAAGTAAGCGTTATTCGAAATTGGAGAAAGGGGAGGGTGTAGAATGGAAGATTTGACGCAGATAACTGGGAGGAAGAAAGAGAGACAAACTATTCGAAATCTACAAGCTCGATATAACCCCCCTCGTTCAGATTGTCACGAGCTTGTTGGAGGAGGTGAGGCCTATAAATATAAGTTAGTATAATGTAACCATTCATCATGCCGTAGAGTATTATGCAACAGACCAAGAAGCGATCGAACCACCCAAGGAGCGAATATGTATAAAGTCGAATTTTTGACTATAACGCCATGTATCTTCCACATCATCAACCTATTTTTGATCAGTGGGGTTATCTCACAAGTCGACAATGGCAACTTACTTCGAATTCAAGATTTGGCGGGATCCTGCGAGATGCTTAGCAAAAATCCAAACCCGAAGAAGGATTGATCATACCAGCCAGGTTGAATCGGAGATAAATCACAGCCAACAACATGCGATGAAGGAAATTGACTATATTTGAAGTTAGATATGTATCATAAGACAATTTCATCGAGTGATAAGAACGTACTCGGCGAAATCAATTGCCCAAATCCCAGTGCCGGTACCAACATCAAGCACTCGTTGAGGATTCTCAACCGGCGCCAAATATAACTTGCCATCTAGAACGAGGTTAAAGACGTGATGGAGCTGTGTATGTCAATTAGATCAACTTCTCCGAGTAGGTATCAATAGATCGTATACATACGAGGTCCATACGATCTTGTTCGTCATCATCGTTTGGCTTATGTATTTAGTACTTTGGTGGCGAGAGATCCGAGGATATAGCTCACCATCAGATATTTCCCATCTCTATAAGCATGGTATCTCCGGCCATTCTAGAAAGTGTGAGTATATTTTATTACATCAGGATACAGAATTTGGGCCATACTTCTTCCCTAGAACGACGGGATTAACTTGGGAACTTTGGGTAGCAATCATAGGAGCACTCACCTGTATCGAGTAATTCCAGATGTCAACGACGTCTTGCTCGTATTGCTACTATGCGGACATTAGCCAATCTTCATCGACATAAATCGCTACCTACGCCGCAGGGCCACCGAATGCGGAATCGTTCTCAAGTGCGTCATTGTCCTTCACTGGTAAGCTTTGATCTTTGACTGGTGTTCACAGGATCATTACATCGACTTCGATTGGATTTGCAATAGCAACATCTTGCGGATCCTGAGGAGCTCCACCTGCTGCATTGAAAGCATCGATGGCTTCTTGCGATGTTGCCATATTTGTATTTGGGTAGAATCACATTTATAGGATCAGGAAAGGATGGAGGGGAACGTAAATATGTAGATGAGAAGGAAGAAAGCCTCAAAGGAAAGAAAAAATTGGCGAAAGCAACGTTTCTATATCATCAGGGTAATATACCCTCGCTCAACGGGTCATCTCCCCAACGCAAAAGGTTGTAATACCACATCTTTTGTGTCTTGCATACCTACCTGTACATATTGCAGCTTGTTCCGATACCCAAAGAATTCTCCAACATTTTGTGTTTGACGACAGTGATGATTCCTGGCTTTCTATGACTCGTCCCAAAGTGCCGGGCCCGTTTTGCTTGGACGGATGAACAAGATTCCGCTATGGTGCTACAGAATATGCAAGTTGCCGAAGGCAGGCGAAAGGTAACTACCACACTATATGGTCGGCGATCAAATATTGGCGTTATGGTGTTGCCATAATACACCTGTCATTTCAAAGGAAGGTTGAAGGTAAAATATTTGATTATGAAACAAGAGAATTGAAAGCTTCAACGCTCCCCCGCTCCCCCAACAATCGCTCAACACATCCGCTGCAGAAAAGTGATATTATCTACAGCGGGTAAACAAGTAGTGTTACAGCACTCAGCTGGATAAAATGATTAGGCTGCTTATGCAAAGTCCCCGAAGAACTTTCTGTGCATTGACTCAAGTTGAATGGCTGGCAAAATTACCTAAATATTCGTCAATAACGACTAGAGACATCCGCGGTCTTGGGGGCGGTCTTGGGGGCGGTCTTGGGGGCGGCCTGTTGTGACCACAAAGGTGATGGTCAATATGTCAACTTGACAGTTCTCACCGTTGAATAAAAAAAAGTCCGAAGTTGGAGAAATGATGAGCCAATAAGAATCTTGAATTCGATGTCAATATTATTTTACTGACCGGGTATCATACATAAAACTTCCATTGCCGTCTCTTCCGAAAAACCCCAATAACTCCTTTGAAAACTCATTCGTGCTCTCATATTTCCAGGCGAGCATATATAAGATAAACCCTCCCCCAACGAGCGTAAAAGCTACCTCAACGTACTTTGATTGTCATGAAAGAACTCTTAGAAATCCAAATGTGACACTTAAGAGAAAGCCTGTGAAAACAGCAACTTGTCTCCTCGATGATAATATCCCAGGTTCTCTCAATACCCATACCACACACCCAAGTGGCCATAAAAACCCCATAAAGTTGCCCCATAATAAATCATCAAACGCACCACCCATACCATCATCTCCAAAGTCAAAACCAGCCTCAGCTCCACCTGCGCCACTCCCTGCATTATTATCTATCCAAGAATCTTCCATTCGCAACAAGGTATCAGGAGATGGCATAGTATCCGGTGTATGTATATTCGCTTGAATTGATTGAAACTGGAGTCGGAGTTGATTCACTTCAGCTGGAGAAAAGCCGGCAGAGAGAAACCGGTTGAAGCCACGCGGTGCAACTGTTGTGCTTGAAGCCGGTGCACCGAGACTCGCAGCTGGTAATTTTTCCTTCTTTGACTTGTTCAGTGCGGTAGTGGCTGCTAACGTTTCTGCATCAATCTCGGATGGACTGAGAAAATCATCACCAATTGAGCAGTTGATGTATACCCTAGCCGGGGGTGGTTCGACATCTTTCCCCTTTCCCTTGGCATCTATCGCTCGTGGTGGGGGTGTCGGAACTTTTAGTATCGCCGTTAGGAAATCATCATCTCGTATGAACTTTCCACCGTATATAAATCGGAATCGACGTTGTGATGCAGGGGGTTCAAGCTTGGAACGAATTAGATGTTTCAATCCTACGCCGGTAAGATTGTTTTGAGTAGGGATGTCCAAAAGTAGATCTGGAACTGAATCTGCAAATCGAATGGTGATATGTAGTGGTCTCGATGGTGGTGAAGCTGCAGAGCTTGTTCTTGAAGCCATTGTTCATTTGCAAGTTTGAACAATACTTACGGGCAAGTTAAAGATCAAGGCCAAGGTCAAGCCCAAGCTCAATAGTAGATTAGTCAATCTGCAAATAATGAAGTTATTTGCTAGAGTCTTGTTGTCATCAATCTAGCAGCATTGTATTGAAGTGAAGTGAGGTGAAGTGAAGTGAAGTGAAGTCAAGATAGATGATAAACCTTCTTGGCGGTGGTTTTGTTTTGTATTGTTTTATAGGTAATCAACTCCAGCTAGCTACCTAGGTAGGTGTAGGTCGGGTATAGGTAAGCTCTCTTTCATCCCCCATATTTTGAGATGGCGGCCGCTAGTTACTAACCCCCCACTAGTGGCAGGTGAGTCGTGACTGTTGGCAACTTGGCACCTCTACCTTTATGGTTTACCCCTGTAATATCCGGATTACGACATTTCGATATTGCGACACCGGCACTAGTAGGTAGAGTAAAGCAAAGTATGAGAAGCTGTAAATAATAGCTATCATACCCATATATTATAATCATCTTTCTCTTCTCTTCCTTTTCAACATTGAGATAGATATCAATACCTATATCGATGATATCTCGAAAATCCTCACTTCTTTTGGCACAATCATTAACAGGACATTTTATCAAGACCACTACTATCGCATCTCCCCGCTTCTTTCATCCCACCATGAGTAACAAATCCAAACTTCAACCTGCTGCTCGGGTTGCTGCAAGAAGGCAAGATGTTTGGTATGTATAGCTTGCTCTGGTGCTCATGAAAGTTATATGGCCAACTTTGATTGAAAATCTGCAAGTGCAAGGCGTAGGGAGGGGGTTTAAAATCGCATCTCTGACATGAAATATTCGCAGGTCAATTGTCAATGAAGCTGCTGCCGCCTCTCCCAAACAACCCATTGTAAATATGGGCCAAGGTTTCTTCGGATACAACCCTCCTAAGTTTATCCTCGATGCCGCTAAGGCGGCTCTTGATAAGGTCGAATGCAACCAATATTCACCAACGAAGGGCCGCCCACGTCTCAGGCAGGCCATCGCAGACTCATATTCGCCATTATGGGGAAGAAAACTGAACCCCGAGACGGAGATTACTATCACAACGGGTGCCAACGAAGGTTAGGGGAAACACGACGCAATGGGATATACGCTTACCAGTTGCAGGCATGCTTAGTGCCTTCATGGGTTTCATCGAAGAGGGAGATGAGGTTATAATATTTGAGCCATTTTTTGACCAGTAAGCCGGCATGCCGAAGTTGAGTTAAAAATGCGATACTGACTCTATGACAGATATATCAGCAACATAGAAATGCCAGGTGGAAAGATTCGTTACGTACCTCTGCACCCGCCTGCAAAGGGAGCAACGCAAAATACGTCTGCGGGCGAATGGACAATAGACTTTTCTGAGCTCGAGGCAGCCATAACACCTAAAACGAAGATGATCGTCCTGAACACGCCTCACAACCCGGTCGGAAAGGTCTTTTCAAAAGAGGAATTGCTTAAGATTGGAGAGCTTTGCGTTAAAAACGACATTATCATTCTTTCCGATGAAGTATATGACCGACTCTACTATACGCCATTTACAAGAATCGCAACGTTGTCTCCAGAAATCGAGAGGCTTACACTTACAGTTGGGTCTGCGGGAAAGAACTTTTATGCTACTGGGTGGCGTGTTGGATGGTTGATCGGGCCACCACACCTGATTCAATATGTTGCAGCCGCACATACAAGAATCTGCTATTCTTCTGTATCTCCCCTACAAGAAGCTGCGGCTGTTGGATTTGAAGAAGCTGATGCCAATAACTTTTGGGAGTCGGCTGTATCTGAGATGAAGGGTAAAATGGACCTATTCAACGAAATTTGGAAAGAACTGGATCTCCCTTTCTCCGATCCCGAAGGAGGTTACTTCGTTCTGGTGAACATGAAGAAGGTTAAGATTCCATCGGACTATCCATTTCCAGATCATGTCAAGGATCGTCCAAGAGACTTTAAGTTGAGTTGGTTCCTGATACAGGAGGTTGGCGTGGCTGCTATTCCTCCAACCGAGTTTTACACAGATGAGAATGCTCATATTGGTGAGGACTGGTTACGATTTGCGGTATGCAAAGAGGATGAGGTACTTGAATCTGCAAAAGAGAGGTTGAGGGGCCTGAAAAAGTATATCGAGGCATAGATTTCAGACGATAGAGGCGAATTCAACATACAGAGCCCAAGTCCAGTACTAGGCAATTCTTGCTGGTAAATAATTACCAATTGCAAAATCTTGATTCGTAGGCTTGTCTTATAATTGATGCCATGAATACCGAATTTTGGTCTTGTTTTGTGATATAGCATCAATGGGAGTCTTAGAGCCCATATAAACAATACCTACTAGGAGATATACAAGCGTCAAACTTGATAATTGAACTAAGCCATGCGTGGCAATGAGTGGTATGGATAACAATGCCAGCAAGGAACAAAGTCATGTCTTGGAGAAACCAAAGACCACTCTGCCCCTCGGGCCTCGAGGTAAGTTGGCTCCAACACTAAGAAATAGTGACATCATGACAGGACTATTGACTTTACGCATAGATACTTGTATATAAGAATGAACGGGCAGACTTTTGTGCGTCAATTACAATAATCAATACAATAAATCAAACAAGTATAAGTTCATATCGACATGGATTCAACCATCTCCGATTCCAAAATTATGCAAACAGTCAAGAACACCATCGCCGAGAATTTCGGTAGCATGTATGTACCTATACATTATTGTCTCTACTATTCAATATACTGATTCTTTATAGGCACTCCCTTGCAAAACCAGAACACCAATTTGCTCTCGAGGATTGCCCTGACCAAAGCGGGAAAGTAGCAGTCATCACCGGTGGCAGTGAGGGTATCGGTTATGGTTGTGCACACACCCTTCTCAAGAATAATCTCGCCAAGCTGTTCATCATCGCGGTGTCTCAAGAAGTCTACGATGGTGCCGTAGAAGATATTTCCAGGACCATCTCACCCTCGGCAGCTGAAAAATGCACATTCCTTAAGTGTGACATGTCCGATTGGCCAGCCGTGTGCAAGGCAGCCAACACGATATCCGAAAGCACGGATAGGATTGATATTTTGTGCAACCTCGCTGCACGAGGTATCATGACATATCAACTTACCGACTATGAAATAGATAGACACATGGCGGTCAATCACTTCGGCCACGTTATTCTCACCAGTCACTTGATGCCAATCCTCAAGAAGACGGCAGATGCTGGACATACCGTCAGAATCGCCAACATGGCATCAAATGCTCATCAAGCCACCCCCAGCGATTGCAAATTCGCAAATTTGGATGAATTGAATACAGATTTGGGACCTAATGGTCAATATGGACGGTCCAAGTTAGCCGTTATGCTTTATTCTCGTTACTTGGCCCGTCATCTCACTTCCAAGTATCCCAAGATCTTGGTAAATTCTATGCATCCCGGATTTGTCGATACAAAGATGTCGCAAGTTGATATTCATGAGCCATATCCAACGCTTGGGTATGGCATGTCTGTCCTGATGAAGCCCTTCAAGAAGGATCAGTGGGATGGCTGTATCAGCACCTTATTCGCCAGTACTGCAGTGGAAGAAAGTGGACTGTATATCTGCCCTCCAGCAATTCCGGAGCCGGGAAGCTCTCTATCACAAGATGAAGAATTGGGCGAGCAGCTGATGAAGTTGACTAAGGAAATTATTGCTGGGAAAATGCCCAAGAAGAGTGTCGATCAGGGATGTCCTCTTGAGCTTTATTAAATGGAGATGCGAATTGGAAATACTTTCTTAGCTGTATGGATATGTCATGGGGTCCAATAATCCGGACTACAGTCTGAATAAAATCTTTAAATTGTCAGAATTTTATAACTCCTTAATATAATAAGACTGTACTGGTAGCATCAATTAAATCAACAGTTCAAATATTTCAAATATTTCAAACAACTTTTAGTGTACCAAATAAATTCAATATATCGGCAGAATTCAATGTATAAATTCAATGTATAGAATCAAAACGTCTCATCCTCGGCCTGCAGTCCGGACTACTGGAAACTCTCGGATATATTAATCAATAATGGTATTTTATTCTGCTATTTTAATTCTGATATCTATGTCTGTTCTAACCTGTTTCTTTCCTCTATCGTTCATTTTCTTTCGCTTCGTGGAAACACCCTTAACACCCTTCATACCCTCGCTCCCCCAAAGCCCAAATTCCCTTTCCCTTTCACAATCACAGACCAATCTTCTCCCCTTTTCGTCCATATCACCACAATTACCACAGCACTTGACGCCCTCGCAGCCTTCACAAACCACCAACACCAGCTCGCAACCTTCAATACCACATTTTCCCATTCTATCTTCCTCTCTTCCACATTTATGGCACCTCGCTACTTTCTCTCTCTCTATCTCATTACCCAAGCCCAGCGATCCTCTCCCATCGAAAACATATTCCCTCCCCTTCCATAAACACTCGTCTTCTCTCTTCCTCCCAGACAGCATCTCTTCCTCAAACCAGGCCATATACGCCGATATCCCTCCTTTCAACGTGTAGATTCTATCTTCCGAAGCTTGCTCCACATTTTCCGCAATCCACCTCGTAGCTTTCTCACAACGAATGCCACCTGTACAGTACGAGAAAATCGTTTTACCAGCACTGCCTTGCTGTTTCTTATGCTCGGGTGAAGAACGCGAAGAGGAATCTATATGTCTCTTCACAAATGCAGGAAATTGCGAAAACCTCCTAACCTGTGGCTTCACAGTCTCAATGCCGGTTCCCTCCGGGGCCGCAAAATACCCAATTCGTGATTCATAATGGTTCCGTATATCAAGCAAGATTCTCTCCCCCTCTTCCCCATGTCTTTCCGTCGTAACCATATCGTGGAAATCCGCAGGATTCAGACATGTCACTGCGCTCCAATCTTTGGGCTCATAATTCGTAATCCCCAAAGGCGTAATTTCATCCGCGATACGGGTATTCAATTCCATGAAAACACACGCACAGCCTTGTGTCGGTTTGAAAAAATCTTTGATTCCCTTCTCGTGGTCCAATGATAGATCTAACCCGGAAAACGACCAATGAGATATACAGGATTCAATATACGACTGTACAGCCGAGGTCGAGCCTGCAACAGTGATATTAAAACCCTCTTTGGCGACACGGATCTTCCCCGTGAGATTGAGAGCTTCGCATGTCGATTTCTGGAAATCGTGCAAGTCTTGGAGGGAAGAAGTTGTGAGTGGATAGTTTGGTGAAGGCAGCGCGGGCGGAGAGGTGAAGTAGCGATAAAATAGGAGCACGAGGCCAGACTGGTGGCAAGTACAGGTGTAAGTGAGGGGATCGGAAGGCATCTCTGTTTAGATAAACAGTGTCCAGTGATAAGTAGCTGAGGTATGTTTTCGCCCTTGGGAGTGTAATGTGTATATCACGTGAGAGCTGCTTTCCCTCGAGGGAATGAGATCTGCAATGAGGCTCGCCAGCACTGAACCTAAGTTCGCTGATGACTATTCAGTTGATTATGGCCCGGATAACTTCACGCATCTGAGCCATTTTTTCTGCCGAGGGGAATCTGGTCATGTTTTGATGAGTCATCCTGACTTCTCCCAATAATTTCATTTTTTTTTTCACGCTCTCATTCACAATCCCCTATGCATCAATGCAATAATTGTCAATATGGAAGTTTATACAGCTCACCTATAGTAGCCCTAGAGTTGATGTGTTTTTTTAATTCACTCGAATATAGTCAATTATTGCCCAGAGGAGAATTTCTCTTTGCCCAGAAATTGATCAAATTGCTGAGGCAGCACATGGAAGGAATAGAGCATGTGTGATCGATTTCAATGTAGTGCAATTCCATGCGAGGGTCTGCTGCTGCTACCATAGATCATGTCTAGTGACATGCTTCATATTCTCATCCATATATTCAATGATACATCTTTTCCTTATATGGGGGTTTTGATTGTGGCTGTATCACCCTCAACCGATAGTTTGTATGAGATATTGCTGGTTGAGGTGACCGTGTTATCTAGCAGAGGATAGTATTCGGAGGCTTTGCATTCCGATGGCTCAAAAATATTCCTTCTTTGCTCTAGGTTTCCTTAATTTAGTTCCGGAGCATTTTATCATTCCTTGGACCATTGTGTACAGTGTACAGTGAACAACGGAGTCCCCGAATAGGTACTAAGATGGAAAAGGTTTTTGTTTGACCTCGGCAACCTCTAAAGTTCCACAGATTCATATTCGGGACAATACTGCTGGGACAATACTCCTGGAACCTGGTACCTGGTACCTGGTACAATACTCCTACGACACTATCTTCGAGCCATGTGTCTGAAATCCATCATCGAATCACAAAGTGACAGTTACACACCAGAGGCCTACATTCATCTTCTCACATTGCAACAAATCTAATCAATCTTTGTTCCAATTCTCAGTTCTCAACACCTTTCCGAGTGAAGGCAATGCTATATTCAATATTTCCTATGTCAATTTCTTCTAACAATCGTTGCTGGGCAAGCCAGGCGCCCATTTTATCTAGGCATGCATCATGATACTGCCAACCTGATGGTCCTGATCAAAGATTGTCGAGTTTGGCCAGCCTATGAATTTGACTTCTGCCTTGAGCATCAGAGAAACCAGCTGCTGTTGTCCACTGTAAGGACCAACACGCACTCCCTAATTAAGCTATATATAATGCAAATCCCATATTGAAGTTTCCGTAGTTTCTAACAGTACCCCTTGGAGTTACAACAGATCTAAAAGGTTCCATTCTTGAGGCTTTTGCACGTTCAATCCGAATAGAAAAGCAAGACCGCTTAGGACTTGTTCGTCTTAAAGTTCCGAAGGTTCTTCCCATCATGGAAAGAGAATGCAGATGACGCACTGGCGGTGACAGAAACGAGCCACGGCCCACTATTGTGCAACGAAAGCAAAGACAGAGGAACAAGTGGACCTTCTCGGCCATCCGATGGAGAAACACGCGAGCCACGCCACCAAATCTGGGCATCATTACCGGCGGTCGATTAGAATACCTAGGTAGTGTCTGACTGTCTGAGTTCTCCCTGGGAACTGGAGGCTGAGAATAAAATAATTGTAATCTCCGATTCAAAGTTAATATTGGAAATAGTAGTGAAGGGCTGCCAAGAGCGAGAAGCGAATGCGGTTCACATTTGGTACCTGATTGCCAAGCGGGCCGAAGTCTGCCTATAATTGGTTGCTTAGAATAAGAAGTGAATGATTGTAACCCCCCACTAGCTATTGCAATTTGGTAAGACTACGGCCTACCGAGGAGTTGTCGATTATATAGAGTTCAACTGTGGCCCCTCCAACGTACATACTTTCCAATTTTCGCCATAGTCTTTTTTGAACACCCTCAGAAAACAACTCACAAATAGAAAAACACCAAACTCGACGAAATGGCACCCTCCAAATTGCAAAATCACTTTCTTGACGAAATGTCCATCAAGGTATGTTGTCTTTCTTTCTTTCGACCTGAGTTTTCTATGGGGCAAGCTTCCAAGACTGCTATGAATAGTTGCATTTGCTCGTCTTGGCGAGATTCCAATTACTCTGGTATCTGAGCTCTAAGCTTCCTATTCAAAGTCATATTGAATACCTATATAGCTATACAGAAGCTAACAGAAAATCAGGAGAACCTCGATGAAATTGTTGTCGATAAGTTGGCTCCTACTGGTCCAGAAACAGCTTCTACTGTCTGGAATAGCGTTTCCAAATGGCTTCCGAAACGAAACGAAAACTGCGACTTTTGGTGGCAGTCAACTGGACCTCAACTTTGTGCTCTCCTCTTCCAGGCCGGCTACAGTGTCGATCAGCAGTATGAGGCTCTAATCTTCCACTACCACATCATTGCACCACGTCTTGGTCCTCGTCCAATATCATCTACTCCCCCTGGCGAGTCTGCATATAAATGGAAGTCCTTTATGCAAGACGACTTCAAGACCATCGAATACAGCTGGAAATGGGATACTGGCAAGGAAATGTCAAATGGAAAAATGTCAAAGCCTGGTCTCAGAATGGCCGTTGAAGCGATCGGTCCCCTTACTGGAACACCACAGGATCCCCTCAACCAGGTCGCCACCAGAGAGCTTCTGCGGGAGATGGACTCCGTGAATCCAAAAGTCGATTTGACTTGGTTTCACCAAATTTCGCGAGCTTTCTTTGGAGATGTGGATCTTACTGAAGCCAGAGAGCATATTGACACAGCAAATACAGCCGGTGTGGGTTCTTCATCAATGTTTCTCGCGTTTCAGTTTCTTAAAGACGACCCTAAGAGCGATTCTCCTGTCAAAGTTTACTTCATGCCACCACGATCAGAGGAATCTAACGAAGCTGGAAATGGACCTCACCAGAAGACCATGGCAGCCATTCGAAGCATAGGACAGCAAGGGAATCAGGATTGGACCGCGCTCGAACAAGTTTCAGCATTCCTGGGTGACAATGAGAATGATAGACAGTTATCTGTTCCTTTCATTGTCTCAACCGACTGCATGATATCCTCGGAATGCCGATTGAAAGTGTATGTCCGCACACCTAGAGCAAGCTTTGATTCAGTTGTAGACGTTTTCACCATGGGAGGAAAGCGAACTGGAATTGAGAAGAACTTGCAAGAACTGAAGGATCTTTGGCGCTTGACCTTTGGACTTCCAGTTGGATTCTCAACATCAGAGGAGCTACCCCTACGAGTCCATGGTACTAGCGGTATGTGCTATCATTTCGAAATCCAACAAGCAAAAGCCGCACTTCCAGATGTCAAATTGTACATACCAGTCAAACACTATGGAGAATCCGACATCAAGGTTGCGGAAGGACTTTCGAAATTTCTTCACCTGTATGGGAGAGGAAAGTATGCAGCGGGATACATGAAGGCTCTTAAGCAACTGGCACCCCTCCATCAGCTTGAGTCCTCTTCTGGGGTTCAGACATATATATCGTGTGCGTTGGAGAACGATAGCTTGAGCATCACGACCTACTTCAATCCTTGCCTCCCTTTCCTTTAGTTCTTGAGACGTTGAAAATTTTGCCGGTTGGTAGGGATTTGATTGGCAGGATTGATTGAATTTACAAAAAGCATGTCATCACATGCATTAGATTAGTAGCTAGTTTTCTCTCGTTGAGTGAAGAGGATTCTTTTGAGCAGGCCTCTCATTAGGAATTCTCTTCCGTCGATTTGAAAGTATTAGGTTAGCTGACATCTCTTCCTCTCTTTGCTGCTATGTGATCGTGACTGTACTGTATTATTTATATTATCATTATCGCTTGAGCCTTACATTATGTAGTTATGGATGGGTGGAAAGATGACCCACCTATAAATATAAGGAATAACCTTATACTCTTCAGATGAAATGTGCATAGAGATAAGTACCTATATATAACGTCCAAAGAGTCCTGAATTCCAAGCCTAGAAATGCAACTTGAATATTCACTTGTGAGTGAAAGTGACGGTGACGCAAAAGCCTCTATTCTTCTTCCATCCTCGACTTGTCAATTTGATCTCGTAAATCATCCATACCCAGAATGATCAAAGGCTATGCTAAAGATGAAAAGATGAATAAGGCCATCAAAGATGCGTCGTCAACTAAGTACAAAATTATGGTGCGCTTCATGAAGACATCATGCTTCCACCATTCCTAAACTTGGTGAAATGGCAATCGGTCATAAAGATGAGGATTCCTGGAAAACAAACAATAAGTGCGCGAATGGGAATAAGATCTTGCAATTAAGATGCCTGAGAGAGACAAAAATAGGAATGTTTTTGAGAAATAGTGGATTGGTGGAGATCTGTTAAGGAGTACTGAGATGTAATTATCGAAAGAATTTGTTGGGGTATGGACTCGGGTTTAGAAATAAAGGGTGGGGTTATCTAGAGAACGGGGTAAACGGGGTAAACGAGGTAAACGAGGTAAACGGTAGTGAATTCGTCACATTTCACGGCTTGGGGAGAAGGAATGGTCAATAGCCTTATTTTATCTAGCTCCTGAGACCAGGTCTGTAGTGATATATATCGCTATTCTGGAACACTCTTTTCTCATTCCCATGTATGGCCAGATCAACCATCGTGGCCCCCAGCTCATCAATTCCGATTGACAAAGAGCTGCCCAAAACGCACTGAAGGATCGCTCCGCTCCTGGGCAGCACTGCTCCCGGTTTGACGAGGTAAACCGTGAATGCACCCTGGGGGTCATCTTCTGAAGACTCCAAGACCCTTGCTTCTGCCAGTCCTCTAACTCGTCGTCCATTGGCATAGTACCACAAGGACCGTTCTTTCTGACCTTCTTTGGGAGGCGGTTCGGTAAAGGCTCCGCCCAATTGGACGTATCGAAACTGCGTCGACCCGGGTGGTCGGGTCTTGATGGCTTTGATAAATGCTAGAGGATATTCAATGTCGACTTTCTCATCTCCGTTATAGGTTCCCAAGCACCAGATAGCAGCATCGGCCGTTTTTAACTCGTTGATGGTGGGTTCTTCATATGAGGTGAAGTCGCTCATTATGATTACTTTGACTTTGGGGTTTTCGGATAAGCCTCCAGGGTCGAGACGAGTGAGAATAATGATTGATGTTATGGATGGGTGGTTCAGACATTGGGTAAGTACTTCACCCCCAATGTACCCTGTACTGCCTGAGAGAACCACTTTCATATCGAGGATTGAAATGTGTAGATGGTGACGAGCTGGCGGTCCTTGCTAAAATAAGATGCACCTTTGCTGAAAGATCTAGTTATACCAGTAGTGATAGTTGCGTGTGGAAATAGAAAGTTATAAAGTTAGTTGAATTCTCCCTCGAGAGTGGTGCTAAGGGAGATATACATCGAAATGCCAAGCTCTGCTTATAATCATGGAATATTCGTCCGCCGAATATCCGAATAATGGCATAACACAAACGTACATTCAGCTCCTCTTCCTTGGGTTGATAAACTTCCCACGAAATTTCTACAATTCCTCTCCGTATATTCAAGTAGGTATTTAATAGAGTTGATGATTCCAGCCCCGCGCTGTGAGTGGCTCAGTGCTAAGGTCAACGCCACAACCCTCGACTCGCCGAGTAAGTAGCAATTCCTGTATTTCCCCTCATATTGATTAAGGGGTTGGATAATTATAATCGATAATCTTGCTGGCTCCTGGAAGTACAAAGGTTGTTCGGAAGAGAAGTATAAATGAAGGATCCTTTCTCTCGATTCTTGGGGGGGTTGTTCTCCACGATCAAACACTTTCTATTCCATATCCATGACATCAGCTCTAGAGCCGTGACTTTTGGGGTGACTTGCCCTGGCAGTCTATTGAAAACGCTCTAAAGAGATCGCCCTGGAAAAGTCGCCACTATTAAGATTCTGCACACTTCTTTCAGCAAAGATTTGACCGTCGTAGCGCACTTTATCTAATCCATTGGCGCTCTTGATGATCTGTCCATCCATTAACTATGAGCCCAACCTATCTAGATATCTTATGGCTGGAAATCTCTAAACATGAAAATCTTTACAAAGACTAGCGGTCCATACACCGACACAGAAGCAATCATTTGTATGAATCGCCGAAGTTCTCAAGGGAGTCGCCCAAAGACTTCTCCACTTGAAGAGACTGGAAGTATATGTGACTCTTGACGAAGCGGAATACCTGATCAAGAACAAGACCCAGTCTCAATAATCCGCCCCCAAGGATTTCGACGAATCCCCCACACCCAAAACTAAAGAAGCCTCACTTCCAAACGACCCTTCTTTCTCTGTGGTTTCAACCTCGCCAAAGGAATTGGGACTATTGAAACTGCAGATATTGGATCAATTGTTGAACTTGCGTGAGCTCGAAACCCTCTTCGTGAACGTTAATCCAGAACATGAAGCAAGCGCCGTTGTGGAAAGACACATATGGAATGTAAATGGCTCAACTAACTTCCAATCCATCGAATAGACGTGTGTAAACAGTTAGTTCAACGAGTTTTTGACAAACACAACATCCAAAATCTCGACTCCTTGAAATGGCTGGAACTTTGCTTTGCACGCGTCTTCTGGGATGATAGAAGTCAAGTTAGGTCAGGAGGACCGTCGGTATATATCAAGCGGTATGAGAATGGAATAAAAATAGATACTTCTGAAGGTTGGATGGAGTAGCTACCATAATGGCCTCGTAGTTGCATATAAAAATAACTTTAGGGTCAGGGGTTTGCAGAAGACAGGGGCGGTTGGTGATGAGAAGCGTTGCATTCGTTATGGACTTCCTCTTGGAAAGATGGTAGTGGGAGGATCAGGTTAGTGACTGTTATCCTGGATTGATCTTGATTCGCGTCATATATTGTTGTTTGAAAATTCAATTCTACAGTCCCCTATTCGACTTCTTGGCCCGAAACTGAAATTCTGCGTTCGCTATGGGTGCAGCAGCGTCTCGTCATAATCATGATACTTGTTTATTGTAATCTTGGAAAAGGTAGTACCGTTGAGGGTTATCTAGCAGGTCGAGAATAGCGGAATCTGAGAGAATTGTGCCCATAAAAACTTGATGCGCATATGAAAAAGAGAACACACATCGAGCTATTCAGTTTCCGAAGTAAATAGTGAATATTTAAACCCGTTGCGACTCCCCATAGTCATTATTACCATCTCGATATACTCCAAGACGGGGTCCCTATTCTCAATACCAGCCAATCTTCTAGTCATTCTCATATCTCTAGATTCCTTGCGAGATGGAACAGACAATTCGCTACGAGTACCATCTGGAGAATACGACCTAATGCAGCATACTGCATAATCCGGATCGGCCACGACTCTTATATGGAAGGTGTGTAAAATTTCTTTTTATTGACTATTTTCAAGCATGTCTAAGCGAACTTTCACTGGGTCGTCATTATCAAAAATAGCGAGGAGGGTGAAAGTACTTCCATGACCGACCGACACAACTGACGTGAGAACGATATCCGAACATTGGAAGTAGCAAATTTCCAGTATGAATTGAACAATGAAACTCCACCAGTAACCACCCCACTCGCGAACTGGATTTTTAGTTTTATCTCTGGCTAGATTTTGAGACTACCTAGTTTAAGAGATTGTGCTTTAGAAGTCAATTTTGGGGTTTGTTTGGGGTTTGTTTGGGAGTGATGAGGAGAGGATCAGAAGCCACTTGGGGAGTCAGGGTGAGATCTGTGTCAAGAAGCAGAAAGAGCGTATTCGATACCCGGAAAATGCAACAGAATCGAATCCGACTTTTGTTTATGTGATATGTATACAGCGTAGGTCAATTCTACAGCACTGAAATCCCCTACAACTCTCTGATTGATTTATATAAGAAAATGAACACAAGTTTGAGTAGGAGATAGCCAAGGGCACTTACCGCGTATAAAGTACAACGAAAGGCACCTTTCCTGCTCAGAGGGGATATTATATTTTCCTAATTCCTAGTAGTACAGTGAAGATCCATTTCCGCTTTTTAATTTCATTTCATTTTGATCCCAATAGTCATAATCATCTCAAGCCAAGCAAAAACTTTCCACCACCTTCTTTGCCACCCTCACCACCGCCGGGTAGGTAAGTGACATTAGGATTGCCTGCCAACGTCTGCGCAATTTCCCTACTGGCCTCAATTCTTCGAATCATGATCAGACCATCTCCTGCCTTTGCAACAGCCTTGCTAATAGTCTCTGCACTCTCTGCTTCACCCTCTGCACGGATAACGTTGGCCTGTCTCTCCTGCTCTGCCTTCTCGACAATGAACCTCGCTCTTTCGGCATCTTGTTGAGCAATCTGCTTTTGTTCGACGGCGCGAGTGAACTCTTTACCGAATGTCATGTGGGTAATTGAGACATCCTCAAGTGCGATGTTGAACTCCTGAGCACGCTTTAGGAGATCTGATCGAATACGGTTGCTGACTGCTTCACGCTGGGTGATAAGCTCAGCGGCATCGAACTGAGCGACGATGGACTTGAGGACTTCGTTTCCGATGGAGGGGAGAACTCTCTCGTCATAATCTTGACCCAAGTTCTATTATATGTTAGCATCCCAACTATTTGCAACAACGGAACAAGAGGGGACAAACCTGGTAAATCTTAGGTAGCTGTTGGACCTCAGGTCTGTGTAGAACTCTCAATGTCAAGCTGACCATCTGCAAATCCTTACTTCCCGTTGTTGTCGAAATGTTTCTTGGCTTCGTGCGTACATCATAGATGATGCTTCTTTGTAACCAAGGAATCAGAAAATGTGTGCCCTCATTCACGACTGTCTCCTTGACTCCGGACAAACGATCGAAGATAACTGCTCGACTACCACCCTTTACATCGTATATGGAGGATTGAACGACTGCAGCACCGAATCCCAAAGGGACGATGAACTTGTAGAGGTTATTCAAGGATTGCGCCATCTGGAATATTGTCTTTTGGGTGGTGGAAATGAAGATGTGTGGATATACTTTTCGAAGGCGGGATGTCTAGAAGCTCAGTGCGGAGTGAGGCTCACTGCAGCTTGACATTTTTGGAGGAATTTCGCGCTAGTAGCGACAGGGATATCGGATGATAGCTTGGCGACAATGAGCCGATGTCCGACTTCTTGGATTAGAACTTCTACTTTTACGAATACTACCTACCCATTGAATCTTCAGTTGGCATTTCGCACATTATTCAAAATGAGACCTACTTCAATTCTGAGATCTGGCGGTGACGGAGAGATTGGCAAGTATGGAAAGTGAGTATTCCCAGTGGGTTTTCTGTGTGAATGAGAAAGAATCTTCACGGATCTTCACGGGTAGCCAGCCAGATAATTATAAGAGCACGGGAAAGTTATGGCCTTCAAAATGCACGGCATGCTAATGTTTATTCTGACAGATACCTTGGTGGATGGGGTAACTTGGGTGAGTCCAAAGAGCCTTTCCTTCGATTGTCCGGCCTTCCTGTTGTCGCGGCAACATTTGGCACATCTTGACACACGACCTCAACGAGACACAAAGGGGAGACTAGACGGGGAGAATGGGATGACTAGAGCAGAAAGCGACAGCACGAGATAAATTATGCTAGTCAAGCAACGAGGAGGAAGAGTTGGCTGATAGTGGGATACACAGGCTCCCAACCCCAGAAGGGTGTCGCATCATACGCACTCAGCGCAAACCGTCAACGTCCTTTTGCCGGCGCTTTGAACGCAGCTATCTTCAACACCTGGAGACGATTCCGTGGTCAAGTCCTTTACGTTGCACCACCATTTATTATTGCATACACTGCCATGGAATGGGCTATTGAGAGGTTTGTCTTGTTGTTGGCAGTACAACCTACATTGCGTTCTAACTAGCTTTGATAGAAATGAATACTTGAACTCTAAGCCAGGGAGATTGGAATTCGGCGGTGGGGAGGAATAGAGCCAGTAAAGTACATGGCCACATGCTAAGCAGTATTCGGTGATGCGCTTCCGCTAATCCTCCAAATCAAAGAAGTTTGGCGGTTATGCGAACATGCGAAAGTCGAGGAAGGAATTGGGGTGTACAGTATTAGACTGGGATTTGGCAATGCATCATGGTTTCTGAAACTATCTCTATGCAGGCAGCGTGTGTGATTTTTGCAATTTGTGAAGGCGTTTCGAAGTGGTGATCGAGGCATGAATAGGGTAACATTGAAAGAATAGATCCAGATATGATAGATATAACTCTTCTCTTCACATCCGTAACGAAACTCCAAATCCCATGCCAAAAATTTAATATTCAATAGTTCAAGAGCATAATTATTTGTCAATTCAATTCCGTTTGGCCAGACGTGCCCAAGCTGCATTGATTTTGATCGATTTTTTGATAGAAGCTCCAAATCTAGTCTAGCGCGAATTGACCCGCCGAACATTTTGTAAAAAAGTTCTGAACCCTCAAGCCCGAATTTCATCGCAAAACAACAAAATTACCCAATTACCACCACCAACAATTTTGAATTATACGTTAAATATTCTTTCGAAAGTAAAAGTTTAGAATATTCATAATGGGCAAAGATAAATCCGAAAAGCGCGACAAGAAGGAGAAGAAGGAGAAGAGAAGTGAAGTCGATGGTGTCAAGAAATCTTCCAAGAAGGACAAGAAGGTCAAGCTTAGCGAAGAAAATGTAGCTGCTGCTATCGCGGAAGTTACCAAGGAGCCAGAGGTTGTTGAGATGGATATTGTGGTTGAGGATAAGGAAGGTGCAGCTGTCGAGATCAAACCAGTAGGAGCATTGGTTCCTTTCGCAAACCCATTGGCCGATGAGAAGGTCGCAAAGAAGGTGCTCAAAAGTGTTAAGAAAGGTAAATCGCTCTTTCCAATTGTTTTGTCGTCCACATTGTATTGTGGACGCATCGCAATCCCCGTGAAAAATAAGAATACTAATTGGTGTGTCCGGTCGTAGCTGCCAAAAACAAAACCCTCAAGCGCGGTGTTAAGGAAGTCGTCAAAGCTCTACGCAAATCTCCTCAAGGTGCCAGCAATACTGTTTTCCCCGGTGTTGTCATCCTCGCTGCAGACATTTCGCCAATGGACGTCATTTCTCACATTCCAATCTTGTGCGAAGATCACAATGTACCATACATCTTCGTTACCAGCAGAGCCGAGTTGGGAGCAGCAGGCAACACAAAGAGACCTACGAGTGTGGTAATGGTCACAGAGGCTAGGTCGGGCGCGAAGAAGGCCGAGAAGATTGAGGGCGAGGAAGAATTCAAGGATGTCTACAAGGATTTGGTTAAGGTTGTGGAGAAGGAGGGCAGGAATGTCAGAGTATAAGGACAGAGACGTTGGGGAAAAAAACTTTCTGCTTGTGGGTTGGCTACAGTTGCACTTTTCGGCTGTATCATATTAAGAGCATGTCTTACCGTGCTTGGACATTACAATGGCGTTCTTGAGTATGGGTAGGGTTAGGAATAAAGAAAATGTTCGATTCTAATTCAACTTTTGTGCAGAACAAATGCATGGTGATACTTGGGTTTCTATCCTCTGATTATTTGCTAAAGTCACGCAGGCTTTCTATATCTACAGTATTAAGGTGCAACGTTCTCAGCGCTTGAGTCCTCAGGCTTTCTCTCCATCCTCGTCTTCCCCATTAATTAGTTGCCTGTAGGCGGTGCGGGGATCTTGTATTCTTCTGCTGTGTAGACTTCTTGAGTCATTTTCTCTTCGACTGGCGAACTTGGGCCAGCACGAGTATAGTCACTCATATCTGAGCCAGCATCGCTGCGATTATTCCAATCATCCAATGACATGTCCTGTTCATTCTTCTTTGCTTGCGGTGGTAGAGTTTCAGTAGTTGCTCTCAATGTTCCGTGTTGTTCGTTGACATGCATCTGTTCGTTGGCGTGCTTCTCTTCACTTGGCGTTTCCTCCCAATCTCCATCATAACCACGATCAATCTCGGCCTCTGCTTCCCGAAGTTCCTCTGTCCATCCCTGCACTTTCTCGGTCTCCTCCGCTACCGCCTCGAAGAATATCTCCACTGCCTTAATCTTCGAAACCAAAGGCGTGTCGCTTTCCAATTTTCCCAAAAGCTCATCTTTGATATCCGCAGAATGCTTCAGTTCTTCCTCCAGTCGTCTATCTCTCTCTGGCAGATCCAACAAAGTTTGCTCGGCTTGGCTTCGCTTTTCTTGTTCCTCTCTCTCCTCCATTGCTCCTAGTTCTGCAGCGTCCAAAACTGCCAATCTCTCTCCCACATCAGCCATATCTATATGAATACATGGTCGATTATTGCTAGTGTCATGGCCAGAATTGGGTTCTTCTGTGTCAACCTCATCCTTGGTGGTATCACCCTTTGCACTTGAAAGTGTGTTGCTATCGCGGTCAGTAGTATGGGTTCCTGCATCTAGCTTCTCTTGCGCTTCGTTGCTCAATGATTCTACTTCGCATCCGCACAGTGGTCTCTCCCCATCCAGATCCGAATCACCATCTTCCACGGGATAGACTTCTTTTGGTTGCTTCCTGTGCTTGGCTAAGAGTGCTTCGGCATAATTACTGATAAGTAGATCGGATCGTTCTTCAGCGCTGAGTCCTTCAACTCTAGGAGCCAACTCATTTTCATCAGCCTTGTCTTGCGGGAGGGGGGGAAGTGGCCGCGTGGGCGGTGCTGTTGGTGCCATGCTGTATAGATTGGTCCTCGCAGGATTCATCGAAGTCCCATCTAATAACGGAGAGACTACGGGAAATTCAATGGCATTCGGTGTATCGGGTGACTTTCTTGCAGAATACCAATATCTAGAACTTTGAGTCGGAGCAGTGTCTTCGCTGGTAGTAAGTTTCTCTCGTCCCCAATACCATGTCGTAGGCTCGCTTTGTCGTACTCGAAGAGCAGACTCGTGGTCAATGGCAAGCTTGTTTGTCTTTGTTTGACGTACAGTGTCTTGAACAGTGGTATATTGATCGGGTTTTACCTGTGGAGCGGTATCCTGACCAGTAGGAATTCTGCCGGCATTAACTTGAAGAGTAGAACCCTGACCAGTAGCAGGTGTGCCCGATTTTAATTGAGGTGCAGCGTCTTGGCCAGTAGTAGATCGATCTGTCTGTATCTGAGTAGTGGTATCTTGGCCAATCTGATCATGAGGAAGTTGCTCTGAAGGTGACTGTAAAGCCATATCTTGTCCAGTGAGAGATCCGTCCAGTCTTGTTTGAGATTCGGTGTCTTGATCAGTAATATATTGATCCGGTCGCATTTGAGGAGTTGTATGCTGATCGGTCTTATCAGTACTAAGTCGATCTGTAAATATCTGCGAAGCTGTATCTTGCTCGAGAAGAAATCCGTTCAGTCTTAGTTGAGGAATAGCATCTTCACCAGCCCTATATCGATATGAATGTACTCGAGACGCAATATCCTTATCGGTCTGATCAGTAGTAGATCGATTCGGAAGTATCTGCGGAGCAGGACCTTGGCCAGCAGCATTTTTCTTTCGGTTTGAAATGACGTTTAAGAAACGACCCGCACTGAGTCTAACTTCCTCCGCTGTCACTTTCGTGGGAGAAACCCACTCTTTTTTACCATTCTGGGGCCAAAACTTCAATACTTTTTGATCTCCGCCATCGTTCCCATCTTCACCATACATCATGTCTCGATATTGTAGGATGTAGTCAGTTCTCTGTCCTGCTTCCACCAACTTCAGCTCGACGTTTGATTTTACTTCCCAGAGCTGCACAACCAGTTTCTCCAAGGCACCTGTTGTCCAAGATCCTTCCCAATGACCCCTTCTTGGCCAAACCTCGGCGCTGATCGAATTATCCCAAACCCATTTCTTAGGCAAGCCCCAGCGCTGATTAAAAATAAGCTGTTCTCCAACCACCTCCAGCCAATATTTTAATCTTCCAACATGGACTTGTAATTCTTCAAGCCATTCGTTGCGTTCTGTCTTGCGCAAATAGAGCTTATCATGTTCTACATAGACATTTTGTCCAGGTCCTTTCGTCAGTAATTCAGACTCATTCAATACTTTCATACAGCTATCCGTGAAAAACTCCTGTGTTGAACTTGATCCGTATCCAATTAAGAGCCATCTTAATAAAATTAAAGAGCTGATAGTATGATGTTCCAGATTTCCCCCAAGTTGATATCCTTCTTGCATGCCAAAAATACAAGTAACATTGCTGGCTATACTTGAGGAAGTAATGCGTCCATGTTCGAGTGCTTTGTTGATTGTTTGTCTGAATTCAGGATAAGATGTATGTTGCAAAAGCTCATCAACGAGAACATGGTCTAGCCATGTTGTCCTTGTGGATTCTTCTTGTACTGGACTTGTTAAAAAGATTTCAAAAAAATATTGTTGGAGGTCTGCTTACCGAGAATTGGAAAGGGGCTATGGGGTGTTTCCAAATCGATTCTCTCCATATTTACCAAGTCTGCAAGGAGAAATGATGTTTATATTGTTTGTAGTGTTTAAGCACAAGGAGCCTTTGATTATTGGATGTGCTTTGAGCTGGTGCTTGAAAAATAAAATTTCTGAATATGTGTTGAGGTTGTAAGAGGTGTTGAAAAAAAGAAAGTAAAAAAAGAAAATACTTTTAAGTAGGTACTTATGATGGACCCAACCCAAAGTCTCGGGCTAGCAAGTCTACGCAATACAATCACAATCATGTACTCTTTTTAAAGGTGTGAATAATATTTTTTGACGCTAAGTACAAACAGTTCCCTCTGTGAATACTCTACTCTGAAGGAATAAATACTTTACTAGTTATGCTTGTTAACCTCAAAACAATCTTTTATGGAGTGATCAAAAAGACATCCTCTTATTCAGAACTGGTATCACTCCAAAATTACTACTATACAAACATTGAAAATCCCTTTGGGTCAAAACTACAGGTTGGGACTGGTAACCTCTGTTTTCTTGGCTATGATCTCTGTTTGACTGACTGTAGCCTTCATCCTCACTGGCACCTTTATCATCCACAGTATGCTTGCCCTTAGCAGTGGGTGTGTTCTCAGCAACAGAACCATCTTCAGAAGTCTTGTCCTCAGAAGTCTCTGAATCATAAACAGACTCCTCCTCAGGGTTTCCACTAGTCCAGACTGCAACCTGACAATCAAAAACTTCTTGATTCTTAAATCCAAGTAAAACATTCAAATTATTTGAAATACTTAGTTTACTTAGGATATTAAATTGCAACCAAATGTTTACAGCTTTTGAACCTTTCAAAAATCACATCTAGTCTGCCAGTCCGGACTATTGGATACCCTTGCTAAACTCATCCTCCCAAACAGACTCCTTTTTACCCCCAAGACCCAATGCAACAGCATTTTGCTACCAGATGAATAAGCTCCCTCTCATTATTCATGCTAGTATCGAACTTCAAAGTCTGTTTGGATATTTTCACTGAATATCTTGAATTTAGGGTTTAGAAGATAGATTTAGACACAGGAATGAAGAACATTGGATCAAGGAGACTCAACGAAGAGTTCTTGCGGGAAGTAGATGGTGTGAGGGGAAGCAACCTGAATAAGGTATTGCTGAAATGTAGAGGTGGCAAATACAGATTTCCCCAAAAAGATTAGAACAATGTAAGGTACGATATTTTTTGAGGATATATTTGTATTTATGTGAGACTTATGGTAAGAGTGCATTTGGATAGAATATTCTTTCCTCGTAAAGTTGTTGATATGCTCCCCTTGAGAAAGCACGTACGGTGTATAATTTTTATTGACTAGATTGGGAGGGGTATTTTTAACATCGAAACAAACGTCTACTATGCTCTTGCTGCATTTGCCCTGGCCCTCCTTGACTTCTCCACACCCTTCATACTACGCGGTGGCCTAGCTTTAGTCTTGGAGGGTTTCTTCGCGTTGAGCATCCATGCATTCATTGGTCTCCTAGCAGCGATGAATTTTCCTTCGGGGGTAAATACTTCTACCGATGGCCACGCCATTTCATCTGCTGCTTCCTCGTCTGCCCATCCCCAAGTTTGATCATCCGCCCTATCATATTTGGCTGGCTCTGCCTTCAAGAGACGGCTCTTACTCACTTGCGCAACAAGCTCAACCCATCCACACCCCTCGATCAAGAGATCAGTAGATAAAATCTGGAATGGGAGTTGAGCGACTTTGCCTTTATCAACCAATGAATTGGTGGCTGGCCCTATGCGTGCCTTCGTTACATCCCATCTCAGAGGGAAAACGCCAGCGGAAGCGATCTTCTCCTCAGTTCCAGGAAGGGTAATGTTATCAATGAATGGTTCTTTACCTCTACTCTGCATGACGATAGCCTTTTCAGTGGACGTCAAATGAGGTTTCGGGTCCATAGATGTGAAAGCATAAGCCATCATAATAATATCTGGATCCACGGGTGTAATCCTGATGAGACCCCCGCCTAGTACCAGTGATTGGCCAGGCTTCATCACTTTCTGTTCTGGCTTTACCCGAGTTTTCATTACAAGTGAATTCCGATGCGCTGGCTGAACGTGAAGCTCGAGTTCACCCCGTGATATTCCGGGAAGATCAATAAGCTCCCCTTTTCCATTACCAAATGGCACTCGAATTGGCGATGCGGTCGTACCGGGTAGGGACGATACGAGCGGCATCGATGGGTACGCTGTTTCCTTTTGTGCCGGAGGTAGAAGTGACATTGTGTCATCTGATTCGTCCTCTGGTAATTCATTCTCCACCTCTCTTGGTTCTATCGCCATCGGCTTGTAAGAAACCATAGGCGAGAGAGCGTCATTAGTAACAATCGTATCCGTTTGTGCATCCATCAAAAGAGGTTCTCCAACTACCACCTCATTCTTTCCTCTACCTTTAGGAAACACCTCATGAAAAAGTCGACTCTTTCCCACATTAACCTTCCCCACCATCCAATTTCCCCCACCCCTCTCAAAAATATCCTCCTTCAGCTTCGTCGTCCACCACCCCCTCTCCGCACTAACACACCTAACATTTCCCAAGCGAACCCCCTTTCCCGCCCTCCCCAACGCATCCCTCAACACACTCGTCAAATACGGCATCATTCCATCAACCAGCGCTTTTGTCGGCGCCAAAAGATCCGAGCGCGTGATTACGAAATCCACTTCCGTTTTCCGATCACTGTAGAATTTCCCTGCTTTTGAACGTCGGTTGTACGATCTCTGGGGCGTCACATTCAACGCTCTGGTCAGGGCGGGTATGAATGACATGGGAAAGTCCGCGGCATCTATGATATGATAAATATGGTTGTATTTGTAGGGAGACTCAGAAATCGTTTGCTGGAGAGCTCGTACAGAAGGATGATATATGGAAACGCCTGTTTGATGATTTTTGAGGTTGTGACAGCGATCGCATACCGGTGGCTCTACAGATATAGTTGTAGATGCAGGTTTCTCCATCCCCAAAGTTTCGAGAATGGTACTATCGACATTCTCCAGGGCCTTCTTGACTACCTCGTCTTCTGCTGTGGCTTTCGTCCTTTTCCCAGAATATGAGGTCCCTAGATATTCTTTAACCGACCTCCTGGTCAATGAATAAAAGCCCGCTTCATCTTGTACGGTTATCTGTGATAATGCACCGCATCCAGCGCATTGTGAAGGCAGCTTTGTTAGAGCTTGTTCTGTGACAATCGAGGAAGTTTCTGGTATTTCCTGAGCCTGCGACTGAATATATCTTCGATGTATTCGAACACTCTTTTGTGGTTGATTGTGTGCTAGCTTCGAGGGTTGCAAGCTTCGCGCAAGTAGCGGGCAAAGAAAAGTAGGTATCTCAGCGACCGCACATTCTGCTTGCCGTGAGAATCTCAAGGCAAGTCTGCCAGAATTAGAGAGTGGCATATCAATTTATTGTATGGCGCATCGTTTTCCAATCGTACGCAAACTCGCTGGATATTCGTCCCTCCAAAAAATAAATTTGGTCGGAGGTCGGAACTTCAAATCGACAAGGGTCAAATCCTAGTCTCAAAACCTCAGAAATATATTTACAAGCCAAGGTCCTACAAACCTCACCCCACGATTCCATACAGTACATTTCATTTACTGTATCGACTGTCACATATTCAAGATGGTGAACTTATTACAGCGGATGGCGAAGCTGAACGCTGTAAGTGCTCTTTTATACCTCCCGCCATGGTCGCAAATGCTAATACAATTCGCAATATAGAAGGTAATGAAATCCCCATGATGGTATTTACCCTACGAAGATTCGAAATTGACTTTCCTACTTCTGCTCAGTTACTCGGCATACGATTAGGACCCGGTGCAGCAATTCTCCCACCAGAAGTGACAAAAATACAATTGGACTTTGCCTATGGATCAGCTGGACATCTCGGTCCACGGTATACACCCCCCATCTACTCTCCCCTCCCTATCCTTCGCGTCAAGCTCCTCAGCTAACCCTCCTCCTCACCTCCAGCCATTTCTGGCGCAACTGTCTCCCCCGCCTCAAATACCACAACCCCGCGGTCCCCATGACCGTCAACCGAGTCACCGACACCTCCGTCGACGCAACCCTAACCATCCACTTCACGACCCCCTCCCCAACAGCCGGCACTCCAACTCCATCCACATCCACATCCAAAACCTACACCAAAACCATCGACTGCAAGCACCGCTCCGACAATGACATCCTCTTCGACCTAATGGACCTAACCAAAGCGCAAAAAGTGCTACCCACGCCCGCCGAAAAGCAGATGAAGAAAGATCTCGCGGCGCGCGAACTAAAGAGCCGACAAGATTCCCTGCTGAGCGCCGCCGTGAACGAGAAGATCCGGGCCGAGAAGGCGATTTTGGATCAGGCCAGAGGTGAAGTGGCGGCGGCGTCGGCCGAGACGTAGAGAGAGGGGATGTCTGTCAGTCATCGATGGTTATGGGGTGTAGAAATATGTTGTATATATACCAGGCGTTGAGGAGGAAATACTCACACAAATGATGGGAAAACGAAAACGAATACATGAATGAATGTATTTGGCAAAAGGTCCCGGTGCTTGCTCTCGACATGAGAAAAAAACGAGCGGAAATTGGTATGTGTAGAAGAAGACGGACTTCAAATGTTCTCTCACAAGTGAGGCCAAAATGAAAAAAGACTGTAAATGAAGAGGAAAAATAATCACTTCTCAAATAGTCATGTCATATCACAAGAAAGCCATGCGATATGAGCCATTTTGAATGTTCTATTCTGCAGAATGTAATGAACCAATCTCTGTATGAAGTGGTCTTGATCATAGACAGCATGGACACACGCACATCGAACGAGAGAAATGATACAGTATACATTACATTCACAATCATAAACGAAAAAAAAAGACATACTATTATCTCGTCTCATCTAAGCTCGATGAATGACCGACCCTGCTTCCTATGTAAAAGGCATACAATCTTGCCAGTGCCAATGCCAGTACCACGACCAAGACCAAGACCAAGAACCAATTCCCATTCCAAAACCCACACGCATCGACTCAATTGTCCCGTCCCTTCCTATACGACAACCGAGATGCAACGCCAATACCAACACCGACACCGACACCGACACCGACACCGACACCCAAACCCACAGGGCGCCCTCCACACCGCTGAATACAAAATAAAAAAAAGACGCCCGCCCTGCACCAAACATAACCATCACCATCACCATCACCATCACCGGCGATTCTATCTAACATGTTTCCTCTCTCTTTCGACTCGCATCATTGTGCATCCATACACCGACTCCAACCCCCATCTCCCACATCAGCCCAACCAATCCACTCACTTCAACCCAAACCCCTCACTCTCATGAACCGCCCTCCAAAGTTTCCCCTCCAACTTCTCTCTCGACGCATAGCGCCACAAACTCAACATATTAAAGCAGGTCCTCGCCACCGGAAACCTCTCACTATCATCTCCCAGACAACTCAATTTGATAACCAAACTCGTGGCGCCCATGGCCGGAATACAAGAACTGCCTGTGATAAAGCTCAAAAGTTTTCTCTGATCCTTCGGATCCGCTCTTTGGAAGGATTCCCAAAACCACTGGATGACGGGTTCGCGTTCGGCTGCATTGGGTGCGCCCCAATTGTCGCATACGGATACGGCACGCAGAGAAGTGATGTCGAGGGGTTCGTCGGATCCCCGGATCAAAAGTTCGATTTCTTCGGGCCGGAAGAGTGATAATGCGTTTCCTCCACAGACCGTAAAGAATCCCCGTTTAAAAGGTTCGAATTGTCGAGCCACGGCATTGTCTAAAAGATACCGTACGTACAGGTCTACAAACTCTCGTCGGTTGGCATTCGTGACTGGTTTCTTGCCACCGTCAGGACAGAGAGGCACTTGTATCGTTTGTCCGTAGCGATCAACATCTGCTACAAAATCCCGACAGAAGGTAGCCTCAACATCCCCATCGAATTCGAGGAGTTGTCTCAGACCATGAGCTAGAGCCGGCCGATATTCGCTTAGATCTTCTAGTGAATACGACATAGAGGGTTTCGCATGCGATGTTGCACCAGGCGCTGCAGCAGGGGCAGAAGCAAGCAATTTTCGAAATGCAAAAGGGGGAAGCGCCACATCAAGAATAGTCGAATTGTAGATGGCCAAACCAAGTACAACCCCGACAAGAAAGTATTGATCGGTTGTCTCAAAGCTATTAGGGTTGAAGTAGCAGAAATGAGAGTCCTCATCGTATGAGAACATGCCTAATTACTGTTAATTGCCATTTCGGATTACATCAGGCTGAGGAGAATACATACCATGATCAGGATTAAAGACATCCCTCACCAGCAGAAGAAACCATTCTTTCCTCAATCCACCGGCATCAATACCCTCTTCGCCCCTAAATTCTATCCTCAATCCTTTCTTGATTTCCTCACCACCAGTCCCCACAACCTCACTAACCCCTTTCAAGCTATCCTCAACCAAACACTCTCGTCTGACTTTCAAAAGAAGATACTGATTGACATTTTTACGTGTCATGATACTATTAAAGAACGCTTCTCTCGCCTTCACTTCCATTTGACGACGAGCATCATGCTCCATGATTTGAATCTTTGCCCAAATGCTAAGGAAAAATGGATATTGGCAAAAGGCAAATTTACTACGTTTACCTTCCCAAGCTTCAAAATCCGCGACTAGATCGGAATAATCCAGTAAGGTGTTGTAAAAATGGCTTGTCGGTAACATCTGTCCATGCGCAGCCAGAGCTCTAATGGGAGTTCCTATACTATGCTCCGTACTTTTTGACTGATGGTCGGCTGGCGATTGAACGCTACTTATTAACTTGCCCTTTCTATGTAGCCCACTATTGTTGGCCGAGAAAAGAAGTGCCATCACTCTAGCAGCTGCCTTAATTTGCCAATCATCACTATATACTACGGCCTTCAGCTTCGTCTCCTTTTTCTTACTGGTACTCTGTCCAGCTTGAAGAGCCGCATGAAAAGCCGCAACATTATTATGAGATGCAGAAGCACTAATTTGAGGAATCAACCCAGAGGTCATATCGGGTTTACCGACCTCGCGAGGCTTCCCATGTTGCCTAGTAAGCCTGTAAGTGACAAAGCTGCCAACCAATTCTGTGGTGCGCTGAAAATGACCTTCTGGATACCTGGCGAACCATGAAACTATATGATGGTGACATTCATTCGGAGTATTTGATAGTAATCCCACAATTCGCTTGATAATTCCCGAGTGTTGACCAGATGCTCCTTTTGTCGCATTTGGCGGTGGTTTGGAAGAAGGCAGGTGTCCTCTAGCTTTGGGAAGATTGAAATCACCCGCTTCGGGTCTCTGATCATTCGGCGGCACCCTTGATCCTGTATTTCTGGATGGCGCACTGCTTCCAGGGTACAGGAGAGGATTAGCTAGGATAATCAAAAGAAAGCGAAGATTATCAGGTTCTTTCAGAGGACGTCCGGGACGTTTCAATAGGCCCTCTGTAGCCTTCAATAAAGTTCTCTGAAGATGTGATTGGGCCTCCGTGATCGTATCCTCAATCTCAACAAGCTCTCCATCAGTGGGGGCTTGCAAAACTGGGCTGGATCGACGTGATATCAAGTCCTCTAGTTTGCGATGCCAAATCCTTCCCGGATTCGATACAATGTGATACCATTCATTGAGGTCAGGCCAGTCGATACGAGGCGATTTAACTGTGGTGAGATCGCAGTGAGGATTCGTACGTATTGTGTCTCCAGGCCTCTGAGCACGGTTCTTCTCGGGGGTTTCTTTCTGGTTTCCAGTCCACCAAGAGCCATTCTCCGCAATATCTCCCAACATCAACATTCTAGGATCGAGTTCTTCCAGAGGAGTCTCTGATTGTGGGTCATTTTCGTCTGGAATGGTGGCCATGAAAGTCTTCAAACCGCTCTGACTTCCTCCTTTAGGGTTGGGATTTTGCCGCGTAGTACTGAATGAAGTATTGATACAATCGAATTGGCTAAACGATGCTATAATATATTCTTCCAAAGGTCGAAAGAGATTTTTGGCAACATTGTCTTGTTTTCCGTGCATAGTTTCATCGAATTTGCTTGGCGGATTTGGAGGACTTCTACTTGGCTGTGGAATAGCTAACGGTCTAACGTAGGTACCAGAGCCCATTCGATCACGTTTTTCCATATGGGTGCCAAGAAAACTTCCAGGGGATGAAGTTGAGTACGGTATCGAGCGCGGTCCTGGTTGTTTGTGAATGTCCATGCCAGGGCGATCTCCAGGCGTTTTCCCGTGTCCAGGAGGGGGAGGTCTAATAGGAACTGCTTGTGAACCTGGTGGATTTGTGAAATTTCTAGACTCGTATTCTTGTGGGGATTCCGTAATCGCAAATGTAGGTGATCGTGGCGAAGTTGACAATATATTCGAGGCATCGGTTTCGTCGTGCTTTAGTCGATTGATCAGGTAGGTAGTTATACATCTTTCCGCCAGTCTCCGAGTTTTCTCAACAGATAACGGCGCAACTATAAAAGTCAGAGATGCACCCTTCAATAACTTATCCCGCTCCCTACATACCTCTAGAAACTTGAGGTTTATTCAACCCTGGGAAAGTCGTAGACTTCCCCCCTCCAGGCAGTTTGCGCCCATCGTTCGGAGCCGGTATATATGGTTGAAGATCATTCACCGTCGTACAAACTTTGCATCTAAACACATCGAGTTCTTTCGGCCAACTCACGCTCGCATTGCAAGTCATACACTTTCCCGTCAAGAAATCCTTATCTGGCACTCTCGAGGACCTGCCCCCTGTATTCTTTTCCGGCGATACATCGTCATCATCATCATCATCAAAAAAGCCAACGCCAGGAGGTGCCGGCGCACTCCCCTTCTTCTTGCTGTTAAATAGCGATGGAAAGGGATGGCTCATAGATCTCCCATGGCTCGAAGTCGGTTTGGAGGAACTCGAACCCGAGGGACCTGGTCGACTCTGCTGAGCACCCGTAATTAAAGTTGGAATACCATAAGCATTATCCAAGATATCCGCCTCTGTAATCCTAGCTCTCCCTCGATTTTTCGACGGCGATTCTGGTGCTGGGCCAACTGTAGCAATGCTCGAGCTAGATTCAACCCGCGGGTTCGAATTGAGTAGGCGACTAGACCAAGGTGCCATTTTATATTTTCAAACTGTCTGCGAAGTGCAGGCGTTCTAGTTTGACCATCGGGTCCTCCAAAAGTATCTGCGAGTTGTTTGCGATGTTGCGATGTTGTGTTAGGGCAGCAGTGCAATGCAGTTCCCTTCTCGTGTATATCCAAGCTTTCTTTTGTTTTCGTAATCGATAGTCCGTCCGTTCGTGCTTGAGTTTTAGGGGGGGAAAGGTCGTAAGTTCTTTCCTAAAACTTCCTTTTACGAATCAGCATATAATTATTAGTGAATGTTAAATTATATTTTCGACCTTCGCTCCGAAAGGGGGGTTCTCTCACAACGCACATGGATTGTTTATTTACCATTGTCGTATAGTCGTATAAACATATACTGTAATCTTGCAGGTTTATCTCAGTACATGTTGAGATTGATATGTACCTAGTTATCCCCACAGAAATGCGTGGGTTTGATGGACTAATTTATGCATAATTGGGGGTTTGAATGTCTCTGTTCGTTTCATGAAACCCATGAACATTATCATTCGTAGGAATGATTTAAAAGCGGAAGCGCTATTGCTTTGCCAAGAAAAGAGAAATCTTCCTAGTTCATAAGAAGAAAGAGAGGAAGAATGAATACGAGGCATGTTGATTTGAGGTTTGTGTTGGTTGTGTTAGATCTACCGTAGTTTGTGAGATTTTAAAATTTGTTATGAAATACAGATGGGGAGGCGAGATGATATGCAGTAAAATAATCCCGTCTTGGCTGCTAACATTTCAGAATTGACGTGAAAGTTGATCAACAACGTATTCGCATTTTCACTTGTCACAGAACAAGGTATCCAGGAGGCCATGATACTTTCACATTGTGGAAGATTCGTAAATTCATAAAAGTTTTGGGTATGATGGAAAAGCAATGCATTTTTGCATTAACTACCAGTGCGCCATTAGGCCATAAAACAATCCATACATCCCACTGCCGAAGCAAGCAACAACACGCAACCAGCCCCTGATTACATCTATCTGTATCTTTGCAAGTTGAGGGTGTTGTGCTTCTTCCAGGTCTTTCTGCGGCCAGCGGTGGTCTTGTTGAATCCGTGACCCTTTCCGAGACCACGGGACTTCTTTCCGGTGGCAGTCAATCCACGAGATTCGCGGTGCTTGTGGACTGGGTTGACGATCCAGTTGATACGGGGATCGCGGCGGATGGCCTTGTGTTGAGGGTCAACGAGGATGATCTCGAAGTACTTGTAGGTGGAGTCTTGGTTGATCCAGTATGAGTTCAAGACTCTCAAGTTGGCGCAACGACGACCGACACGCTCCTCAGCAGTGGACTTGAGGGATCTTTGGTACTTAAGTTGGTTAACACCCTGGTTGGTTGGCTTTCCTGTAATGCGAAAATTTTGTTAGTAAATCCGAAACATCTTCACGAAACCATTTTCCACCCATCCCAACGGAATAGAGACACAACATACCGTAGGTGGCACCCTTTGGAACTGGGCGCTTGCGACCACCACGACGAACACGGACACGGTAGATAACGTATCCTTGCTTGGCCTTGTAACCGAGACGGCGGGCCTTGTCTGGACGAGATGGGCGGGAAGCACGGTGGACGACGTTCAATTGTCGGAGCTATATTATGCACTCTCAGCTAAGTTCAACGAGTGTATAGCAGAGACATCAAAGATGTCCACAATATTCCAATTTGCTTGTCCGAGGACCAAATTTTCGAATAATTGAAGCCGATCGAGGATCGTCTCTTGGGGTCGTAGTTTTTATCTTACCTCCCAGCATCGTACACGGAGAAGGAATCGAAGCACATCAGATTGCTTCTTCTTCTGGATTTCCTCGAGATATTTAAGAGCACCCATCTGTTTGGAGAATATCTCATGTTAGTATTGGCCCTCTGAAAAAAGACCAAACCGCGGTAAAGGTCGGAAGAAAATTCGAAAAAAGACACCCAATTCAGATCAACATCTGCAATTCTAGAAACTCGTTCCTCATCGCAAATGCCCAATCGAAAGTATATCTTCGTAAGAATTCGATTTACTGACCTTGATTGATTTTGGGAGTTGTCGGTGGCTCGGGAGTTGTCGATTGTCGTTGGTCGTAGAGTGGAAGAAAAGTTCGAGGTGATTTTCAAAAATCACTTCGTGCGGGAGGAATAATTTTAGCGCGTTCGGGTAAGTTTATGCCTTTATTATTAGGCACCTATCAACAATTTCTCCACCTGCATTTTTTTTGACCTCACTCACCTGGGAAATTTCTACAATGATGCCGGGCATCATTCATCAAATAATTATAAAATCATTTCTTCAACTCATAGTCCAGAAGTTTAACGAGAAAGATGTTGATGACATAGTGTAGTCCTCAAATTATCCATCTCTCTCAAAATTATCTCACATTTTCTGCTCATCTCATACTTTGAGACGAGAGCCTATTAGGCCTTTGGCAATATGCAACCCAAAAGATTCGAGTCTACGGCAGCATCAGATGATATTGATGATGTGTTTCAGCAATGTTCTGAGGACGGGAGTAATTGTATGGTATATTATATTGCGATGAAGTTTCTTTTATAGCTAGTATTAACGTCTTAAAAGACGGTGGAAGATAGATAGTATGATAGTACAGCTAGGTTGTACCAATAGCTAATATAGCGAAGTTTGAAAATAAAATAAAACAACAAACGAAATCCCTTAACAAGTCCTGTTTCCTCTCTGTGATCTTCTCTCTGCTCATCACCATTCAAGCACCTCTCTCAAAAGCCTTAAGCAACTTCCTATTCGCCCTATCATGTTTCTTCGCCTCCTTGCCCCAACCAATCGCATCCCCCCCATCAACAACCGGGTAGAATTTCTTCTGGACTTCAATCTCATCAAAGTCCATGATATCCGGCTTCGAAGCATTCATAACACACTCGAATTTATTGATTCCGACCGTCTTTCCCAGCTCAAGCATCTTGGCAATATGTTCATCCTCTTTACCCCATTCATTCCCAAGTAATCCGTTAAAGTCCTTCGCGACATTCTTTTCAGCAAGCTTGTCGAAGTGAGAAATTACTTCCAAAGCCTTTGTAATAAGGTGTTGTCCCTTTTTATGCGTCAAGGAGAAATCATTCACGTCATTCTCATGCTTCGCATCCACTTTCTTGACTCTGAATGGCCCCGACAACGCATAAGAGGCTTGAAACTCCTCCAAGAACTTCTTATCCTCGACCAAACTATTTCAATCAGTAGGCAGATACACCATTTCCAAGAAAAAGAATGTATACTCACGCCTCATTCTCAAACTCCCCCACCAACTTCCTAACCCCCTCTGCATCCCTCTCCACACCCTTCACAAACTTCTCCATAAACTGCGCTTTCGCTCTCTCCGCACTCTTCTTTTTCCTCCTCTCAAGATTGTCGAGTTCTAGGAATTCACTTTGAATCAAACGCATCAGTATCCAGTTTTCCATCAAAAGCAAACGCAATCAAAGTAAAACCAAGAGTACTCGCTCAATAAACAAACATACTTGCTCTCGTCTCGTCCCGGATCCTCACCATATTCATCCTCATCTTCATCTTTCCCCAACTCTCTCAGTTCCCTCACACTAACCCGAACAGGCTCCGACATTCTTGCTTGCTTCTTCTCCTTCTCCTTCCCCTTCCCCTTCCCATCTCTCTTCACCTTTTTCTCATCATCATACCCATCCACAACACCATCCCCATCCTCATCCTCCCCATCCTCCTCCCCATCCAATCCGTCCAATCCACCCAACTCATATTTCCTCGCCTTAAACCTAGAATTCGGCAAGTCGCCTTTCGCGTCTCAAAAAACCCCACGTTAGAAAAAGATACCCAGACCAAAAACAATCATGCAATACCCCTCATGGACGACTTACCCTCAGATTTGCGTTTTGGTTTGCTGACCATGATTGATATTTGCTATGAAAACTGTGGATGAATGATCGAATCGATGAATAGGTATTTGAAGAAGAATCGGTATCGGGACGAATGATCAATGACAAATCAACTCTTAAGATTCCTCAAAATCAAAATCAAATCCTCTCTCTCTCCATAAAATTGAAGGTGAAAATTGGTCGAGGAAAGTGAAGTGAAGTGAAGTGAGTGAGAGCAGACTAGCAAAAGCAAAGCAAACCAAACCAAACACGCGCCACAAAAGGAAGGAACCACCCACCTCGTTCCTTCCTTCATTAGGTAGGTTCTTTCCCCTCTCACCACAACCACAACCACAACCATAATCACCATAATCACCACAACCACTATCAACAAAAAAAAGCGACAAAACCCCCCCCCCAGCAGGCCCCCCCTCCCTACCTAAGAAGAAGAGAAGCGAAGAGAAGAGAAGAGAAAAAACAAGAAAAAATAAGAAACCCCACACCATAGAGTTATTTATTACAGGAGGACCTGTATCGGACCGGACCGTCTCCCTCCATCCAGTATCATACTAGATAGGTAGATAGGTATTTAAAATCTATACACCACAAAGTTATGGTATACATATATATACATACATAGTACATACATAGTACATACTCTACTTTTCAATTCTAATATATATTTATTGATAAAGACAAAAACAAAGAAAGTACGATGAAGTACGATGCCGTAGGTATTTAAGATTTTATAATATAGAAAGAGTACGTGGGTTTCAGGAGTCCGAGTTTGATATGGGGGCTGTTGGTAATCTCATAGATTTCGATTGCATCTACTACACACCACATACACAGTGTCACATCACAAATCAAACAGTACACATCAGAAATAGCAAACCAGTGTATGAATTGTCATTTCCGCTACCGAATCCCCATCCATATCCCCTATGCCTATAAACATGCATCAAATAGGATTCCATTCCATCCGCGATTCGATTCCCAACGGACTTAAAATCGCAGCAGAAGAGAAACACAAAAGAAAAGGCAACAATCTGGAAGGTACGAAGTCAGAAAGAGAAAAAAAAACATGCATCCATCCATTATCCTTTGCAAATTTACCCAATTTCTTTTTCCCCACTTGACACCGCCGGATTTTGAAAGATCTATCTATCAATGGAGTTCTTGAAACTTGTTTTTTCGTGAAGTCGTGGTAACGCGTCAAGCTGCCGCAATCGAAAGACGCTAAGGTGTAGTTTCCCAAACCAACTGAGAACAAAAAGAGTATCGACGAAGAGAAGAAGAAAAGAAAACTATGTCCAGTATGCTGTGTACGAATCCTATGCCTGTCTCCGATTATGTAGTAAATCCAGAAGAATCCCGAGGTCTGAATGAATCCTTCTCAATTATCCTCTATGATCAAGTTGCAAAGAAAATGTAGTGGTTTCGAAGAGGTCGTCCTAGTATGTCTTCATAGTTCCTGGCCCATAAAAACAATGCACCATTTCGTGCAACACAATGTGAAAATAAAACAAACGAATGTGTAGTAGATGAGCATGTTCGTCGAGAACATGCAAGAAATTAGGAACAGGGCCGATGGGGAAGGGCATCTGTGGTATATTACAAAAGCAAAATGTATCTAGTCTCCAGTTCTGTAGGAGTGTCCCGGTTGGTAACTCGCCTTCTGGAAATGAAAAGGGGTATCAAAACCAGAGGCGAAGTTTAGTGATTCTTATGGAATTTCTCGCGGTTTTCCAAAAGAACAAAGTCAAGAACATGCGTATGGTATGATCGAAAGATAAACTTAACGAGTTCCCATGGACAAGCCTTGAAAAGCTCCAATCCAGCCGTCAGATTGACCAACGAGTCCACCTTGTCGGCCATATTCGCTACCATCATGGGTTGGTGTAGTACCATGAGGAGATGGAAATCGACCGGGTGTCTGGTAATCGGCCGTATTTGCGAAACCAGCATACGGGTCGATCATTGAAGGAACGTACGCACTCGTAGTACCGGCATTTCTGGTAGCACCAAACGGAGAGTATCCATAAGTATAACCTTGAGGCTGGAATCCAGGAGCCGCTGCGGAGCTTCTGTCCAAAGTCGACTGGAATGGCTGAGCGAAGACACCTTGATATCCTCGACCAGCTTGTGTCGTATTGTATGTTTGGGCCTGTTCGGTCTGTTGTGGTCGACGCTCACTTGGTGTGGTTCTGTTGACACCTACAGCTCCAGGTCCAATACCACTTGGTGCTTGCAAGCCAAGTGCAGGACTTGCGAAAGAAGCAGGATTGATCGCAGACATCCAAATTCTCGTCTTGTATACTTTGAACAAGTCGGTGACAAGAGAGTTGAAGTTGATATAGGCATCCGCAAAGTAATAAAATGTAAGCTTCTTCCAATCCCTAGATTTGAAGAGGTAAGCTTGTGTCATCGGATTAGTCAGTGTCATTAGTTGACTTACATCTGGAATTCTGCATCCAAAATCTCCATGTGTAGACCATGTTCCTTCACTTTTTGCGTACAAACACGCTTGGCCTTTGCTTCATTTCCTTCCTTGTCACGTAAAGCTTGTATTTCATGGTTCTGGGCAAGGCGTTTGATGATCTTGGGCTTGATCTCTCCTGGATTAGGTTCTTGCATGCCATGCTGACTTGGTGGACCCATGCCTCCTACAGCACTTCCTTGCATACCATTAGCAGCAGCCATTAAGCCGGCACCGGTTCCATCAGTATTGCCTACAGCACTCTGAGAGTACATCATAAGCCACTTGTAATGTTCTTCGGCATAATGCTCCTTGAGTTCTTTGGCAGTAGCCCAGTCCACGTTATCCTTAGCGACTGTGCCTAAATCTGTTCCCCGATCGGCCTCGACAATCACAAGATCTCCAGGCTTAACAGAGAGACCGGTGCCTTCTTGAACGTAGAAGACATCTGCTCGCGAGCATTTGAACAAGACAATATAGAGTAGTTGGTTATGTCGAGGTTGTGGAACGCCATACATGCTTCGGTGAGGTGATGCGGGGCGGCCACTAGAGTATTGATTGACATTTCCATAAGGATATGCAGAAGGGTTGAATGCAGAAGGTGTGAAAGCATCGGTATTACGACCTGGTTGAGTAAGATTTCCAAAGTAAGAAACTGCTGCATGAAATTAGTGTGAGTATTTGAACCTATGCACCGACTGCCTTCAAAGTTATCCAAAAAGTAGAATTGCTTACCATGATCGTTAGTAGAATAGCCATTGCCTTCATTATAACGACCTGTGTAGTCCTTTGGTGAAAGACTCTCTTGAAGACTGGTCTCAAGCTGTGATAACGGCTCGCCAGCGATCGAGCTAACGGAGCCCTGTCGAGCAGGTACATCAGCGAAAGAGTGGCGCCTGCTCTGCGGGATATCAGACAGTCCACCAAATCCGAGAGAGCTCTGCCAATAGGCCTTCTTGACATTCTCTAGCTTTCGGTTTTCAAGGGTATATGGCGAGGCTCTTTGTGCACCGCCGATACCATATTCACTCATTCTTCGTCCTAACATTGCCTTGGAAGGATCCTGTAGATCGTTGAGCTCATCAAGTTCGTCAATTGCAAAGTCTGATTCTTCCGGTAGAGGTTCTTCCTGCAAGCCATAACCATTACCAAGACCAAAAGCATTGGATGTTGAAGATCGAGGTCGAAGGCGTAAATTTTGATATTGTTGCTGGCGTAACATGGCGTTCTCTCTGGCCAATAGTTCGATAGTCTTGGCCTCTTGGGATTGAATTTGAACACCATGAGAAGAACTGTTAGTACTCTCATCATCATCATCCTCGACTTCTTTGACTTTTCCTAAGCCACCCTCCGTCATCTCGCTCAACATACTTGGTCGAGAAGGTCGATGCTGCAATCCAGAATGTCCAATACCACGTCCTCGACCTGAAGCTGCTGGAACAGCTGCCGGTGATGGACCAGCACTAGAATCTGGATCAAGCTGACCAACGGAGTATGATTGAGATCGGTAAGTCTTGGGAGTAGGATGAAGAGGAATTGCGAAAGGGATAGTGGGATTAACGGAGGGGTCTCGCTGACTCATCATTTCGTTGGGAAAGTATCCATTACCAGCTGAGCCGGGTGGATGAATTGAAGTTGGTGATGGTAATACTTCGGTCAATCTAGAGGGTGGCTCCTTACGTGACTCGCTGTTCCAAATACCACTACCCCATGGGAACGAGCTTGAGCTTGTATGTCCACGACCAGCAGCAACTTGAGCATGAGGACCCCAAGCGTTGGACTCAGCTGAGGGGGTAGTAGGGTGTGAAGCTGTTGGAGACATGCTGCTGCTTGCAAATGACCCCTTTCGGGGTTGGGCTCCAGACTGAGTAGTGTCATTTAACCACGAGGCTCGGCGTGTGGGCTTTTGTGGCGGGTTTACTGGCTGTTGGATATCCTGTCGGTCGGGTTCATCATCAGAGCTTGCCAAAGCCTCTGAATCTGGTGTTGAGCGTCGCTCATTGAATTTGCCGAGGAGAAGAGAAGGATTGCTTGACGTCATTGATGAAGGATTAGATTGATTAGTCTTACCACCAGCTCCGATCTTATTGTTGCTTGAATTCATTGAACTCATTTTGACCAACTAGAAATTATTAGTTCTGTAAATGAGAAAGATGCTCTAAATTTAAAGTCTAAAGTGAAAGTGGAAAATTGTAGGTAAGATCTTGTGCTACAGCGGATTGAGTGGTACCTCCATTAAATGCCCGGGCCAAGTGAAGACCGTATCATACGCTCATGTAAGCAGGGTACTGAAAAGGTGAATCATTAAAACAAGAGGGGTTGCCACCAAGGAAAGGGCACCGTAGAGAGTCACAGACTTGGACCCAATACAGCCAATCTAGAAATTGAATATATCATGCGATAGACTGAAGCCAAAGAAATAAACAAATAAACAAACAAATAGATCGAAGGATGACAGCAAACATTAATAATGAAAACTCACCCAATTAATAAATAATCTCTTCTGAGGTCAGGGAAAGGTTATTTTAGTCAAGTAGTTTTCGAAAATGGCCAAACTTTTGGATATGATCTGCTTGTAAAAGGGGGGGTAGTCGACAGTAAGCGAATCTGTCGAAGTGATCAAGAATAGGAAATTGACCTGACAGAAAAGGGGGTATGGGTATCTAGGTGTAAGAGCTGAAAGAGGCCCAAGTTTTGGATGCGAATGGGAGTGAATACTGGTGTGTCCCGCAGGAGAAAGCGGACCGAGTTTCGATAATGGCGCAAGAAGGGAATAACTAATACTGCGCAATGTCTTTGTCAGTAAACAAGAAAAACAGCATCGAGAGAAAAAGAGACAGTTGAAATATCTAGAATTGTGCAAGTGCGCAGCAATCAAGAAAACTGCGAAATATGTCAAGACTAGGCTGCGAATGGACGCGGGTCAAGAAACCACGAGGCGGAATTTCATCTGTTCTGCGCCGTATATCGACTTTCGAAGTTCAGGCTTTCCGACAGCCCGTAAGTGAATCATATAATGCTACCTAGGTAGGTACCTCATTCGACAGAGATATGTATATATATACACAGAACTTCTTCTATAGTCGAATCCCAGAACATCCCTCAGAAGATGCGATAAGGGTTTGATAGCTCGAGCAAGTGCCTTGTAGAATCCAGACCATCGAAGAATCCAAGGAGCGAATTTTCCAATGTTGTCGTTGGACTGCGCCAATCTTGAACAATTGTTGTCGTCGAATGCACCTCCTCTAAACCAACCATTCGGAAGAAAGAGGTACCCGGTCGGATTATCGGATACCTCTGTTTGACGACGGTAAGAAAAGCATAAACTCACCGGATGTGAGATAAATCCAACCAAAGGAAACCAACTTTCAAAATACAATTATTATCTGTTTATCTAGTAGATTGACATGTCAGCCTCATAATTCCAAGTCGCAATATAAATAACTCGAACATAAACCCCCCATCAGGGCTAGGGGTTGCGATGGAAGGAAATGGCAGAAGCTCACCTACTTGCTTTTATCGCGGTTGCCGCATGAAATGACGAAACTCTTCTAATGCCACTCTCTTATTCTCAATTTATGAACCCAATCCAAATACCATCTATTTCTCGATAATCGCTCGAACTAGCAGTTGTTGAAACAAACAGAAGAGATCGAAAGTTGAACCTTCTGCGCATGCGTTCGGAGTTTCGAATTCGTGGAAGGCTTTGTGTCGCCCGGACTATGCGTAGCCCATTGTCGTGGGAAGGATAAAGGCGAAAGGCCAAAGCTCTCTCTCCTAGAGTTATAGAAATTGAAGGACAGGTAGATCTCTGGAAGAAAGGAATGGAAAAGAATATATATCTTGACGCGTGAAAGTATTCCTTGTCAAGATGTTATAATATATGATATATCTTTTTTCGTAAAGGGTGAGGTTAAGGTTGTTTGAAAGAAGGTGGGAGGATTTGGCAAAGTTTGAAGTTCTTCTGCGGCGAAGTAGAGGAAGTAGTTTCGAGGGATCGAAGATGGGCGAGGCGAGGCGCAAGTAACGCAACCTTGATGCGGGGAAAGCTGCCTATGGTGAACACGCGAGACAACCTTCAAAGAACACGCCAAATTAGAAAAATGAGAAATGCTTGTACGTTTTCAATGTGTGCGACAACAGAGAAGTCAATGATTGGTCTTGGGATCTTTTTTCTTTTTCTTTTTTTGGTAAGATGACGAAATTCGACTAAAGATGAAAAGGTGGAAATCTCCGTTGAAGGTATTCCCAAAATTTTATTTTTTTTATCTTGAAGAATAATTTGGTTTTAATTATGGAGGGGGAAATATAAGTATATATATATATATATATGTACTCGTAAATGATATTGATAGGTATATATTGATACGTGATATTTGGGATTTGATATTGATGGGCCTCGACGATGGAAGATGAGCTTAGGTAAAAGAAGGGGTATTGGTAAATGTAATATATGTAATATAATCCATAGGAATAAGGATGGATCACGGATCTCCCTAAAGAAAGATGGATGACCCGGGACCGATGAATGAATGGATCAGGTCAGGATGGCGATGGGGACAAGAACTGAAGGGGAAGGGGAAGGGTGGTCTTAGCGCGACAATTGGCACAAGGGTCCGATGTTCGAGGGGGCGTGGAGGGTCAAGGAAGAAGGGAAGTGGGAAGGGATCTCAGGTGCTAACTACGAACTTTTTCTAAATTTAATGAATGGAAAGATCTCATTGGTAAAAGAGGGAAACACCCACATATGAAGACAAGGGGGGGAAGGGAGAGGGGGAGAGTTTAGCTCTGCGTTAAAAGTGGAGGGCCACCACAAAAGTTAACGGACATGCGTCGATGGTGGATGGTGATGGAATGGATGACCATGAAATTATGGGGTGAAGTTGAAGTTGAAGATGGAGGTGGAGCACTTGAGATGGATTGAATTTGATGCTCAATTGAGGTGGTGGTGAAGAGAGAGTTGGGTTGGGTTGGGTGATGTGATGTGATGTGATGTAAGGTGAGGTGAGGTGCCCAGGTGGGGTGAGTAGTGGGCGAGAAGACGATATAGAGTGAAGATGTTATCAGATAAACTGGCAATGGGAAGGATTAGAAAGGGAATGTATAATGAGGCCAAGCACCCGTTCTTGTTCATGAAACCCGGGCAAAGAGAGAGAGAAAGAGCGCGCGCATCAAGAGAAACGAGTAAAAAAGAGGGGGGAACATTTGGGCTTAACATATACATCAATAGAGCAGCATTGGATTTTCTCTTGAATATGCAAGTCAGAACAAATGGAGCTTCTTCTCAAATTAGAACCACTTAAGTAGAAGGAGACCTGAATGCAAGAGACGTTAGAACATCTATAAAAGTACGTCTTATTGGATATCCAAATTATGAGTGGAGTGGCAGTCGATGATTTCGATTAGTTCTTCTTGAATTCATGAGACCATGCAAATATAAATAACCATGCATGAGGTTAACCATATCTAACTACAACTATGTACTTACTTGGGTGCTTATTCACATACATACCTATGTCTTGTGAGGTTCACGATCGACAAATTGGCATATATAATGCTGTAATACTGATATTATGATACTCGAGTATACTATTCGTACAAGATTAGATCAGATGCAATGAATATCTAGGTAGGTACGTACATTTCTTACCTCCCTATCTAGTACATACCTACCGGCATTCTATTTAACATCAGGAATCCAGATCGACCTCGATAGAAAATAGTAAGGCCTCGAATTCCTCTCCACAAAACTTGTAAATTAATAAACCGGCGATCCCAACATTCAGGGCTTTTCAAATACCTACCTAGCTACCTTCCCCTATGACCTTAACTCTATGGCTTTAGTAAGGTTAGGTAAGTGCAGAAAATATCTAACGCCGCTTCACTTACAAAAGTCACATTCGAAATTATTCTCCAGATTAGATACGAGTACTCTGCTTTGCATTGATGCTTGCGGAACCATAAAAGATAAAAAGAGCAGTCAGTTGATGTCAAGAATTGATTGATTGAAATACTGTATGACCTACCTATAGGTAATACACACACACATTACTTCATGTACTCTGTACCGTAGATGAAGAGTAATCCCAAGTGCCGGCATTGCAGATATAGAATCCCATGTTATCATACATACATAGGTAGGTAGGTACCTACCTACATACATACATACACACAGTACTCCCTCCGTACATTCATCATGATTCATGAACATTCTTCATATGACAATGACAATCCATAGCAATGAGAAATAAAAGGAAAAGGAACAAATATGCAAGCACGAGAACATACATACCTACACCTACCTACCTTACCTTACCTTACTTAACGTATATGTTGTGAGTGCATCCCCCATCCTGAAATTGCAACACCTACATACATGATATCAATCACTGCTGTGCAATACTGTACCCATTCATTAGATTAGTTCTACCTGCCTGCGTACCTACCTACCCAGTACCTATGTAAATATTGCCCTGCCTGCCTGCCCAGATACCTGTCTCCGCATCTCTCTCTCTCTCTCTCTCTCTCTCCTCCCAACCGTCTTAACTTTCTCAACCATAACATGACATGAAAATTAATAATACCAACCTAGTAATTCCAACAACCGAACCATCCCACCATTTTCCCCATCCTTTTCCTTCCAGATGTTGGTTGATGTGAATGTCGATTTTGCCACGACAACGCCACCAGCAAGTACCTAGTAGGTCATGTGTAACCATCCAATTCTGCACCCGCCATCCGTCCTCCATTTTTATTATTCCCTCATCCTTCTTAGGTACCTAGGTATTGACATCAATTCGTTCCAAACATCCATCTCATCTCCATCAATCTCTTTCATATTTCATATCTTATATTTTATATACATACATAGGAAGATCGAGAATCGAGATGGCCATGGCCATGGCGATGGCGATGCCCACATCATATATTACAGAATTCTACGTCCATATCCATACTTCCATTTCCATTTCCATTTCCATTTCCATTTCCATCCATTACATTATATACATAATAAATTTTAAAGTCTTATTAATAATTTGGCTACATAGGTACGTACACCGACTTTAAAATTTTAAATTTTCAAAAGAAGCTGAAAGCTATCATCTATCTATCTCTAGTATCTCCATCTATCGATCAATCAATCTCCATCTACCCCAGATTTTCCCTCCCGCGCTCTGATGATCTATCACTGGCAATCAATCAAATGTAGGTACCTACCTACCCACCTATCTAGCTTCAACCCTCGAACCTCGAACCTCGAACCTCGAACCCTAAACTACCTAGGTATCTACCGCATCCCGATCCACCTCCAAACTAGGTACCTACCAATGACCAGGCAGAAAAAGCAAGAGCATACCTAACGACGAATCACGATAAACTCCATTATCATTGGAAGAAACTTTGTTAAAAAGATGCTTTGATCGAGGGGCAGGAGAAGAGTGGGATGACCCGACCGACGAACAAAGAACATGGAATTGTCCTATCAGAGTCTAGTGGATAGATGTAAAAGTATATTTTTTGCATGCAGAAGAAGTAGTACTGTAGTAATAATAGTAGTAGTAGTTGGGGAAAAAACTAGCTAGGTAGATAGGTATTTCTAGATTGTATAAAGTTTTATGTAAAGACCTAGATCCAGATACCAACAATGCAAATGAACATTCATTCATTCATTCATTCATTCATCCATTCATTTATTCTTCGAGTCCTTTCCCCTCCTCCCCCCTAAACACCCAAAAAGCGGCATCAACAATAATAGATACCATACCATCCATCCATCCAATTCCCTAACAATTCAAATCGGCAAAACTTCCCCCTCCCGGTAGGTATTCCATGAAACCATCTGGCCCTTCCTTAAACAAATCGCGGGGAAATTATAACGGACCATTCCATGTTAGTACAACACCACCGAAAGCAACGCTACCCACAGGCCATCCGATTCCATCCCTCCAATTACCGCTGCAAAGAAAGTAGGTAACCCCTCATCATCCCCCAATCAATCCCATTTCATCTGCAGATATGCCTTCCAGCCTCGTTCATCATTCGAGTAGAAACCATACGATATCTATCAGGTTTTTGATGGTAGCCAAGGAATTCTGCTGCTGTGAGTGGTGGCATTGGCAAGCCACAACGCGTACTTGATTCGTCACGGAAATTTTTGCCCACACCTCCTTGATGAATGAGAGACCCGAATTTTCGTCCAATTGAATCAATACAGTTGATGCATGGTGAGGGAATATATGTATTTCGTAATTGAATATGCATGAAGTAGTATCAGGGGGGAGGGGAGGGCGGAAGGCCAAATTTCTGTTCAATGAGAGAAGGCAAAGGAAATGCACGAAACTTCATATGGGTATTGCCGATGCTGTGGAATAAAATTCTCTTCAGTAAGAGTCCATAACTGATTCTTTGTACATCCCCGCGGCGATGCGAGTAGATCCCAAAGACATACATCTTCAACCAAGTACCGAGCTCAACCAGAAATGGAATCTAAGCTACTAGACGCAACTGCATCAGGACCTTTTTGTTGCTTCAACTTCTCCTCAAACTTCGCAAATTCTTGCATTGCGATCTCCTCTTCCTCGTCCAATACTTGTACAACTCCTTTCACTTCTTCAATCTGCACCATTATTAGCTCATTGTCGCATGAATGGTCATCTGAGCCCAATACTTACATAGTGCATAAGCATTCCCTCAATACCATTCTTCAACGTGACGGTACTTGAATCGCAGGTTCGGCATGCCCCTCGGAGCTTCAACTTGACCATCCCATCCTCAAACCCGCGATAGTCAATGTCTCCACCATCTTCCTGGATTGCCGGTCGGATGCGGGTTTCAAGTAATTCCTTGATCATTCCCACAACCTCAGGGTCATCCTCATTATACGCTAAGCTATCCTCCTCTTCTGGTGCTTCGCCACTTGCCCCCGTTTTCTCTGTGATATTGACAATCTGTGCACCGGAAGTTACTGCCTCCGTTATGAGACTGAAAACCTCTGGTTTGATATGTGCCCAATTCGCATCGTCTGCCTTTGTGACTGTAATGAAATCCGCGCCATAGAAAACTGACTTAACTCCATCAATATTCATCAACGATGCGGCGAGAGGCGATGGATGTGGTGGCGCAAGTGTGGATCGGGGATTAAGGTATTCGATGAAGGGTGCATTGAGGGAGGGTGGCAGAATTGGATGATTGGGAAGAAATTTCAATGCATCCGGGTTGGGAGTATCCTCTGTTTGGATGAAAATACTGCGACTGCCGCCAATCGCGGCAGGCTTTAACATGGTTGATGGTTGATGAAGTGGTTGCAGAGTCGGTCTCGTCCTCGAACTCGAAGCTGTCATAGCTGGTAATCTTGTACTTTGGTGCACATATCTCTGCGAGCTTCGGGGACAGATAGCAAATGATGATTTTCCTGGTCGAGATTTCGATAGTAAAGACTTTGCTTCTTGAACGATTCGTTTTGAGGCCATCGTGCGGTTTATCTGAAGCTCAGTAAGAATAAATACAATCTAACTATTGACTTGAAAAGGCCAAACTGAACATGCAAGATAAACTTAGGAATGAAGACAATATTAGGTATGATGGTGATATAAATTGAAGATTGAAATGGTTTGCTTCTTTCTACAATTACTTGCCTCTGCAATGTTATTTCTCAGATACTTAACGTAGGTTCTTTGTAAGCATTTATGACGCACTAAGTGGTATTACCTTACCTTTAATTGGTCACTTGTTATCGGGATACCCTATCTCCGATAAGGAAGTCGAAACTTTTTTTTTGATTCAATTTGTATCGGCCGCGAGGCTGAGAAATCAAATAATAATGCATTTCTCAAATTACCTACTATCACCCGAACTTTCTTTTGCAGTTTTCACTTTCCATCAAAGTTTCTAGCCCTTCTTTCCAGGTTGACATCTCAATCCTGAAAGGCACAATCCCAATCTTATCTGTGAGTGCCTGTTGAATACTAGGTATTATCTCAATTCAGATGAACGAGTGAAACTGGCTCCAAATCATCGCATCTCGTCCGTTCCTTATTTTGTCGAGAGAGCCTCAAATGGACACCTTGATTGGCCAATCTATTGGCAATCAACAGATGTCTATTGAAACCTTTTCCACAGGTGGTAACACACTCGAAGCCCCGGATCTCATAAGTCAATTCATTGCCAGTGTGGCAGAAGTACCGGCCGAAATTATCGATCTCACAAGCCGTGTCGGTATGGAGGAAACTCAAGTCGATCCAAAACTCTGTTCCCTATGTAGGGAGAACAATCACAAGTACAAATGCAAATATTGTGATGCGCGGTAGTGAGTACCTTGTATGGCCCAAAAAAGAAACTTGTGCTAATTTACAAAAGCTGTTCTGTGAAATGTTCCAACGTACATAAATCAGACACAAATGATCATGAGGAAGAGAAAGAGAAACTTGCTTCCGCCCCTCCCCCTACCAAGATCCCATCCCCCATATCCAAAGCAAATTCCATAGTTCGACCAGGAACCCTCGCTGCAGCCAGTGCCAAAGGACCATTCGAAAATCTAAATAGCTCGAGTGAACTCCAAGAACTTTTCAAAAAATATCCGAACCTGCGCTCGCATCTGGAAGCAGTTGATACCGCAACTCTTCGACCGACAGGTTTTAACTCACATAAATGGAATCAAGACCAGGGGTGGGAGAAAGGGAGGGACGCTTTAAAGAACGCAAGAGGATATTATGGAAAAGACGGCGAAGGCATTCGCGAGTATTGTGACCTTGTTTTACGACTTCTTGGAGATGAAGACGAGGAAGACGAAGAGGCAGCAGCAGAGATTTTGCGAAAGGAGGCGTTGGCTGAAAGCACCAGGGTCATTCGAGCGTTATTGGAATCCGAAAAGAGAAGATGAAAGGCATTATAGGGCGCAAAATACAGGATCAGTCTACGCTTTACGAAACGATCAGAATGAGAAGGCAGTAGTACGATGAAGATGCATACATGGATGCCCAGGCAAATTTGGTGAGCACTTACCCTGTCTACACATTTCATGAGTCTGACATACACAATAGATGAAGACAAACGATATATTAGTCTAAAATGTCTAGGATTCATTTTGCCCAGCCAGTATTCCAACGCATTCACACCCAGCTCAGAAAGATCGATGGAATTAAATTACAAGTTTACACGCTCTGGAAAGAAATTAGATACCCTTGAATACAAATGAAATTATTTCTTCAACTATTGTTAATAGGATTACGTTTGAATCTCCCAAAAAAGCTCGCCCTTCTTGGTGTCCTCACAGGCGACTTCAACAACTTTATATCTTCTCCCGACCCATCATGCACCTTCCCCTTCGTAACTTTCAAAGATAATAATGGGGCCACCATCTCCTTTATAGACCATCTCGCATCCCCACTTTCGTCCCGCTGCGTCCAATCATGCCGATCATTCTTTTCCCTCTTCGCCTCCTTCGGCTCCTCCTTTTCTTGCCACGGCAAGAAATCCCCCATGCTCATCGGTCGTACAACCCTACTCTTATGCACAATTGCTACATCTGAATTAAACGTCCGTCGAGGACATCTATACACATCTCTTTCCGCATCCAATTCCGCAGCGCGCTCAATTGCCGTGGTCCATTGATATTGATTCCTATTCCTCGTCCTCGTCCTCTCCGCCGTCGCATGATCAATCACCTGCGCTTTCTGCAATATCGTCGTAGGTTTCTGACATCCCGCCCCTTCATCCATGGTCAAATACCCGAGGCTCTTGAGTGCCGGCTCGGCTAATTTGTGCACCTGATGGAGCCTGTCCTGTGTAGCCGTGTTCGCGAACGATAGTGCGGCGACTTGGGGCACGTGGTGATACACGCCTGTGGCCATTGATACTCGTGCGGCGCGACGATGGTCGGCAAGGGCTTTTTGCTGGGCGATATGAGCTTTTAGACGCCGGGTGAGGTCGTCGGGGTCGAGGGGTGCGCCTTTCTTAGGGCGGGAGTGGGGACCTTGGATTTTGACATGCTGGGGTTGGATGCAGGGGGGGTAAGACATGGTTCGGTAGGCTTTGGATTTCTGAGGATTAATGTTAGGGTTGTGTAAAGTGGGATTTGAGGTTGTACATAGAGATAAATGACTTGCCCAACACAATTCTTCATATGTAGGAACAGGAGCTCCAGCAACTGATGTATCCATCTTTGGAATTTCTGGCTCTCTCTTCTATATAGACAATAGGATCTCTGTGATTCTGTCTCTGAGACACTGTCGGATCTGACCGACTGTAAGTTTCTGTGTTTGTTGTGTATCCTCTCACAAGATCACAACCGAAGGCTTCGAGCAGATGGGAACACAACGCGAACCTGGAAGTATAAAAGTGGGAAATCGCGGGGTACAGATACCGTTGCCGAGAGTCAGGTACCCAGTAGCGTATATATATATGTGTCGTGTGGTAAGACCCTTCCAATGGAACGAGTGGGGTGGCGCGAGTCCAGATCGAGGATGATGTGTGTGGGGGGAAGGTTTTGCGAAACTGGGGTTTGGGGAGAGATAAAATTAGATTGTTTGTGAGCGGGAAATGAGGGCTTGTGTAAGGAAATGAAGAAGTGGAGGTTCGAGACTTTGAGCTGGAATCCTGGTGGCCCAATTGAGGATGATTTGGATGGTAGGTTGTGCGATCTGAGGCGCCGTGATGCGAGGGGACTTTGCCTTGCAAGGGATTTCTAAACGGCGAATCTGACACAGTACAACGCAACTGAATGTATTGTAGAATGAAGCACGAGTATAAAATAAGACGGAATGAAGAATCAGAATGAGAGATCTATATATCCATCACTAAGCATTCCAGTTCACTTCATCGAATATAGGCAAAATGATTTGAATCGATAAAGTAAGGGACTGTTCACGGACTGGAAGAATAGTTCAAAGGACTACCTATTGATATTCACGTACTAGCTTTGCTTTAAAAGCTGGCCAAGAATCGAGGAATCCAATCAATTTTCAAGCAGGTAGGGTAATGTGAGGCTGTGGCGGGACTCAGCGAAACTTTATGATTAGAGATGGCGTTCATCTAAAGGGGTTGAAGCATAATGGCACTATGGTGGGTAGTAATCTGATAGTGTAATAGGTAGGAGATTGAATACTCGAGCGTATTAGAGTCTAAAAGGGTCCAAAGAGATTACTTTAGTTTTTGTACTACAATATTTCGTCTCTTTGACATACGTGAACTCTTGGGGATTCACCGTCCTAGTACTGGTGATCTTCACCACCTACATAGATAGGAGAAATAGAATTATGTCAACAAGATGTAAACAACCGTTAGCTATGGACCTATTGATGGGTACCTTAGTATCAGATTGTGGTAGAAATACAGTTATCATGTGGGGAAACCTTGCTTGAGTTCTGCATTTCTAGGTCAGACAAAATCTTATCCAGTCGCATATGAAGACCAGTCACACGTCTGATACTTTCTCTCTTGTTGTAGGAGTCACTTGATCCTACGTGAGGGTTGCAAACTTTTGCTCCGTTTTCCTCGGTAAGCATAGTGACTGAACATCCCGTCTTGAAATTCGTCCCTTTTCGGATGTGTACATACAACCTACACCTTGTATGGTTTGGAAACCATCCTGAATTGAGAGAGATTATATCAGTGCTGGAGATTATACTGCAGTTTATAGGTGTCATGTGGTCTTGTGGCTGGTTGTGGCTGTAGGTCTACCTACCAGGTGAACATAGACGGCATATTAGCTGAGGGGTTTGCTCTGTGCGTATTATAAGCCTCATGTTGACAAGACTGGCAGCTGGAAGATTCTTGGAGATTGCCAATAATGTCGAGAACTATCTTGAATTTAGAGTAGCTGAGATGTACTGAAAGTGGATGGTGCTGCTGCCCAAGTTGTACATCTGGTCGTATGATACATAGAAGTTGAAATTGCACAGCGATTGAGATGTAACCTTCGCCCATGTTCACACCCCTTGCGAGATGGATCGAGCTACTACTGCATGTCGTCGTGATAATGTGACATGGATTTGTGATTTGCATTAGTACAGTAGGTACTGTATGTACATGGGATGGTGATTAGAGTGGTTTTCTCAGCCTTGTGATGCGACATAATGAAGGGGTAAGAAAGGTATAGAGGGAAACACCAAGGTAGAAGCTCATCATCGCTTATCTTTGGTATATTTATACCTACCTACATATATATATATATATATAGGTATGTTAGAATTGAGAAAAGTTCATGTGAATATATAGTTGTTGGGATAAAAGATATTCAGTAATGGGTTAATATAGTTAACATTCTACCTTTGTATAAGTGGTTCTTTGTATTTTTAGTGTTGATGATGTCCATATCAAGAAGCTCACATACTCGAGGTCCCGTAAGACTGGTAAAGATCGCTCAGAACCAATTGCGCTCTCACGTGTATGGCTCCGGCAAATAGAAATATGACTGAAGGAATCCAATGCTGGAGGAACACCGGAAGAGAAGAGAAGATAAGAGAAGAAAAGGATGAGATGAAAAACATGTACGAATAGGTCCCCGTGGCTCAGTAAAGGAGAAAGCCATCCATTCATTACAAGACGACAACATAACGAAATATAACGTCGCCGGCCACGCGCACGGAATTCATTGTTCAGAAAAGATTCAATATACCAATCGATTGAAGGTCAATCAAGCAATCAGATTGACAGGAGTATCCAGATAATCAATTATTCGTCATTCACTATAGAGTTCAGCCTATGCGTCTTTAGTTTCAATTTACCTCGCGTTCCTGAAGCCCCGAGAGGATTCAGATGAAAATCAACTACAGATTCATCGTGTCGTGAAGATTCCGGTTACTACTTCTTCTGCTGCACCGCAGTACTTTGGGAAATACATACTGTTGACTGAGATTCCATCCCTTCTACACAATCCTTCTAGGACGCCACCCACACTCATCAAACAGTCGAGACAAACCATCAAATCAATGATGCCCTGGGATTTGATACCATAACCTTAAATCCAAAAAAGAACGAAAAGACTTAAAAATCCCAGCTCCTTCCCTGATCCCCACAGCATGTTACAATCCGCAATCACTGTATTATTGCTGCGACTTACCGACAAATATTGACAGGGAAAAGGTCTCAAACCCTCAATTTTGTGTTGTGGATTTAAGTTACTAAGGAGAGGGATTAAGGGATTTTGATCACAGTCTGGGGCGCGGAACGATACGATTTGATACACGGGTACATACAGCACCACACCAAAGCACACTAAGATAGATACATACATGCCCATCATGGAGAAGCTGGAGGAGCTTCGTGCCAGTGGTTTCCCAGTGCGCACGAGTTCAAAACGATCTAAATCCTCAAATCCCTTGCGAACGGATTCACAGCGAGTTCAGCGTAGCTCTCGAACTTTGTCTGTTTCCCCTCCATCTGCCGGTGCTTCAGCAACTTTTGGTCTTCGCTCACGTCCTGGATTAGGTTCGCGAACCTCCTCAGCACCATTTGTCCCTCTCAGTCGTGGTAATGGCAGCGGCAGTTTAAATCCTAGATTTTCTACTACGATTAATACGATTGAGGACGACTCACGAGAAGGACTGGACTACCCACGATCAGGATTGGACCTAGACGCGCGAACTTATCGGGATTCTGTTGCCTCTATTAAAGACGATCCTTTTTTCAGGAATTATCAATCACCGCATTCTATCTCTTTAGCACAAGAATTGAGGTCTGCCACACATTTTGAGCGTTCGCACGATGACGACGCATTTAAAGATTCACCATCGCGATCCAGCAAAACACCTTCCATAGAAAATTCAGTCAACGTTCCCGTATGTAATTCCCAATCAAGCTCATTCTGCGACATCATCTTTGAACCAATTGACTAATCGTTGTTTTTATGCAGCCTCAATCTAGGAGCGGAATGTCAGACATAAATATTGCAGTGATTGGGAGTAATGGTGTGGGAAAGAGCACTTTGATACAGCGAGCATTGGGTTTACGATCGTTACCAGCCTCCGCGGCATCGAGTCTTCGCATGTCCGTTGATGAGGTGGGATACATAGTCAGTCTGATTGAGTTGGACCTTGAGTCATTTGATATAATTCCTGATCGCCGAATACAATGGCCAAAACAAATAAATGGGCACATCGTCCCCCGGATGGATGGCGCACTATTACTATACGATGTTATGAATCGGGAGAGCATTGCGGAATTACCCCAGACTTTAAGTAAGTCCCTGAGGTGCGTGCAGCCGGCTTGGATGAATACTGATTGTTTCAAGATGCATTGGTGAATTCGGCTCTTCCTACTATCCTCGTCTCATGTAAATGCGATAACCCTGAGCATACTCGTCAACTTAGTGTTGAGAGTCTCGAAACTGCATGCATGTCATGCGTAGAAACTGTCAAAACAGCAGCAAATGTCCCCGAAAGTGCAAGACTTTGTCTCTCTTCTATGCTTCGAGCTGTTATGGCAAATCGAACCAATAATAGTAACAGTAAGTCAAATGTTAATTTTATGTCAATTTATATGTGGTGTAACACCATTTATTACCCTGTGCCGTTTTATTCATTTCGCATCGTTGCACAATCCTAGTCAAGTGTTTACTTTACGGTCCTTCGCTGTCCGTTATTAGTATGGCTGGGCAAACGCTTATCTTCATCGCTGCCCCTTACTGCTGTCATAATGACATTGAGGACTCATACTCATCAAACCTCCAGAAGACACACCTTCGATGCAGCCCCAAGGCATGCGCCGTCGAGCAACCTCCTCGGCGAATCTCGAGAAATTTTCTGAACCCACGGTTCCTCGGCCTTTGAGTCAGCAATCCAAGCATAGTCGTGCTAGCTCAGAATTCTCTATAGGCCGAGCTCTTCCTTCCCCGCCCCTGGCTGGTCGACCCAATGGCCGAACAAATTTATCGCATCAAATCATTATTCCAGACCCACATGATGCTCCACCTCTTTCTGCTCACCCAGCTTTCCGAAGTGAAACTCTCCTGGACAATTCTGGCCCAAAGGTACATTCAGCCCTATCAACTCCTGGTTCTGGAGGCAATGTCACTAACACTTTACCTGACGTTGAGGAATCGGATGCAGATTCTTCATACCGATATCTTGATGATGTACCCCTTCTCCAGCGTAGTGATGACACTTTCTTCGACAAGCCTGCTAAAGTAGCTGGTGTAACTTTTGACGAACTTGTTGATCGGCTTCTTGGACAGCACATGTCAAAGGCCGATGTCAACTTTTCGGAGATTTTTCTCTGTCTCTATAGGAAATTTGCCGCTCCTGGTGAGCTCTTCGATGCAGTTTTGGACCGACTGAATCGTTTGGGAGAAGACAAAAACATACATTATCTAACACGAACAACTACTCAACTTCGAATAATTACCGTGGTTGCTCGATGGGTCTCGGGATATCCAGGAGACTTTGCAAGCCCTTCAACAAGTCGCAAACTAGACGGATTCATAAACCTCTTAGCTTCAGATCCCGTTTTTGCTGCTGCTGCACAGGAAATGCGGGCTCAATTACAATCTCGTGTGGTTGAGGATGATGATACTGGCTGGGCTAGGACAGATGCCGATGTCGATAACGAGCAAGCTAAGGAACTCGAATCGGCCCCTGTTTCTCCTACAACTACCAGGACCGATTCCAAAGGAGGATACGAAACGGATGTGACTACATCAGCACAAGATGATGATGTCAGTGACATGGAGCAGAAGGATTCTAGGGGAGAATCTTTCTTCTCAACTCGAGCGTCATCTCAGCCGGACTTTACTGCGCCTTCATTTCTTGCAGTTGAAGACTACGAGAAAGAGGCTGCAAAGATGACGCCGAAAGGGCTTCTACCACTATCAAAATTCAGATATCACATGTTTATGGATATATCAGATGACGACCTTGCTGATGAGATGACAAGGATAGATTGGGTTATGTTTTCCTCCATACGTCTTCGAGATTTGGTTCGACATGTTAGCCTTTCACTTAACCAAAAAGAGAAATGCAAAAGTCTCGCCAACGTAAATCGTATGATAAATCACTTCAACCATATTGCAAAATGGGTTGCCAATATGATTTTGATGCGAGACAAGGCCAAGCACAGAGCGCAGATACTAGAGAAGTTTATGACTGTAGCTTTGAAACTGCGACAATTGAACAATTACAATGGCCTCGCAGCTGTTCTGGCGGGGATCAATGGAACCGCGATACATCGCCTCGCACAGACTCGAAACTTGGTTCCTCCAGATGTCCAAAAGCGCTTTGCTCGCCTAGTCTTGTTGATGGGGACACAAAAGAGTCATTTCGCATACCGCTTAGCATGGGAGAATTCTCCATTGCCTCGTATTCCTTTCATTCCCTTAACTCGACGCGATCTTGTTTCGGCCGAGGAGGGCAGTCGAACGTTTATTGGGGCAAATGGGGAGAGGATCAATTGGAAGAAATTTGAGGTTCTATCCGAAGTCATTTTACCCATTATGAAGAGTCAAACTACACCGTATCCAAATCTCACCAAAAATGACTCGGTGCGGGACCTCATTCTGGATTGTCTCATTCCTACTGATGACGAGGTTCGTGCTTTTTCCCCTTTATCCATCATTACCAATTTCAATAAAAAGACTAACGTTTTTCAATAGGATATATATCAACGAAGTCTCCAAGTAGAAAGTGCATCCGGAGCCGCCGAGCCGGTAAAAAAGAAATTTCCGTGGTTTTCGAAAGATAAATAAGATGATAGTGAATATAATCAAGGCCATTTACCTGCTACATATTGCAATTTGGATTCCCCGCTGGGAAAGCGAAGGAAGAAAGCATCGAGCGTTCGGCGTCTGGGGTCTAATAATTTTGTTGTTTTATGGGCATACCCCCTTGTTAAATGAAGTTGAGCAATGATTGTTTTCTTTCTTGATTACGAGATGGTTTTAAATGAGATTGTGAAGATATTTTAAGATACGTTGTGAGATGTGAGAAGTCGTACTGAATGAAAGAAGGTATGTTGAGATCTTTGAAGGTCGCCGAGTCTTGCCGCTGGGAATATCACGCAAGCGCGTGATGTCGAGCCTCTGCCGTAGCCCTCATCTGCATTCATTTCCCAAGATCAATCATCCTTCCATCATACCTCGCTTAACCTTCTTGTCACACACTTTTTTCTTTTTGTTTATTTAAAGCTTTGATGTCCAGAGCCTTATGGTACATGATGCTATGCAGGCATGTCATATCATGTCACATGGATTTACACGGCATAGAAACCTATGACAAGCAATCTTCGTGCAGATTCTCGGTGTGCGGTGTGCGGTTTGAGTAGGATATGTATGCTGTGTTTGGTTGGGTTAGTTGGGTTGGGTTGGTTTCTACAGAGTAGAGAGTGAGGGGCGATATGTATGGCAGGCTTTACAGCATGTATGACGAGGGGGGGTAAAACTTGGAAGGGGGGGTTTGATGAGGGCGGGGGCTCATTTGGGGCGGTTTTGGCACTCGGAAGGAAGGTTTGGGTGAATGGTATGTATGTGTAGCTTGTCTGCGTACACGCTGCCTTATTGTTCTAGTGTGCAATTTTTTCTTAGTGGTTGTTTTATTCTTGGTTATTTTGCGGTTCTCGGTACCCCCATTAGGCTGTGTATCATCTAATCTTTTATTGTTGGTTTCTGTTGTCTCGGGGTTGATGGATTGAGGATTGAAAACTGCAGTGTGAGCGGCAATTCCATAAATCCTTGTAGTATGTTTTAAGAATTGGGCTCAATTTTCAAAAGTTATTAAGATGTACATGAGAACCAAGTAGCGCAAAGGCACAATGTTAGTCCCGATAGAGAAGCAGTGGAAGCTACCGATGATTTTGGTTGGTTGGATGAGGATTGAGTCTTTCAGAGTTGATACAGTTCCACCGCTCAACTGACCGAAGACCAGCGACCACATCACGCCATTCACGCATTTGACAAAGGCGAATGAGAAAGGTTGAAACTTCCGATGTCAATTGATTAAGCGGCAAGTTTTGTGCATTTCGTAACGGGCCGTTGCAACACGAATGCTGTGCTTGCTTTATCACACGGATTGATGCAGTTTTCATGTGACCTGCCTGTCGCACAATCCTCTAAGATAATCATACAAAGCTATGGGGAAAGCCTTGGAATTCTCAGAACATTTCTGCGCATTTGTTAGTATTTACAATACCTGAAATTGCGCGACTTGGCAAATTATCATGAGCTTCCGAAATTACTTGCCGAATACTCAAGCAATTGAGAGTGCCGATCATGCCGCCGATGACACGCCTGATGACACGCCTGATGATCTCCCTGATATTTCAGGACATGATTCTCTTCTCGATACGATTGATTGTTCTCCTGTTCCTGTTCCTGTTCCTGTTCCTGTTCCTGTTCCTGTTCCTGTTCCTGTTCCTGTTCCTGTTCCTGCCGTCGTTGAGAGCCAAGGTCGAAGTTCTCTCTGGGAGGAAGCTCGCGAGAAGCTTTGTAAAGACCCAAAACTTGGTAAGCTCGTGGAAAACTACGAGCAAGACTTGCTGAAGCAGCATAAATCAGGTATGTGATATAACCAATGCATTGTTCGTAACTCTAGTTAGCTAAAGATACATACAGATGCCGATAAACACGGAAAAAAGGGGGACGCTAACGCTGGAAACCCCCCACAAGGCGATGTGAAACCCACTTTGGCATTCCAGAGAATTATACTCGAAGATCAAATCGAGGCTAAGAAAAATAGCCGTCGTACTGGATTCACTCAAATAATCGACAAGAGTGTTCGGATGATATTAGCTGGCGGAGATTTTATCGCTGCGGTGATATCTGGCGATTCGCATGCTTCATTGGCATGGGCAGGAGCTCTCATACTTCTTCCGGTATAGCTATAATTCAACTTCTATGCCTTCAAATTCTACTAACACTGCGTGTAGATAGTTTCTGTTGAATCCCGCTACTCAAGATGAAGGTGCTCTCAAGGGGTTCGAGGAAATTTGTCAGATGCTCATTTGGTCCGAAGTTATTGAACGTCGGTTTAAAGAAACCCCACAAAGGTACCTGCCTAATTCCTATGACTAATCACCCCCTTGGCTAGTGATCAATGTAAAAATTTCATATCAGCAATATGGCCCTGAACTTTGGTACTTCTCAATGTTTTACATGATTTGCGGAACTTGATGTGTAGTTCACTTTGTGCACCGCATGGCCTCAATTCGAGCATCCGAGATTTCATCATTTGCCTCGGAAAACCAATAACCTGTATCTAGTCAAAACCAAGTAGAATCATATCTACAGGACTTGAATCGGTCATGGCGATCAAATACTGTCAAGCTCTACGCTGGGATATTGGAGTATCAAATACGATTATCCGCCTATCTTTCAAGGAAATCATTAACCCGCTTCTTCAAGAATATTGTCGTAGCCGATTCGTGGAACGATACACTCAAAAGTTTGCAAGATATTTGGAAGGTCATAAAGGAGGATGTTGAAGTCCGCCAGTTGGATTTGTCATATGAGATTTCTGGCATTGTCTTCTCCTTGAGAGATAAAACAGAGGTTAGTAGACATTCTTTCCCATAGTCAGCCCTAGTACCACTAACGCAAGACCATTCAGGAAGTAATCCGAGGTCAAAAGATAATACACAAACAGGTTTCAGACTTTGGAAATCAGCAAGATAAAGACAGGCGACGTGAAATATTCTCCAAGCTATCTTCCCCACAAGGAGCAGCGTTCAACTCGCTTGGAAATGATCATGATACCTGCCATGAAGATACCCGCATCGTAGTGCTTGAGCAGATTGATAAATGGCGCAAAAACTCTGAAGGGGAGATGATATTCTGGCTGAGTGGTGCGGCTGGGACTGGAAAGTCAACCATCGCTCGCACCGTTGCTCAAAGGTTATACAAAGCAAAGGAATTAGGAGCCAGTTTTTTCTTTGCACGGAACAAAGAAGGTCGTGGAGATGGGGCGCAATTTTTCAAATCGCTTGCTTATCAACTTGCCCAAGTTATTTCGGATGTAAAGGAGCATATATGCGATACAATCGAGAAGAACGACGATCTCATTCATTGGGATTTTCAGGAACAGTGGGAAAGGCTTGTTTGCAACCCACTAAATCAGACGAAGGACAAGCGCCCTTTGTATATTGTGGTTGATGCACTTGATGAATGTTTAAGTAAAGACATCAAAATAATCATGAAGCTCATCACAAACCGAAACAAAGATGATCGGCTCATTCGGTTCTTCATTACTAGTCGACCAGAGACACCTGTACAGAATGCATTTCAGAGAGGAACTGCTACTCACTACTCATTTGCACTCGAGGGGGGCATCACTCAGGAAGAGAATGAGCATGACATCTTTACCTTTCTACGCGGTCGGTTAAAAGAAATTGTGATTGATCATCGTGAAATCCTGTTTCAAGAAGAACAAGCCAAACGACTAGAATGGCCAGGCGAAGAGATTATTTCTACCCTGACTAAAAGATGCGGTCGGTTGTTCATATACGCAGCGGTGGTATGTCGGTACATAGCTGATGGCATCGACGCTTCGCGACGTCTCGAGGATGTGATTAATGAAGGCGCACATGCTAAGTCATCTTTGCAGCCAATCGATGGCCTGTACTTGAACATTATGAGACAGTTTTGTGATACGAACATCAAGAGTCAGGAGTTTTCCGATCTTTTCAAACCAGTAGTGTGTGCAATTGTCACAGTACTCGATCCACTCTCAGCTATTGATTTGGCTCTCCTGCTTGACAGACCACTGCACAATGTCGCGGGAGCCATAAATCCACTATCATCTGTTCTGAATAACACAAGAAAGAGCAGCAATGAACAGAAATCTACTATTCAGTTAATCCACCAATCGTTCCGCGATTTCCTCCTCGATCAAAAACGATCAACTGATAAATTCTGTGTTTCCGAAAAGAGCGCCCACAAGGAACTTTTCTATAGTTGTCTCAAGGTTCTACAAAACAAGATCTCGAAGAAGGATAGTTTTGAATTCAAAGGACTGGAGTCTGGTATGTCTAGGCAAACGTTAAAGAAGTATGGACACGTTAAGTATGCCTGCCGCTATTGGATTGACCACTTGCAGCAAAGTGGACTCAGTATTTCGGATGACGATGAGGTTCATGAATTCCTCCGAGGATACTTTATACAATGGTTAGAAGCTCTATGCCATATTGGAGAGATATCGAAGGCTTTGGACTTCATAAGCATATTAACATCACTCGTGGTAAGTTTTATTCATAATTTCATCTCTTCAGGCAGTTCTAGTTCAGTTCGTTGTATTTACACATTATCCCATTTTGGGGCTTTTTGGGGCTTTTTGTCTCGACATCAATATTCCAATGTCTGAACCCAAATTAAAAATTATATTCGGGAATTTCAAAGCTTTCTGAAGATTTGAAGATTATGTCTTCAAATCTAATTTTGAATATGCTCGGATTTTGAATGACTGGCCCCGATCTATAATGTTGAATACTCAACTTGAGCTAATGTCGATGATTTGAGTAGAATATTGATGCAACCGACCTATCTTTGTTCCTTCAAGATGCAAGAAGGTTTACGGTTAGAAACATAGCAATGATTACTGCTTCGCCTGCCCAACTTTATTCTTCAGCACTCATCTTTGCCCCCGAGGCAAGCCTAGTGAAGAAAGCATTCATAGGCGAGGTTCCCCCAGGAATCCATGTAAGAACAAAGATGGAATCAGCATGGACTGCAGAATTTCAGACAATAGAAGTCACCCCTGGGCAAAGAAGGCATAGTGATATGCTATTGGCATTATCTGAAGATAATAGACTATTAGCATCATCATACCTCTCCTCTAGCGACGTTAAGCTCTGGGATTTGTCGACTGGTATTATTCTTTATACATTGGACTGTTCTGGATCTACGGCACTGGCATTCTCAAGAGATGGTATGCTTTTAGCAACATGCAATTCAAGCTATATCGAGATCTGGAATTCCACTACAGGGACTCGGCAGATCTATCTTCGCCACAAGATTGATGGTTATCGAAGTATCGACACATTAGTATTTTCAGCAGAAGGCGATTTTCTTATGTCAAAAAGTCGGTCCAAGGTCACTATCTGGCGCCGCTTACAGGCACATGAAACGGCCTGGACTATTGATTGGGTATACAAAACTCCAGGTCCGGACATTATGTCCGTAGCTTTCTCACCCGATACTAAGCTCTTGACAATTTCCATGAACTCTGTTATTAAGCTCTACATACTTGAAGGTGGAACCTGGCTTCCCCGAAGGTCAATAGAGACATGGGATGATTTCTGGGGGCTAGAGAAACTTTTGCCAAATGGTAACTTGGCTGTTTATGTTGACGGAAAAAGTAATATTTATATTTGTGATCTTACTATGCCGACCCCAAGCGTCGAACAAATATTGCTGGGAGACTCTCCCAGACGAATTTGTAAAATTGCACTGTCAGGAGAGGGCAAGTTGCTTGCGACAGTAGATGTTGATGGAACGATAAAGCTTTGGAACCTTATCGATCGGAGCCTTCAGGGAATATTGGATGTTGGGATTCCATGGGGTTCATTTTTGCTTTCACATGATGGCACATTGTTAGTGACACACTCAGAAGAAGATGTGGTCCGGTTTTGGGATTCTGCCACGATCACCCTCAATGAGAAATCGAAGTCCCATTCCATAAAAATGGTTAAATTCTCCCCCGATGGTAAGCTAGTAGCATGTGGATTTTCCGATGGGACTATTCAGCTTTGGACACCTTCCACGTGGGCCTTACAACAGAAACTCGGGTATTCATCTCAAGTATCGGTGTCCTCAAGAAGCTCTAGACAATTTTTAAGGTGCCCATTTGACTCGACAGATATGGCAGCACTGTCCTCAAATAGCCAAACAGCAGCAACAGTCTCAAATAATAACATCATTATTTGGCGTCATGTCACACATCCAGATCCTGCCTGGGTTTGTGAACAGACACTAACAGATTATCCCGGAGCAGTCTGCGCATTGGCATTCTCGTCCGACGGTACTATACTAGTGATTGGCTTTGCTGACGAGTGTATGATCTGGTGTTCTACTCAGGAAGATCCTCGTCAATGGGTTCTGCAACAAACGCTATCGGATGGTATCAGAAAGCCAATCACGGCGGTGGCAATCTCATCGGATGGAAGCATGATAATGGGTGTGTCAAAGGCCATAAATCTCTGGTGCCGCACCGAAAATCAACCGTCTAGGTGGACTCCTTCAAGTGCACTACCAGTCAACAAGAAGTTAGAATCAGCAAACTCAGTAGTGTTGTCGCCAGATGGCAATTATGTTGCGGCGGGTTTCGATAATGGACAGATTGTAAGATGGGATACTGCCTCGAGAGAATACTCATCGCTATACAACTTCGACTACGATAACTATAGGAGCAACGGTTTCCCACACTATGCCCTGCCTGTTATATCACTGGCATATTCGCCCAATAGCAGGTTACTGATTTCCAATCACGGAGACAAAATTATAACGATCTGGCGCCCTAATACTGAATGCCAACCCAAATTATATCGCTGCTATTGTGAGGAATTGGGGGAGAAAATATCCCGCACAGTCAAGATGTCATTTTCACCGAACAGCGAATTGCTGGCTTTGGGCTCTGATGATAAAACTATCAGGATACTGGATATCACTGCCGAACGTCCAGTTTGTCTACCGATAGTAGGTGGCTATCGAGGAGACATTGGAGCAATATCATTCTCATCAGATTCCAAGCAAGTGTTGGTGCTGTGTTTCTACCTCCAAGTTATCTCATTCTCATATTACCATCTATATCACATCCAGACACTCCCTTTACCCGAGAGTGGCCGTTATTCGTTGGACATGGCAGTTACATTTTCATCGGACAGTCGAGTGCTAGTTTCAAGAAAGAGAGAAGGTCGTTTCGTATCTACCAATATCTGGAGACGCCTGGGAGGAGAACAGTCTGTATGGACTCTTCAACAGACTCTCCAAGACCAACAAGAGACGGAGGAAACTTATAATATGATGTCTTTTTCTGAAGATAATCAATATTTTCAAACAAACAAGGGACCTCTTTGGATCGACTCCCTTTGTGTGAGCAATCCTCTCAAGCCACATGACTTGAGCTACATTCTGATAAAAAACAACTGTATCGAATGGGGGCCAGCAGATAACCGAAGGGTGATTCATATTCCATTCGAGTACCGACCTGTCTGTTCAGATGTCTATGATAATGTTCTTGTTATGGGTGATGCTTCCAATAGGGTCACCTGTATGGAACTCACATAGCCTGCGATTCACGATCGTATGTCGAAGGCAGTTCATGCTTGCGATGATGCAACTATGAAATGAGCGGAAGGCGGAACAGGAGAATTTTCAGTGACATCATCGCTGGCATTTTGGGACAAATACGATATTTTCTTTCTACTTGAATGTATTCAAAGGTTTGAATTTTAGTCCAATTCTTTATTTTCGTTTTTGGGAGGGTTCATACAAATTACTATCTGGCATCAGAATTCAAATTGAATATTCAACATGCGCACTGGGCGAAAAGTTCTTGAATGATACTGATTTACCTTTATTTTCGTAATCGACTTTCTTCTCATCACTTACCACAATAGTGTTTCTAACACCAAGAACAGGAATGTCATCTTCATTCAATCTCCTATCGCACGCTTGACCTACGCACCATTCTGTCGTTCCTTCCAGATCCATTCCTTTCATCGTTTCCTATCTTCCCCCCAACATATCCCATAATATAAACCCAAACCCCAATAAAACAATAAAATAATAAAACAACAAGGCACTACAGAGAAGTGGTTAACGCGACGCCCTGATATTTACTCACTGGGTATAGGAATAGCCAGACATTTCCTTCGGGAGCCAGAGTTCGAATCTCTGTGGTGTCGTTTTCTTTTGGTGGATTGGGGGAAAAAGGTAGAAAGGGAGGAATAGAACGGGGAAGAAGCTGTTAGATAGATAGGTACTGAGTAGATGCATAAGGATCTTTAGGTCTCGTATTTTCGTAGGTACTTATTATTACCATACTATTTTAGACCCAGTATAGGTATGAATATGTGAAGTGGACATCACCAGCCGCCCCCCAGCGAGCACTGTACATACAGTAGGTAGCCGATTAGCGAAATCTACAATAGGTACTAGGTAGGTAGTAAGAATAAAGACAAAGTAAAGAAACAAAAGAACTAATGTATATATATATGTGTGAAAACTTGTACCATCTATTTATTTAACTATTTAACTATATATCTCATCTCTCAATCTGCTGTAATTACCCTTTCTCCAGAAAAACATTTCTATCTACGGAATGGATGAATAATGAATAATGGATATCAAAAATCAGAAATCAAAAGTTGAATGACAAGAGAAAGGAAATAACAAAAAGCAAAAAGGAAAAGAAAAGCAAAAATATAACTTCATACTCGTCGTACTGTAACCTAGGAGAAAATATGAGAATGAAAATGAAAATTGAAGAATACTCGTAACATAACATAAAAGATCAAAGAAATAATAAAAGTAAAAGTAAAAGCAAAGCTCCTAACGTAAAACCAACCCCCTCTCACCCCCGCCTATTCCCCCCCTAAAACACTCATCCTCTTCCCATCCTCGTCCTCCACGAAAATCTAACTTTCTTCCCTCCCTTCTTCCCCCTTTTCCCC
>JANPYM010000009.1:2017237-2031358 GCA_025890175.1 Ciborinia camelliae
CTAACTTTCTTCCCTCCCTTCTTCCCCCTTTTCCCCCCAAACCTCCCCCCCACCCCACTAACCCACGCCAAAAAGTCCACGATCAAACCCGCTACCCTCCCTATCGCATTACTCGCCACATCTTTAACTTTCGAAATATAGAGATTCGTACGAAGACGCAGCATGGCGAGCCTTCCCTGTTTATCAAAAGGACTCGGAGGATTATCATTTTCGTGTGATTTTTCGGATTTGCTCTTCAATGTATGTGCTTTGAAATGTCCGATGATGCGCTCTTTCATACTTGTGTTTGTGGGTTTTTTATTTGGAGCTCCGGTTGGAGCTTGCGTTTTCTTTTTCTTTTGCTTCTTCTCGTTGGTAGAGGGAGAGTCGGTATCTGTAACTTTATCATGACCGGTCAATCTGGCTCTCCCTCTAATCATATATGCCACTCTGGCCTTCAACCCCGCTTCCCCGACTCCTCCCCCACTACTCCCACTACTCCCACTCACAATCCCCCGCTCGCCGTTGGCGCAGTCGATGCTCCCTCTGCCGATTTCCCCGACGCTGGCGCTGGTGCTGCGGGGGGCGGTGGTGACGACTCCCTGTCCTCGCGAATCGGTTCCATGGTGCTCTCCATAGGGGAACCGGGCGGCGACAACTGGGCTCGGGTTGGGATTTGGGACTGGGAGGTGGTGGATTCCTGACGCGCTTTGGCTTCTTCTTGTTGGATTCTCTAGTTGCGGAAAAATCAAAAAAATTAGCTTGGTTCATTTGCGTTTGCGCTTTCGTTGGGATCTTCATCTTCGTCTTCATCTTCATCTTCATCGTCATTCTTCATTTTCATCTAATACTTTAAATGCAAATTCGAATGTAAAAGAAGGTAATGTGAGAGCGAAGAGAAGAATGTGAAAGGGTAAAAAATAGGTCATCCAACCTGCAATTCGAGGCCCAACCATCACCTCTTCATCATTTTCTTCTGCGATGAGACCTTCGGCAAAACGTGATTGATAATAAAGGATTCTCTCTCTCACCTGATCCAGCGTCATTCTCTTCTTCTCTTTTTTGCTTGGTTCTGGGGTTGGTGCCGTGCCAACAGCTACCGGAGTGACAACTGCCTCTGTTGCAGCTTCAGTTGCAGCGCCATCTTTCTCATCAGCCTTGGCCTTCTTTCCCACCTGCCTCTTTTCCTTCAATTCCAAGAGTTTCTCCTTCAACCCTACAACCTTTGCCTTGACACCGTCTCGAATACGGCTAGCATTACCACCCTCTTTCTCCTTTTCCACCACCAAACCCTCACCCGTACTGTTGCTATCCACGGCCTTCGCGCCACCCCCCTTGCTCTTCTTAACATGCTCCAATGCCAAACTCGGACCGGCCTTCACAACCCGTCCAACACACTTTCCTCCCTCTCTGAGCCCCTGCACTCCAGCTGCAAAATGCACTTTGCAATCATACCAATCCTTTCTCGCACTCATGCACTTTTTCTTCGCCTCCTCGGCCTTTTTCGCACTCTTAGATGCGGGTGCATCTTCGGTTGGCGCCTGCGTATCTACGGCTGTAGTGGCAGCTGCTTCGGCAGGGGTGGCGGGAAGAGGATTGACGGTATTGGTTGGGGCGGGAATGGGTGCAGCTGTGGGTGCCGCTGTTGTTGGTGTGGAAGACATGTTGGAATTGGTTCTTGATCTGAAACTGCGGGGACGGATGAAGAGAAGACGACTGGTGATGTACGGTCTTTGACGGGGGTGTGAGTGAAAGATTTTGAAAAATTTCGCGAGGCCCGGAGCAGAGGTGCTTCGGTGTATTGTGGGATTGAGATTGATGCGTGCGTGTCTGCTTGGAAGATGGGTTGGAAGATCGTAGAAGCAGATAACAACAATAACGAAGGTTGAAGTTTAAAAGAAAGTGAGGAGACCGTGTATATCTCAAAGTAATCTTCAGTAATGACAGGTACTCAAAAAAAAGAAGAGTGCGAACTTCCCCCTTCATAAGAACCTCCAAAAGCCGTCTCGTCATCGCCCACCCATCCAGTCCACCAACCTCAACATGCGCATCCCAACCTCCTCATCTCACTTCTCCCTTGCCCAAACGACCCAAACCGCAAAACCAACCCAATTTCCAATCCCACTTCATATCCACCAGAAATTAACTTCTCATGCTTCATGCTCGCAATCCTGCAGTCGCACGATAGAACTTTCGATACCCATTATCCTCCGCGAGAATCTCCTAACCGACACGTGAGAAAGAGCCAGGTCTTCCCCGTCTTCCCCGTTTCCCTCTCGCATTCATTGATGCAACTGCAATTTGCATATCCCCCATCCGGCACCCAAGGAATCGTGCATGAATTCTCACGTCCGCCCACCCCTGTCCCCACGCATAACATCATCTCATCTGATAATTTTGCGCTCGGTGGAATTTTCGTAACAATCTAGAAGCGAGAAAAATAAGGTAATTTTTTTTGGAAGGGGTTTCATTCTTCTCAACGCTAAACATTCGAGGTTTATGTACTACTACCTAGGTAGTGTCTAGAGTGAACGTTATTTGCTATCCCTTATTGTAAGTATACTTAATCTCGAGAGATATTCGCCGTCTTGGCATTCATTCAATTCGGTAAATTTCCAAACCGACGAATATCATGCTGATTCATTCATTCTATTTGGTATTTGATATTCTAGGTGCGGAATCTGCCACCTGCAATGGATGATTGAGATTTCCAATTATTTTATCTACCTACCTACCTACCTACCCACCTAGGCCAAAATCTCTACAATAGTCCGAATCATGGTTTATCTGCGGCCTAAACTCCCAAATTCCCAAATTCCAATCCTCCGTTCGTTCATTCAACCCCAATACCAAGCCTGCGAATCTCTCTCTCTCCCCCTCCCCCTCCCCCCCCTTCTCTCTCTCGATTTAGCCATTTTACAATTTTACAACCTCATCATAAAAACAAAAATCCAAATCCAAATACAAATCCTCCCACAGGAAATGCCAAGGATCCCAAATCTCATTCCAAACAACCTGGAACCTTAAGCGAACTCAAAACTCAATTCTCTCTCTCAAAGAAAGGGGGCCCGGGCGCGAGCCTTTCCCTCAATATTCTTTCTCACTCAATGCTATATTACATTACATTACATTATATTACATGTACACTATATTATGGATTTCTTCCTTCTCCTTCTTCGCGAATCAGTACTTTTCTTATTATATCTTATCCGCATCCGCATCCGCATCATCATCATCATGATCCCCACCTCAGAAAAAATTCATCCATCCATCCATCCATCCACCCATCCGTCCTAATCTAGAGTAGAGGAAGGACATATGTATCTAGCTACCCAGCTAAGAGCAGCTAGCTTACTATAGGTAGCTAACGTTACCTACCGATACACTGCATTAACCCCCTATCCCCCCAAATAACTATACCGTACCGTACTGCCCATAAAAACCCCGAATCGAACCGAACCGAACCAGTCTATCCGAACCAATTTTTTTTATCTAGATCTATATCTAGACTAACATAGGTAATTACTACATACCATTCATCAAACCATGACATGCATACATGCATACATACATAAATGATTTTGCACCATACCATGCGATACTGATATTATATCAAACACTTATATATATTGGACTCCAAACCAAACTACACGAAACGAAACGAAACCACTCCAAACGAACCCAAACACTATTTAACTTTTAAGCCTCTCCTCCCCTCCCCTTCACTGCACGATGGATGGATGTACAATACAATACAATACAGTAATCCAGCCCAGCGCTCGCCATCATCATCATCATCACCATCCATCAAACCCTCCCTTCCTCCCTCCCTCCCTTCCTTCCATCCTCCCTTCCATCCTCCCTTCCTCCCTCCCTTCCTCCCTCCCAACCTTCCATCCAACATCCATCCATCCACGCCATACCATCCGTACCGTCCGTACCATCCGTACCACCCCTTCCATATAAAAAAAGAAATCCCAGGTTCCCTCTTACCTTTTCCCTTTCCTCTCTCCTCTCTCTTCCCATTTCCCTATTATTCTTGCCCATTCCTCCCCATTCCCCCGAAACCCACACATCAGTCTCTATCAGTCCCATCACCGGGTACTCCATCAAACCACCACTCCATTACACCATTACACCATCATATCATCACAATATATCATCGTCACAATATATCATACCATTACATCATCACAATACATTATTATACCCAGATACCCAGATACCCAGATACCCAGTAAGTAATACCCATAATACCCATAATAAATACACACTACCACTATCAAGCAACCATCAAACAACTATACCCAACCATACCTAAAGAGAAAAAACGAGAGAAAACAAGCATAAGAATAAGAATAAGAAACTCCAAATTTCATACCTACATCCCATTCCCATTCCCATTGCCATTCCCATTCATTCCCATTCAGAACATCCATCCATACACCCATCAAGCTGAGATTCCCCTCCATGTCATCATCATCATCACCATCATCATCATCACCATCACCATCATCATCACCATAATTCATATACCTACCCACCTACCTATGCATTACCCCCCTCCTCCCCCCCCTTCCTCCCCCAAAAGATCTCACCTACCCCGCATTTAAGGTATATTTAGGATCTGTATATCTTCACCTCATCAAAAAGTCCAACAACAATAAACACAAATCTAAATCTAAACATAAACATAAACCCCAATCCCAACCCCCAACCCCAACCACCAATCCACAACCCCAAAGAAAAAAGAAACCACAAAAAAGAAAATTTCGAACAACATTGTTCCACAGGTCATTCTTGAAACCCAAACCCAAACCAAAACCAAAACCGAAACTGGCAGATCCTTACTTATGTAGGTACCTAGTAGGTAAACGTCATAGAATGTTTCATTGGGCCTCTCTGCATAGGTACGCGAAACTAGGTTGCATGTCATGAGAAAAAGGTTCTGGAGAAGATGGAAAAGAAGGAGAAGGAAAAGAAGAAGAAGAAAAAAATGTTTCTTGTGGTATATCTGCCATAGATCTGCCACGACTGACTGATGAAAATCGCCAGCTAGCCTTTCACAATATTCGGCCTTTGTGTTTTTCTTAACCACATCTCTGATCGACGGCGTCCCTTCCCCCATTTATACTTCCCTCCCTCCCTCATTTCCCCATGTATAAACCCGAGCAAATCCCCCCCCCCCACCCCCCCAATACCTAATCTATCCAAAGATCGCTTCCCCCGAGTTTTCGCCCTCGAAGCCCAACTCTGCTAGCTTCCTCAGTCTATTCTTATCCTTCTTGGAATCCCGCGCGCTCTTCTCCTTCGCCAGTTTGTGCACCAGCTCCGCGTCTGCCTTCTCGTATCCGGGTGGGGCGTCGTCATCTTTGTCTAGATCTATTTCTCCAAGAAGCAAGACGTTCTCGCCGCGGACGAGGAAGAGTCCCCGAGGGATATCGGCGTAAAGTCCGCGTTGTGTGCTGGCGGCACCGGGCGAAGAGGGGGGAGGAGGTGCGACAAATATACGCTCGACGGTAGATTGTAGTACGATGTTTGCTGTGGTGAGGAGTTTAGAACGTTTGATGTTCCACGGGAAAATTTGTTTGTCAATAGATGATGTGCATACCGAATTGATCCCAACTTCGAAGAATTCCAATGAGTTTTCTGCCATCGCGGAGAGAGATCATAAGTTTTTCTGTAAAGTGAAGATGATGATTAGTATACGAAATTATCATAAAAGAGCCCGTATGCTTGTATTCTCGAGGCGTTGATCCGCCACTAGCAGGTTCCTCAAGGAAGTAGCCATATCACGACCACCCTTTCATGTATAGCTTCGCAGAATGGAAATTCTTACTATCAGTCAAGTCAAGTAATTGCGCAGCTGTCGTGAACATTTGCGCAGGGAGTTGCTGGTTCGGAGGAGGTATTCCAGCTCCTAGAGCTGCCATCTCTGCCCCTCCTTCCAGGCCTTGATATGTCGTTTGATGCTCCATCTAGTCTGTCTCTGAAAGTGAAAAATCGTTATCGTAATAGAGAGAATGTCCACCAATCCATTCCGCAAGGTTGACAATACAAACTCCGAAGGTTGAGGTTCGTGGAGAGTTTAGTGGAGATGTGAATACTACGGGTTGAGTTGTGCGGCAATAGAATTCGATGATGCTGTGATGGGGAGCGACCAGTCGGTTGATAGAGGCACTATATAAAAGTTGCAGTAAGCAAGAAAAAGATTTCTTAGAAGATGGGTAGATTAATGAAATTCATATAGTATCAAAATCTAAAATAAAATAATGCCTTTTGTTCTGTTTTATTTACCTATCTTAAGTATCTATTTCTCTATCTAAGTTAATAAAGTGAATACCTAGGTTAGGTAACATGTATCTACCTATACCTAAGGTATACATATAGATCTTCTATAGAAAGTATACTAAAGACTCGAAAATGAAGTTTTACATGTAAGTTTCCTTGCGAGTGTAGATGAGATGAAAGAATCTGGTATCAATATATAGTATAGTATAGGTAGGTAGTATAGTATTGCTTCTTGTTTCTATTATATATTATTCAATATCAATAAATTCTTTCCCTTCTCCTTTTTCTTCTCCTTTTGTTTTTGTATGTTAATTGAAAACTTCATGGGCTATTAGTAAAGCAATGCCCATTTCATTAGATATAGCAAGAATGGAGAACAGTACTTCAATGAAGGATCTCAAATGTTATATGGGCGCTTTTGGAGGAGTATGATAATGAAGCTGTCGAAAACCAAAAAAGTTCAACAGGAATAATCATCATAAAACATGTGAGAACACACTTGACTGCATTAGATCCGACTTTATTTGCCATCTAGTGCAGACGAGAAAAGAAGAGTAAAGCAGCAATTTTCTTGAAGAAAACCAACCAACCAACCCAAAATAAAATCCTCAAAATAATTTTTTGCTTTATTTTTCTTCGGAACCCGGTATCCATACTTGCTTGTAATTCGTTGAATGGCTGTCTGGCTGTCTGGCGTGTACGACCTCAACTTATTATTGCTCGATTCCGACTCGACCGGATAGAAAATGTATCGTGTATCGTGCGTGTATCGTGTATCGTGTTTCGCCATCGCCCGCAGAATTTGTTGGAGAAGAAACACCGGGCCCCCAAGGCTACCGCTCGATGGTACAACGCTCAAGAGCCTGTAATAACTCTGGACGTTCTTGAAGATCCTGTTTTGCCTCTGAATATGTCGCCCACTTTCGATTCCTCTTGTGCATTTCTGGCCATTCTGTCTCTTCGCTTGTGACGGTGACTTGGTAGAATTGGTAGAGTGCCTTGGGTGCATTTTTCGAGATTTGCTTCGCCGTTCTGGTTTCGGTGATTTGACCCAGATCATAATCGACAGTACAGACTATTCCTGCTTCCTCCCATGCCTCACGTTGTGCTGCTTCGGTGCATTCTTCATCGGTTTCCCATCCACCCTTAGGCAGAACCCATGCGTTCCGGCGTGTAGATTGGATGAGGAGGACGTGAGTTTTTGCTTCATTCAAAGGAACAACTCCTGCGACGAGTCTTTCTCCTTCCGGGCCATAACCTATATTCCAAAAGGAGAATGTAAGCCAATGAACATTCCGGATTTGGAAATAGGACAATGTAAAAGGTACGATGCGCCAAATGTCATAGAGGAATTGCAAACGTACGTTGGTTATTCCTCCCAGTACGAGACTCCATAGAAAGACCAGTTGCCATGATGAAGGCGATGCTTCACCTGTTGGGTGCTGATGCACTGTGCAGGAAGCACAATTTGTTTTGTTGTGAAATCAAATAAGAAAGTTCGTCGAAGGTAAAGTTCGGCTGCGAGAAGTACTAGGTAGGCAGGCTACGCTACTGTACTTTTTTTTCTTAAAAAAGGCAGGTTCAAGAAACGCAATCTTGCATATTATCGTGGGTACCTGGGTAGTTTTCAATATCGATCGGAAATTGGTGATAAAGTAGAATTTAAAGACAAGATTTCATTTAATTTTAATTAATTGTTATTATGTGTTGGAAATGTATTAGACAGAATAGACTGGACTGGGGGGGAGGTTTTTTGGAGGGGGAAATTGTGGGTGAGTGGGTGAGTAGGTGAGTGAGTGAGTAAGTGAGTGAGTGAGTCCCTTCTTTGAAGTTCTGATGGTCTTTGAAGTTTGAATAGGTAATATTGAATGAACTGACTCTGACTCTGACTGACTTGACTTGACTTGGCTTGGGCTTTGGCTTTGACTTGGCTTTGACTTGACTTGACTTGACTGACTGTGATGGTGTTACTTATAAAACTCGATCAGCTAGGTAGGTAGAGTAGTTACGGCATAGGCAAGGCTCAACAACATCCACTTGTTTTTTTATAACACACTACTGTACTCCAGATTTGTGTGAAAGAAGTTCGGAGGGGACGGAGGTCAAAGAGGGAGAAAGGGCTTGTCTCTCTACCTAGGTACCTAGGTAGGTAGGTCCAGGTAGAAGCTTATTAGGTTTTTGATACTCTTGTTTCATGTCTTGTGCCTCTTTTCCTAATTACTGGTGCCGGACTTGAATGATCAAAGTAGGTACCTAGCTAAACATCTAAAATGGATATATTTATATGCTTTAATTACTTAGCTAAACATCTAAAATGGATATATATAAATTATCTCTATAGTATCTTGATAACCTTTTGATATCGAGTGATAAGCATGAAAATACAACTACCTACCTAGGTAGATACTTTTTGACAATTTATGATTAGATGTTTTCAGTACACCTACCGGCAATCAACAATTGGGAACGTTTATGATTAGGTACACCTGCAATAATAGGTAGGTAGGCTCTTCCATATCTGCGGAATTAATAAGTCCTGTTGTAAACGCATGCATTTAATCAATCGAGCCCTGGAAGTTGGTACTGTACTCTACATTCCAGGGACGAATGGGTAGAGTAGCACAATCTCTCTCGAGAAGCTGAAGTGATGAGTGGCTTTCAATATTAGCCTTGCGATCAATAACTTCCACAGCCCGACCTTACTGTACCACCTAAGGTTACACTGAACTGGAGCATTGATGGCATCCATGGATGTCCATTGTCTAGGTTACAACTTCAATCTCGATACTCGGTCATATATTATATGTACTATATATACAGCTGGAGGACTGAGTATATCCATAGCTCTTCCTAGTTGCATCTTCATCTGGGGACTGATGAGTGGGGGTTACCAAGCCGGCAAGCTGTTGTGATATCCATCGAAGAGGTAGGTCTTTTGGTGGTGAATACCTCAACTATCAATTGGTTGCAGTACTAGGTACCTGGATATTTGCCTTGTAGAGTTAATTAATGAATCAATCCATTGTATGGATATCTTCTTTCAAGCTACCTACTGAGTACTACCTAGGAACTATCTACATACAAACAATTAATTTCATCCCAAAAGCCAATAGATAGCCAATACAACAATAATTAGGAGAAAGGGGGATTTTGAATGTAACTTACCGTAAACCTTACCTATGGTACTACTCTACCCTTTGAGTAACCTGGATGAATATCATACAACGAAGGGAGGAAACCTGCACCTGCACCTGTCTGTATACACTATCTACTATCTCTTATTCCCAATCAATCAATCAATCAATCAAATCAATCGACCAATCAACCATCTACTTAATCAACCACACCACTACTTACCTACTCACTCACTCACTACCTACTACTAGGTAGGTACCTATGTATACCTATTACCTACTACTAGGTATATTCTACAAAGTGCTGAGAACAATAATCAGATTTATATAGCCAAGGTTGTATTGGATCGAGCCACAAAAGCCGCGAGCAGCAGGTGGCTTGTTTTTCCTTTCCGTGGAGTTATATCACAACATAACATCAAAATTTATCAATCATCACATACACTCGCACATACACTCACACACGCACTCACACACTTATATACTCAGTAGTAGGTACAGAATCACGGAATCAAGTATGTATCCCCACTGCTTATTCAACTATAGTATTACATTTACACTTCATTTTACTGGCATTACTGGCATGAATTAAAGCCTTTTATTGTTGGAATAGTAACTCACAACCCAAGAGTCATTCTAGTACCTATCTATCTTACTTCATTCCTTCTCGACTATCGACTCTCAAGCCTCTCTCTTTCTTGAACCCGGGTTTACAAATTACAATACCACAAACCAACCATACCACTCATACTCACACTCCCAGTCCCACTCCCGCTCCCACTCTTCCTCCCACTCTCTCCTGATTCAATCTCTCTACTACTCTACCCATACCCGTACCCTTCCCTACCTTCCTTACCCTTACAATAATATCATCTCATCGCCAATATCGGCCTCGTCACCTTTGGTTATTCCCACATCATGCAAACCCCCGTCTCGCTTCTTTCGCCCCTTGGTAAGTTTCCAACGTTCATTAGGTCACCCATTAGAAAGCCAGAAATATAAGACCCAAAAACTCGGGTTTGAATCATCATTGGCCAATAAATTGACCCCGTGGGTAAATGGCTCGATGTCAATTCATTTTGATATTCATTTCTTCTTTCCCCCTTTACAATATTTGAAACCATTACTTATTCTCTCGCTTCCCTTTTGTCACACTGCATAATGTATACTGTACGAATGTGCGAATATGTTGTACTGTACATCTACTGGTAGTAGTACTACACTGCATACATTATGAAAATATCACTGGAAATTTGGAAGAGAAAGTTATTGGCCATCACCTTCTTCATTGTGGTTTAACAATAACCCCACCCCAACTTCATCCAGTTCCCAAAGACACAACACGGCTGAACCGGAAATTCAAAACCTATAGTCACACAAGTGTTACACTCCATAGTCAATATTCATCACGATCATTCCAAAATAGTTGTTCAATCCCTCTTCCCCGGCCCCGCATGAAACTTTAATCTATCATCACCCGATTTCCATTGTAGCACGAATTGCGAATGCCACTGCAGATTTCAGTATCTTTTTGAATCAAAGAATATGACGAAAATGAATACCTTGACTGACTTGATTCATGCTATCTTTAGGTTATAGTAACAATAGTTGCGGATATTGTCACAATAATTCAGGAAGTTAGTTACATATTTCAATTACCAACTCACCGATCTAGATTCTTGGCAGTTCTATGTCCTATGTTCTTCATCACATTTTCTGCTCATTAGGAAGATCTTCCCCTTTCTTTCATGTATTCAATATTGAGATTCTATCTTCGTTGCTCAAAGGCTTGACTCAAGTTTTCACACTGTGCAAAGAGCCATTCATTTATTTATATCTCTAGGCTTTTCGTATTACGCAAGAACCCAAACGCTACAACCAGAGTTCTACCAAGGACTTCTCGATCGAGGATGGAGACGTTCAGGTACCTTACTCTACAAGCCAGACCTACGCCAATCCTGTTGTCCACAATATACCATTCGTCTTGATTCTCATCAGTTCCACGCAACCAAAGATCAGCGACAGGTTTTAAATCGCTTCAATAGATATATCCTCGGAGATGCATATATAAAAGAAGCAGCCAGATTATATCCCAAGTCACGCGAGGAAGCTAAGAAACGTAACACGGATTTTAACCTTCGGGAAAGGATCCACGAGGGAGAGAAGGAACAAATCAAGACACCCCCAGAACCAGCTCATACTTTTACTGTCACTCTGGAAACAGATGATTTTACCGAGGAGAAATATTCACTCTTTGAAAATTATCAACGAGTAGTTCATCATGAACCACCGAGTAGAATCAGCAAGGGAGGATTCAAAAGTTTTCTCTGCTCATCTCCCTTACCCCGAAGTACTCAAACCGTCGATGGGGAAGTCAAACACTTGGGATCTTACCACCAATGTTACCGACTGGATGGAAAATTAATCGCAATCGGTACCTTGGATCTCCTCCCAAAATGCGTCAGCGCGGTCTACTTCATGTATGATGAATCCGTCCACTCGCACGGGTTTGGAAAACTCGGCGCCTTGAGAGAAATTGCTCTCGCGAAAGAAAAAGGATATCAATATTGGTACGCGGGATTTTATATTCACAACTGTGTGAAGATGAGATACAAAGGGGATTACAGCCCCCAGTATCTTCTCGATCCCGAAACATATTCTTGGATACTATTTGATTCGAACCTGAGGGGAAAATTGGATGCGAAGAAATTCGTTACGGAGAAGGAGCAAGAAGAAGTGTTGGGATTGGACGTCGAGCCCGATCCGGAACCTAGCACTCCAACCCAAACTTCAAACACAAATACCAACACCAAGACAGACACAAATGCAGATGACGATGCCGATGCCGATGACGATGACGATGACGATGACGATTCCGATTTCGATTTCGATTCCGACGACGATCCCGATCCCGACTACGTAAATCGCACCCCCATCTTCCAAGGACCCATGCCCGGACTCCTCTCCACCGACGAGATCCTCACCCAAGCCCCCCTCGACCATATCAAAATCCGCATCGGGCAAAGTGATCACGAGACCAACGAACTGATGAGTTGGGAGCGGGATCGCGTCGAGAATCCGGCGTGTCTCAAGGGCGTCATTGCTGAGTTGGTGAGTGCGGTGGGGTGGGGTTGGCTGCGGAGATGGTGGTTTATTTTAGGTAGATAGGGGGGCGGGGTGGGGTGGGGATGGGAGGGGGATGAGAGGGGGATGGGGAGCATGGAGATGAAGATGGGGATCATGGATGGATGGATATATGAGAATGCGAATGACAATGACAATAACAATATAAACGAGAATAAATACAACGCGATGATCCCATCCCCTCAACTCGACTCTTTTAAGTTTTTGCTTGGGCCCAAACTCTACTTAAACTCCACTTAAACCCTTCTTAAAATCTACTTATAAGTTATTTGCCTGCCTGCCTGCCCGCTCTCTTACTAACTTCAATAGCCTCGAAATATAGTACCTAGGTATCCATACCACTCCCCCCCATACGGGCTATACGGGCCATACGGACCATACCACTCCTCTTCATTTCAACTAGGTAGACAAAACCCCCGCCCCCCCCAAAAAACCAAAGAAAAAGAAAAGAAAAGAAAAGAAGATACGAGAGGTTGTCAGATAGCTAGCTAGCTATCAAATCAATCCAAACTAGAAAATCTTCAACATCTCCCCCCCAAACCATCTCAAAGCTCAACTTCAACTTCGACTTCAACCTCAACTTCTCTTCCATAACCATACCAAGAATCAAGTCCAAGTCCAAGTCAGACTCAAACAACAAAACAAAAAAAAAAGAATCCAACCCCCCGCTCCCCCCCAAAAAAACATAGTACCCCAAAACCGACATCCACATCCATGAAATTCAACACAATACAATACAATACAATACAATACCAGCATCAATCACATCACTCCCAGTAAAACTGTAAACATTCCATGCATCCATGCATCCATAAAGCAAATTAATTCTTCATTTAATCTCAAGATAACCCATCTCTATCTCTAGAGAGATAATTCGAAACCAGCCCGCTCCCTTGAAAGCCATACATATCTCGAACGCCTGAGCAAAACACCCCGTCATCATATCATTCCTCATTTTATCCGACTCCCAACCAAACCCACACACCCAATCTAATCAAAAACAATCGCAGCCTTAATAGCACTCTTATTCTTGATAGATTCCAAAGCTTCGCCCCATTGTTCAAGCTTAAAGGTCTTGTTAACAATACCCTCAATCTTGACCTTGCCTGAGTCGAGGTAGTCGATAGCGGCAGCTAGGTATTGTGAGTAATGGAACTTGTGGACATGAGGAGGTAGATGGGAAAACTTACGGAACATATAAGTCTCCGAGAAAGATCCAAGAATCGTGATCTCATCACCGAAGATCTTGGATGGTGGCCAGGTAACTCGAGCAGAGCTGCTGTAGACACCATAGACTACGAGCTTACCTCCACGACGAACGTAATTGATGGCATCCTCGAGGATCTTGGCACTTCCGGTAGCTTCGACGACGATATCAAAGCCATACTTGTACTCATCCTTGATTTGCTGAAATTGAGCTTCGGGCTTATCACGAGAAAGTTCAATGTAAGTATCAGCAGCATCAAGCTTCTTAGCGAGATCCATCTTAAGACCTCCAGGAGCCGCCAGGACTACCTTGCATCCACCATTTTGTCTGAGTAATTGAGCGAGAACGAGACCAGTTGGTCCGGCA
>JANPYM010000009.1:2038249-2100385 GCA_025890175.1 Ciborinia camelliae
GGAGGGGGGAGAAATGGGGGGTGTATGTTTATTTATTTTTCTTATGAAGGATTGTATTTTTGGGGAATTGGGACATCGGTGAAGATGAAGGAGATGGAGGTGAAGATGGAGAGGGGGTGTTTTCGGGGAAAGAGGCTGTTTTATTAGTAGCGTAGTGGGTGCAAGTGCCAAGTTGAATGTTTATTGATTGGAGATATTGATGGGCTTCAATATATTATTATTTGGCAAGTGGGAAATGTATCTGTTGTACTGTGTAGTCCGGTTACAAGTTATGTTATGTCAAGCGACTTGTCAAAAAGGGCATTCCTAGCGGAGCGGAGCAGAGCAGAGCAGAGCATATCTTCATCAAGAAATGGAGCTCAATGCCCCTCTTAAGAAGTATCTTTACAATCTATATAATATTATACTCACTGATACATATACCAATCTAGACAAGAAACTGACCAAGGGATGTCCCGTCTCGCTCTCTCCGACGCCGACAAACAAGCTCGAGACTGGTTTGTAGAAACTACGAAGCAAATCGGCTGTGATGTGAAGATTGATGCTATGGGTAAGTGTTCCCATCTCTTTCTCTCTTTTTACATATCCTGTGACCTCCCACCATCGGGTTTGAACCAGGGGTTAATGATAGGTACATGTAGGCAATATCTTTGCTGTTAGACCAGGGAGAAAAGTTGCACCTCCTACATACGCTGGAAGTCATTTAGATACACAGGTGTGTTTATTTCTAATAATATAAGTAAGTGGGAGGATGCCTATCACTAGTGATTAACAAACATAGCCCACAGGTGGTCGATATGATGGGATACTAGGTGTTCATGCGGGGATTGAAGCATTGAGGACGATGAATGATTGGAATATTGATACTGAGTATCCTACTGGTGTGATTAACGTATGCAAATCTCATATTTCCTGGATATATTCAACCACTAATGAAAATAGTGGACAAACGGTACTCCCTGATCCAATTACCCCAAATATCCCTCCATCTAATCCCTCTCGTAGAAGAAGGAGCTCGTTTTCCCAAATCCATGATATCATCCGGTGTCTGGGCTCACGATATCCCCCTCTCACTCGCCCACAATCTACGCGAAGTGAACGGAACCGCCACCATGAAGTCCGAATTGGAAAGAATAGGATATCTAGGTTTAACCCCCGCTTCTCATTCCTCGAATCCCATCGGTGCACATTTTGAGCTGCATATTGAACAAGGACCGATACTCGAGCGGAGCAAAACGAGAATTGGGGCTGTGACAGGCGTCCAGGCTTATCGATGGTTCACTATTACAGTGAGGGGTAGGGATTGTCACACTGGTAAGTTGGACAGAGGATGTGATGACGGGTATATAAATTTGAATGGTATGGTAATACTTTATAGGTACAACTGATTTTGAGAATCGCTCGGATGCTATGCTTACAGCGGCAAAACTCATCCTCCATAGTCATAACAAGGCGTTTGAGATGGGATGCCTGGCATCCACAGGTAGCCAGCCCCGGTTCTCAATTTTTCTTAAGACAATTTGCTTACATATTCTAGGGATTTTAACTTTGAAACCTGGCTCTACCAATACTGTTCCTGGCTTCGTACAGTTCTCACTTGATATTAGATGCTCAGAGGACGAGAAGCTACTGAAATTTGAGGCAGAACTTAAGAAAGATTTTATGTTGATTGCTGCAGGTGATCCTGTTGCGACTCTTGGAGCTACCGGAGCGAGAGGCAAGGGCTGCACGTTGAATTGGGAATTGGATACAAATTCTCCGGCTACCCATTTCAACGAAGACTGTATTCGATGCGTGGAAGAAAGTGCTCGAGATTTAATCGGATCAGCTTCTGTTGCTTCAAAAAGTACCGGAAATCAGCCCGGAGCTGTTTCTAATGCTTATAGAAGTATGGTGTCAGGCGCCGGACATGATAGGTAAGCATACCAAATGCTTGATATCGGCTTGGCTGAAAATGATTTAGTGTTTATACTTCGAGACATGCTCCAACCTCCATGTAAGGCCTGCCTCTTCTAATCATACCGAAATACTACTGACTCCTGTTAGGATTTTTGTACCTTGTAGAGAAGGTGTAAGTCATAATCCGGCCGAGTATTGTAGTCCAGAAGATTGCGGAAACGGCGCACAAGTCTTGCTTGGAGCGATGTTGAGATATGATCGACTGAGAGCTTCGAGAGAAGTTTGAATAGGCCGTGAAAAATGATAACTCGCGAATGTCATCATCTCCACCAACTGTAAATTAAAGCACATGTGATCAAGCCGGAACGTCTCATCAATTCGCATAGTGACTTTGTATGATACACATCCATTGTAAACGTCTTCCGCTCTATCCCACCATACTACCCCTCCACAACATTCCAATCCCTTACTGATCCAAACGAGCTGGGAATGTTCCGTTATCTGTAACATCCCACGTTAGCCAAATCTTGCCTTTCTGTTCCCCCAAAGTCCAATACTAACCACGCTGATCATCCCATCTCTCAACCCAGGCACTTGGGCACAAAGACTTATAAGCCAAGAAAAACTATCCCCCGATAAGTATATGTTCCCTCGTAATCAGCAGCATAGACGTACTTGACGGCATGGAGCGAAATCCTCGCCCTTGGCTAAGATACACTTGTGGTAATCGACATAGTTTTGCCAGCAGTGTTTAGTTTGGTTCTGGTTGGGGAATCGAGCATCGAATCCTATATTATATCATTAGTCACCCATTGACTTCGCAGCTATCGCCGGGGGAGGAATTGCATACCGGCTATTCAGAAATCCACAGTTAGCAATCAGACCATTTTTATTAATCCTAACGGTGGGCGGGCCTCCGGGAAGCACATACCAGTAACGAACTTGAAGGGTTTGGTCTCGCGTTCTTCAGACATATTTGCTTATTTGTTTTCCGGAGATCACAAGATTTTAGAGAGGAGAGTGTGGTGGTGGTGGTGGTGGTCAATTGAGCCGAATGATGTGAGGTTGATTGGAATGGCCTGCACTTTCTCTCTCTGGGACGCGGTCGGCTAAGACCGAGCTCGCTAGCGCGGAAATGCAGGTCCTCCAAAACCTCAGACCACGAAGTTCATTGTGATTACATCAGAAAGACTTGAAGATTGAACAACGGTTCAAGATGCATCCTACCACTGTTACTAGAATGTTTCAGCCGACCAAGAAGATGTGGTCGCCTGTGCCCGTAAGTTTGTCTGTTGTTGATTTTGTGTTGGAGGGTGGGAGGGCTAATGGTTTTTGGGTTTACAGAAGGAGGAGCATAGCGGTACGTTTATCCCACGATTGAGTACTCGAGAAGTTAGAGGGGAAGGAGGGAATATGAATTGGAGGATGTGTATTGGGTAGGCAGGGAACGGAGACTGACACTAAAGCTGTTAGCCCACACCATCTCTCAACGATTGCGCCAATGGAAGAAGATTCCTCCCGAGTTGGTTCCTTTGGGTATGTTTACATCCTCGCGGGAATATTACCAGGACTTACACTGATAATAAATGAAGGAATCGTCGTCGGTGTCGCTGTCGGATTCGCCGCTTACTCATTGGGGAAGAAACTTGTTGTTGACAAGACAATGCGTCTCTCTCGTCAAAACAGAAAGGAGTAAATTATGGCCCTACAAGAGTTTGGGGGGGCGGATAGACACTGGTTGGGACGGGCGAAAAGTTCATGTATTGATACCGAGAGGTGCATGCTCGAGGGAAGGAAGGATCGAAGGAATTAGAACGCATGCACTGGCCAAACCTCGAATGAGTTGTACAGAATTGGTCCTTATTTCTCATGAATACAAAGTTTCTAAACCTGGTGCTCTCATGCTTTGAAATTCTACGCCATACCCTAGAGAGCATTTACATGTTTTCTTCCTACCAGTTGAACTCCTTTTGCTTGACTCCAAAAAACTCCTTAAGTGACACATTTCATGACCCGTATATCCTGTGAATATAGCACTTCTTTAAGCCGGTTTTGGCCCTGCTACATCCAAACCTTCGAGACCTTGCATAGGATCATCAGGTCTGTTTTGAGCTTCGGCTCTTGCTTGTTCAGCTGCCAGTTTATCCTCCTCGCTCACTGCATTCTCTGCTAGCCAGCCCTCCTATACCAAAAGATTAGTGATCGCCCATGTCATCCTCACCCATCACAGAATGGGATCCTGTAAATTCTTACCTGTTCCCACAAAGCTGTCTTGCTCCCCAATCCCTCGTTTGCACTCTTGGGAGGTTTTGCCGCATTAACCTTGATCACCTTGCCAAAAAGTTCAGACTGGTCCATATTGTCGATAGCATCTTTGGTATCTTCTGGATCCTCAAACTCCACATATCCAAACCCCCGATGCGGTTCTGTTGAGTTGGGTGCATCTGCTTTGCTAAGAAAAATTTAGTATGAGAACATCGAGATTTAGGGTCTGAGACTTATTATTACGGTATAGAGACATCTGCTATTTCTCCAAAGGGTAAAAATGCGGCTTCGAGAATTGCAGTTGTAACCATGGGGGATAGACCACCAACGTAAACAGTAGCTTTCCAACGTGCTTGGTCGGTCATCTTGTAACTTCGGAGGTATTAGTTTCTTGTAATCCAAGCAAAATTTCCGTGTATATGAAGCTTCCAAATCTCTTTCACAAAACCGCAGGAGAAGGAAATTTGATCACGTGTGGCAAGCTGTTTTTCTAAGGGTTCACAGTACTAGCAGTTGACAGGCGGTGATCTCAGCTCAGACCAACCGATTATGGGGAAAGGTGTTCACAGTGTTCACATATATTCCCCGAAACAAATCAACACATCGCAACTTTCATACCCTTTACGCATCTTGTTCAATACCGGTTTACTATTTTACTATTTTTCTTTACCCGGTATAGCAAAAAAGTCCGGCTGAAAAGGCAAGCTGCAGCAATTTTCTGCAGTGTAATTTGGCTTGTTGATACAAAGTAAAGTAAATAAAGACAATGGTCCGTCTAAGGGAAATCCCAAGAACTGCGGCCTTTGCTTGGTCTCCAGGCCCAGAGTCCCCTTTGGTGGTTACTGGAACAAGAGCTGGGGCCGTTGATGCTGATTTCTCTGATGAGACCAAGTTGGAGCTTTGGGATTTGAGCTTGGATAATGATGAACAGGGTGTGGAATTACAACCTATTGCTAGTATTAGCACAGATTCTAGGTAGGCAGATGGATTATATTAAGCTTGGGAGGTATAGAGATGTGTAAGCTAATTGTTTTGGTTATCAGATTCCACGACATTGCATGGGCGCCGGCAAACGCAGACCATCCACGGGGCATAATCGCAGGCGCACTCGAGAATGGATCTTTAGATTTATGGGATGCAGAAAAACTTATACAAGGAGCTGAGGATGCTTTCATGTCCAGAACGACGAAACATACGGGTGCTATCAAGTCTCTGCAGTTCAACCCATTGAAGCCACAAATCCTAGCCACTGCAGGCTCCAAGGGCGAGCTATTCATCTACGACGTAAACGATATCTCGAATCCATTTAGATTAGGTACAGCTGCGGCACGATCGGATGACCTCGAATGCGTTGCATGGAATAGAAAGGTTCCACATATTTTAGCAACTGGTGGAAGTGGAGGATACGTCACAGTCTGGGATTTGAAGACTAAGAAGGCTTCTCTACAATTGAGCAATAATCGAAAACCAGTGGGAGCAATTGCATGGGATCCAAACAATGCGACCAAGCTTTTGACTGCTACACCCGATGATTCTACACCTGTCATTCTTTTGTGGGATCTCAGGAACTCAAACGCGCCCGAACGGACATTACAAGGACATATCCAAGGAATTTTGTCATTGTCTTGGTGTCAGCAAGATGCCGATCTTCTGATATCCTGCGGCAAAGACAACAGAACTTTAATTTGGAATCCTCAAACTGGGGAGCAATATGGGGAATTCCCCGAGGTTACCAATTGGACTTTCCAGACTAGATTCAATCCCCACAATCCCGCATTGTCTGCCACTGCGTCCTTCGATGGGAAGATAGCCATCCAGACTTTACAAAACACAAATCCTACCGCATCCCAAGCTCCCGTTGCAGGCCCCATTGATGGCGAGGACTTTTTTACCAAGGCCCAAACCGAGCCCCAAGGAGCTTCGTTCTCGTTGAACAAAGCCCCTAAGTGGCTGGAACGACCAGTTGGAGCTTCTTTTGGATTTGGTGGTAAATTGGTGAGCTTCAACTTGTTGGCAAGCGCAGCAGGAAAGCCTAGATCCTCCAAAGTCAAGATTTCTCAATTCACAGTCGATTCAGAGGTAGGGTCTGCTACCGAATCTTTCGAAAATGCCCTCAAGACCGGGGATATCAAGAGTATTTGCGAAACTCATATTGAGCAGGCCAAGACTGAGGAAGAGAAGGCAGACTGGAAGGTTATCGAGACATTAATTGCAGCAAATCCTCGAAAGCAAGTCACCGAATACCTCGGTTTCTCTGATGTTGACGAAATCACGAATGGTGTATCAGGACTTGACGTAGAGGATGCCGAAAAGCCAGAAGAAGCTCCCGCCGAAGCCAGTGGAGAAGCTGCAAAGAACAGATTATCTACACTTTTCGATGGCGCCGAGGGGGATGACTTTTTGACGGATATCGCTGCAAACAAGGGCGCCAAGACGGATAATCCTTTCCATCTATTCGCTGAATCTGATTCGGCATCGGAAAAACAAATTACCAAAGCTTTGATGCTTGGCCAATTCGAAAAAGCGATGACTGTCTGCCTTAAGGAGGATCGTATTGCGGATGCCTTCATAATTGCTAATTGTGGTGGAAAGGAGTTGCTAGACAAGGTTCAAGCAGCCTACCTAGCCAAAAAGGCAGAAGGGCCTAACTACCTACGACTTCTGACCTCAGTGATTGGCAAAAACCTATGGGATATTGTATACAATGCTGACCTCGAGAACTGGAAAGAGTCAATGGCAACGTTATGCACATATGCCGATCCAGCTCAGTTCCCAGATCTCTGTGAAGCACTTGGTGATAGACTTTTAGAATCCGGCGCAGCAAAGGATGCTTCATTCTGTTTCTTGGTTGGCTCAAAATTAGAAAAGGTCATCTCCATTTGGATTTCGGAACTCCAGGAGAATGAGAAGCATGGCATTGAAGAACAAGAAGGCGATTCTACATTCTCTGTACATGCAAAGTCACTTCAAAACTTTATCGAAAAAGTCACTGTATTCCGCAATGTCACCAAGTTCCAGGACACAGAGCAAAGTTTGACATCAGATTGGAAATTGGCAGCTTTGTATGACAAATATACAGAGTATGCTGATATTGTTGCGGCTCATGGACATCTTTCGATCGCTGAGAGATATCTTGATCTCCTTCCAGCTCAGTATCCCGCTGCAGAGGTTGCACGAGACCGAGTCAAACGTGCATCGAGAAAGGTTGCCCCTACCGCTGCCGCTAGACAGCCAGCCGCAACCTCAAGAGTTTCCGCACGTGCCCAGCCAGCTGCATATCAACAACCAACTCCTGTTGCTATGGCGCCCCCAACACAATCTGCTCCGAACCCATACGCTCCACCCACTTCTGGTGCCAAAAACCCATACGCCCCACCTGCTGCTGCTGCACCGGCTTCCAATCCTTATGCGCCACCCACTCCAGCTGCTTCAAATCCATATGCACCCACAGCAAACTCGTACGCTCCACAGGGTTATCAACCACCGCAACCATCTCAGCCAGCTTATGCACCTTCGTACGGAGCATATGGCGCAGCTCCAGCTGGTTACGGTGCACCACAACAATCATTCGGAGCCCCTCCTCCAAGAAACACAACTCCATCAGCTCCACCTCCATCGAAAGCTAAAGACATGACAAATTGGAACGACATACCTTTCGTAACAAAGGTTCCTACTGCTAGAAGAAGTACCCCTGTCGTCAATCCATTCCCAAACCAACAAGCTGTTTCAATGCCACCTCCAGCAAATTCATATGGTGCTTCCAGAGCTACACCTCCACCTCCACCTCCTAAAGGGTCAGCCCCACCCCGTGTTACTTCGCCATTGACGACTGCACCACCTCCTAGACCATCCTCAACGGCCAATGCATATACCCCACAAGCACCACCTGCTCAATCGCCATATGCATCAATACCACCACCTATAATTCCTCGAGGAGCTTCTCCATACAATGCTCCACCTGCCGGCGCTGCGCCAACAAGCAGATACGCTCCAGCTCCAGCAGCTCAACAATACTCTCAACCACCCCCATCAAATATCGCTCCCCCTCCTCAAGGAGGCATGAGACCCCCTCCATCTAACCCATATGCACCACCGTCAGCTGCGCCACCTAACCAGTACGCGCCATCTCAATCACCATATGAGAGCCAGCCTCCGCCTGCACAATATCAACATCAAGGTCCTCCTCAAGGTCCACCACAAGGTCCGCCACAGGGACCTCCACAAGGACCTCCAATGGGTGGCTCTCGACCACCGTCTGGGCCCCCTAAGGCTTCTGCTGTGGCGGCCGCTCCAGCAAAACCTAAGCACCCTGCTGGTGACCGATCACATATTCCTGCGTCTGCACAGAGAATGGTCGAAATTTTCACCAGTGATATGCAAAGAGTAGTTTCGAAAGCTCCAGCAAACTTTGCCCCTCAAGTGAAAGATACTCAGAAGCGTCTCAACATTCTGTTTGATCACTTGAATAATGAGGAACTTGTGAAGCCCGATACCATCGAGAAATTGACCGAGTTGGCGGAAGCACTTCAATCCGGAAACTACGATGCAGCAAGCAGGATGCAAGTTGATATTCAACGTGAAAAGACTGATGAGTGTGGTAATTGGATGGTAAGTTTTATATCTTTCTCAATTCATTAGAAACATATGCTAATGAACAATATAGGTTGGTGTCAAACGATTGATTAGCATGAGCAAAGTCACTCCTTAGAGTCAAAAAGAATATTTTATTTGACAACTAAAATTAGGAATGAAGAGGAATGATGATTGAGATGAGAGCTTAGCATGTGTATAGTAAAGAGATGTTGCTAGAATAAGAAGTGGTCCTTTATAATAGTGTTTTGTTATCTTTGTATTGCGAATAATACCTTTTCTTGTACTTCGTATTGTCTGTGTAAAAATTGGTGAGTAATGGAAATGTTGTCCTATTCAACAAACGGTGAACGTGGTTCCAATCAATCCAATTGGCTGGTGGGTTGGTTGACATGAATTACTACTACTCGCCTACTTGTAAACACTTGGTTAAATGTCATTAAAACAGTCATGAAAATTTGTACATTTCAAGATAAAGACTTTACAGTAGATTTATGAAATTAACTCCAAGTCGAATTATCATTGAGCCCTAATAATATTAGCTGTACTGGTATGGTATGGTATCAGTCCTTTAGCCTTGCCCTTCTTTCCCCCACCAAAAATTACTAGCTTGCGGAACTAAACGAAGCGACATCATCAACTTATCCGACTCATCCGACTCATCAATTATACTTGAACACCATCAAAAAATGGCAGATTCTTCCGAACCACCAACTGTTGAGACACCGTCTCAAAGGCAAGCTCGCATCCGGAAAGAAAAGAGAGAAGCAAAGATTAGAGATGGTGGAACTGCAAGGCTTAATAAAATTATTGGCTTAGGCGGTGGTTTACCCAGAGGTGTGTATATTGAATTCTTTTATTACTAGTATTCGAAAAGCTTTCGTGGCACTTTAGCTAATGGGAAATATAGATGAGGCTCCACCTCCATCGCAAGCTTCAACTGTTCCTAGCGGAGGAGATCATGCCGATCCGGAAGAAGTAGATATTTCGAATCATTATTATGAACCACAGACCCGCACTCCTCTCCCGAGATCTCAAAGTAATGCGCCGGCGCAACAGCAGATAAATGATGATCAGCTTCGTCAAATGATGCTTGGTATGGACCCGGGCTCTTTGGGCGGTACTCCGGGACAAAATCCATTCGGAGGCGCTCCAGGCCCAAACCCTTTCGCAGGTTTCCCAGGTATGGGCGCACCCGGCGAAGACGGCGCAAACGATCCCATGATGAAAATGCTACAACAGATGATGGGCGGAACGGGCGGGCCACCCGGTGAAGGACAAGGTGGCATGCCTTCATTTCCAGGTATGCCAGGCATGGGTATGCCCGGTATGGGAATGCAAGACCAAGCACAAGCGGCCGCCGTCGACCCTTACGCCTATATTTGGCGCATCGTGCATGCTGTTTTCGCATTGTCACTCGGTCTGTACATAGCTCTTACGACATCATTCACAGGAACCAAATATGCGCGCGAGGCATCCGGGTTGGCAAATAATGGGTTAAGTGCGGATAGTGTGCATTTCTTTTGGATATTTGCCACGGCAGAGGTGGTGTTGTTGACGAGTAGGTTTTATTTGGAGAATGGAAACTCTTTACCGGCGGGCATGATGGGGACGGTGATGGGGTTCTTGCCAGAGCCGTGGAAGGGGTACTTGGGAATGTTGGTTAGATATGTGAGGATTTGGGGGACGGTTAGTGGGGATGCTATGGTTTGTATTTTTGTTTTGGGGGTTTGTGCATGGTTGAGAGGTGGTAATTAGAGGGGTTAAAATGTAGGTATTGATTCTTGGTAATGATAATTCATGTCGATGTGGGTTCTGGAGATATGTCTAAAGTTTTTCAACCACCACGGTTTTTCTTGTCTATATTCTTTCCCATGATCATCGAATCGAATCCAGCGAGTATATCGAAACCCCAACTTTCACAAGCAAGCCAATTACTCTTCTGCTTTGCAATTTACGATATTCTTTTCCGGCAAGCCAGGCAGCTTTATCGAGCGTGAGTGGAAAGCATTCGAGCGCGCTTTCGGGACCACTAACAAGAATATTTTGGTGCCCACACTGCATGTATGAGGCGCAAATGATACAATCTACCGGTACACCGCAGAATATTTGTGTGTAAAATCAATGCGGTACGGACGCGAGGTTGAGAGTTGTCCATCAAGGGGAGCATGAGATTCCTGATCCAGAGAAGGATGAAGCGGTCGCCAAGATCGTACGAAGTATTCGGTGAATGCTGTATTATACGAATCCTACGTATTCGATGCTACTGCTACCACATAGCCAAATATCATTCTGCTTTCTTGCAATACACCCCTGGTATGCGACTATTGCGGTGTGGTGTGGTATAAAAATTTCAGATATACAGATACTCGTATGGGTTTTAAGGCACAGCCCCATATCAGCGGAGACTCTGCCGCACAAGTACATTTTTCAATGGATTTCATCAACAGAACGTAGGCGGCGTTGGTGATGTTGGATAAGTTATCAAGTACCGGTACTTGTAACGCACATTGCGTTTACCAGTGACTTTTGACGGCTTGGCGACAATATGAAGAAAGGTATGATTGTAATACTTTCGGTATTGGCATCCGGATCATTCCTGAAACACCGAATGGCGGCTAAATTAATTAAAAAGACCTATTCAAAGCACAATAATAAGAAACGGTTTGGTTTCAATATGTAAGTCCAACACCAACGATTGAAAGGAAATACTGCGCCGTGTGATATCTGTATGAACATGGCAATGCACCCTACATCCTTGACTGAAGATCAGCATCCAATACACGACCACATAGACTCGGTGTGCAAGTAGGCTTTTGGTGAAGAGCCCTCCCTTTGCGCTGAAAAATGATAGCGGATCTTTGCTGGGACAATTTTCCATGATGATTTGAGATTACATTTTACTTTCACTACAAAAGTTCTTGTGCTCTGTACTCAAGTGGTTACCATATCTTGGCATATCATTCTTCGACCACATCATCTCAATGACCTAGAATGAGGGTCTGGAGCCTCGTGTTCGCGCGAGCTCACATACTGGCCTGCCGTGGGCGCACATTTTGACTGTGCCTACGACGAATACCAGACCATCTATGTAGTTTCATTGATTGGCGAGATCATTGGAACTAGAAATATTTACCTGACGAAGTGCCCCTTACGAGCCACAATTGCTAGCACTTAGGTATGATATTTGTCCGTTCAGAAATCCACCAAATACCAAAGCATTTAATCTCTCAGGATTATGCGGCACTATCATAAAATCGAAGAAATGAGGAAGGAGTGGAGAATGGTCCAGAGAGACTGGGAAGGATTCTCAATATTTCTTGCGAAATTGCGGTTTTTCTTTTACACCAGTTTGTGGAGCATACTCGGTGTGTTTCGTAAACATTTGTAAACTGCTGTTGTATTGCATGCGGCGCAGCTTTCTTCATTACATCTACCCCCCATAGTCTCAGACATACCAGTTGTATGGCTTTTAAACATGTATGGTGGCTTATTGGGACAAAATTGATTGTCGGTACATAAAATCCCTTGTGTATGCATAGGATTCCTTGTGCATACATGGAATTCAATACCTATTGATTTGTGCATTGCAGCCGTTTGTAGCAAGCACACTAATCACGCGTGATTGTGGCTAGTGTTACCAAACAACTTGATTAGTGGAACCTTGGAATAGGAAGTTCACAATTCTCTTTTGAAGGACCATCAATTAAAAGACGAGTTTGGAAGCTTTCAGGCACAGTTGGGTGGTGTGTAGAAAACAAGAACAGAAAAATAGATATGATTTTGTGCTTGGGCTACGATAAACGAGCTTATTCTATGCAATCACCACATCAGAGCCTTATGGATTGATCACTGAGTATATTAATGGATATATCTGTCTCAAATGCGCATCATGGATACATGGTTGTTGTATATGCTATCACTCACCGAAATCTGCATCAAAATCTTTCAACATGCTGGACGTGCTTCCTTCCATCCACAGATATAGTCACTCTGCCATTATCAGTGGAGTTTTGATGACAGTTTTAACGACTGTTGTTGTCATTCTCCGCCTTCTTGGGAGGCTGGTAACCAAGGCCAGTTTTGGGGCCGATGATTGGTTCATTATAGCTGCTCAAGCCTTATGGTACCCACAGTTTGGGGTACAACTCTGGGGTATATCTCACCCGACCCTAGCGTTTTCTATGGAATTTATATTCTGACTTGATGCACTGCTAGGTGCAATAGAAGGACGTAAGGTCACCAGCATGATGGGCCCTCAAATCTTTACCCGAGTTTTCAGGGGTTTAAAAGTTATTAGGCCATCTTTATCTATGCCGAATTCTATTTTCCGATTGTTCTTCTTACGAACCTTTCTATTTTGTTCTTCTACCGTCGCCTTTTCGGGGTCAATCCATTCTTCAAGCGCCTGTCCACAGTGCTCATAGCACTCCACATACTCTGGGCTATCCCTGGATTTCTAGTCGAGACGTTCTTCTGCATACCTATAGATACTATGTGGACTGACCCGCTCGCAATATCGGAGAAATGTATTTTTTACAGCACATATTGGATAGTCTTGATGAGCTTTGAGTTGCTCCTCGATGTTATGGTTTTGGCTTTACCGATCCATGGAATCGCAAAATTGAAATTGCCACGGCAAAAGAAATTTGGGATTGCGTTCATCTTTCTGCTAGGTTCATTGTGAGGCTCTGTTCATTCTTTGCATCTCTCAGTCAACTAAAAGCAGGAAATAATCCATACTTCTAGCATCACATACTGACAGAATATCGCAGCGTGCTAGTCACAGGAATCATCCGCATTGTTGTTTCTGTCGAGCCTGGCGTACAAACCAGTAAGTGTTCGCTCTCCTTCTAGCATGAAACCCTTTTTCAATAGTGCTAGCATCGCTTTAATTATAAATACTCATGTATATGAACTATTCACAGTTCATTTGGATTCCTTGTGGCTTAATATCCATGTCGGAACAGCAATTATTTGCGCATGTCTCCCCACCTATTGCCCCCTCATCGGCAAAGGAGTCTCCTCGCTATCAATCAACTTTCGAAAATACTATAGTTCAAGCCAAAAATATGTATCTGGACGTACTCCCAATCCAGAATTCAGTGGTGAAATGCTCGACTATGCTAAAATTAGCAGCGACAAGCTTATTCGACAAGGATCGAACTCTGCCGGTGGCATTACGGCCCAGTATACAGTTGATGTTGTCTAAAAAGAAGCTGACTTGGAGCGACTTGTGGAATTTTCATAACGAATCAGACTATATGGGACAACATGCGTTTATATCCGTTTAGTATTGTTATTATCATTCATTCGAGCCAATTGGCCATTCTTTAGTTGGGCTGCTTTTCGATAATGGATTGATATTTGGACAACCGTTATACTGTATTACCATCCATGGACATTTTGTTTGCATTGGAAACCAAAGAACTAGGAAAACCTTAATCAGGTGAATATTGCCAATGAAATATCTGCGACTTCTCGATGTTTTAGCATATTTATGTAGATTTTTTACCATCCGACCTTGATTTTGATCCATATCAAACATTGCCTCCAAATATCACCAACACGTTTTCGAAATCACATCAACGGCCCGAAAAACTATCGTAAATTTTCGCACGGTTAAAGTTCATCCGCGAATTTAGCTAGGATCTCGGAGAATTCATCTCTTCTTTCCAACTGGATCCAATGACCGCTTCCAGTGACTTTTACGATCTTGTAGTTTCGGAGACGAACTGGCGCCGACTGTTCAGCGACCTCTGCACGGGCGATTGCGTCTTTATCTGAGACTACAACGCGCGTGGGAGCATCTATAAATATGTGCTCCTCCGGAATGTTGGCATCATCTTCCTCGTTGATATTACGAATCGTTGCTTTATACCTAAACCAGAAATATGAGAGAAATTCAACAACAGTTACTGCCGTAAGGGTTCTCGCCAATTTAACGGACCCGTATATCCACCTTTGCCGAGGATTTGGTTATGAATGGCTACTTCCCAATCGTCTAACCATGCAGGCAAAGGAAGAGATTTACCGGCAGTGATAATTGGCGTTGATAAGCTATTGCTCGGTGAACTCTTGTTGATGAAGGAGTTTCTGGGGACGAAAAGGCTCGGGTGAGCCACAGCAAAAGAAGGCAGTCATGATTTAGTCTTGCGAGAGTGAAAATGGAAGAGTGGGTTGATGAAGAATGGGGGATTAACAGCTTGGTTTGTGATTCGATGATAGATCATTAGGGCGATCGAAGACAATCGGAGAGCGTTGAGAAGAGATTTGAGAGGATCTTGATGAGGATATTTATCAAAAAGGGGTTCTAAATGCTCCTATTATCAATCTCAATTGCCCAGAATGTCAAAAGACATTTGCACGTGCCTGTGATTTGAAGTGAGTGTCAATCCTGTCTATCCTATCTTATATCTTTTCAATATTTAGTAATCTGATGCCCAATTTCAGCGTTCATATGAAATCACACTCTCTCCCTTTCAAATGCCCAATACGCTCGTGCGAATTCCGTGGGGCTCGGTATCTGCAGGGCAAGGAGCGCCACATCAAAGAAAAACATCCCGAGCTCAGACTCAATGCCAAAAGATATTTCTGTCCTGTGGAAAGCTGCAAGCACTCAAGGGCAAAAGAAATGGGGTTTCCGAGGAACGATAATCTCGAAAGGCATGTGAAAAGTTGTAAACATCGAAGCCTATAGATACGTTACAAGAAGAATGGCTTGTGTACATAGTCATTGAGAGTAGCTATCGTTGTGGTTGAAACAGGAATATGATGTTCGTTGATGAAAATTGCCAAACCTTTTGCCTCTGAATGGCCGTGAATCTTAGAAGTCTATGACTCTTGAATTGCGAGTAAATATTTGATAGGAGTAAAGGTAGATCTTGATAGTAACACCGTACCTGCACGACGACCCCATGCTGGGAGCAAGGAGCTGGAAAGGTCGAGACATAAATGATTAGAAATCATCGACTAAGGAAGAAAACTTGGACCCGGTTTGCAAGCGAGCTTCTATTTCCTCATCTCTCACCCAATCTCCAACAACACCGGGCTCCAGATATACATAAATGCGTCCCCCCCCCTTCTCTTTTTTAATGTTGTTAACTTTAAATCATACAATCAAAGCTGTTCTCCTATTCCAAATCACACAATCCATTATCCTTCTGTTGCATATTTGGTGTGCAAGGAAATAAAGTTGCTGGTTTTCAGTTGGTTTGGAGATATGGTTGAGAAGAGTGAATTAAGAGCTTGCTGCTGCCAATAGGATGATAGTGCAGAATCTTTTGTTGCATATCTAATATTTAAGTAAACAAAGCTAGTATAATTGAATTGCCAATAATTCACTATTTAACTCGCAAAAGATAATGAAGGGGGCTTTTTTGTTAATCTGCATTTCAGCCGACAAGTGTTACGGCTGCAGCAAAGATTTTACACAAACACACCTGTAAGATGTGTGCATCTCGCTGTCGCTATTGCAATCACCAATTCAAGAACTGGCGTTATATATTATTAAATTACACCTCAAAGAATACATTATACTCCTTATTGATAAGTCATAGATAAACATAAATCCGACAAATGCCTCGAACGCGATATCTCTATAGCTAAATTGTATAGATCTATGGTAGGAACTCTCTATCAATCATCAAAGATTATCAATAAAGCTACTCCAAAAGACCATACGGGTCCTTCAAAGGAGCCTAGAGGTTAAGTTAGAGGGAGCTAGGTTGAAGCTTACTACACAGCAATTATAAAATGGGATTTAATGTTAGAGTCCTCAGTTCTTAGTCTACTCTCTCGCTACTTCTTTACATACCTGTATAAGCGATCCTTTCAATAGTTTTGCCTCCTTAGTTCATAGTCTTGAATACAATACCATTAGATCTTCATTACTCGCATTCTTTAACAAGCTCACACTCTCCAAACCTAAAACGAGATATATTTCATTCAATGCCCACAAAGAACAAACCCACCAGCAGTGCAGCACTATTTGGATATCACCCATTCAACAATCCCGTCTCCGCCTCAACCAAAGCCCTCCACACATAGTTCCTCCAAGAAATTGGCCAAGCCACCGCCCCCCTAACACCTTGGCAAAAGCCGCTTAGCCTTCGCTTGCGTAACCTTCAACCGCTTGGAACGCAAAGCTCCAAACCATATTTTCCCACTGTATCACCCATGGAAACACTAGCAGTGTTGGAATTTGATGTGTCGTATTGTGCGTTGGAGATATCGTTGAGTGGTGCGTCGAAGAACATGTCGCGGTGGGTCGTGTAACTCGTGTTGGACTATATCAAAGCCGAAAGTTTGTGTTAAAGTGATAGCAATATTAAATAAGGATATATCATCGATTAGCAACAGATGTAAGAGAATCCGTATGTATGAGAAAATGGTGTATTCTATTGCCAGAAACTAATGAAAAGGGACTTGAAAACAAAAGCAAGGCCTACAAAAAGCAAATAGAAAATGAGTGTGTAGCGTTGTCATCCTACAAAAATCACGACTTCCTCCTTTCACCCTAATCCGCCCCCTTTCTTGATTCGCTCAATGGATCCATAAGTATGCAGCCAGATGCTGAGATAGAATCAATTGTTGAACTTGAATAATCTATGTAATAAAATGCTTTTGAAATAATTCGCGCGAGTCTACTTGTAAGTTTAGTTGTAAGTATGTATGGCGTATACTACAAGTAGCCCGCAATATTATTATCATCCAATCAAATCACGTCTAAATCTCCACAGTCCTTGGTAAAGGTTAGCTGGAACATGACTATTTATCATTAAACTATTAAACTTTATTTAATCGCTTTTATGCTGTTGTGGTATTCGCCCCAAAACAATTATACTGCTGATTCACCACTCGGACTAGTCTCTACTTGCGACCCTCTTTGCTGTGTCGATCTCTTTGTAGGCGCTGCACCCACACTTCCCATTCCCGCAACTTTCTCCTTGGTGGAACATTTATCCACCGAGGATCTACCAACAGACGTCGTCGTTGACTTCGCAAACGTAAAGAACCCTTGTCGCAATCCTAACTTCCGGTCACGCTCAGCCTCTTCTTCATCAACCTTTTCAAATAATTCAAAATATCTCTTCGTCGCCTTCCATGCTTCAATTCCCGAAACAAAGACAAAAACTGCTCCGACGGCCAAAGACCATTCCCACGAAATTCCAACGTGTTTGAATACCGAAGTATTCAGGCCAGGGATGTAGACAGCTGGGAACACAGATAGGGCACCAATGACAACTGCCCAGAACAAGAAGCGATTCTCGTACACATCCTTGAAGAAAGGAAATGAGCTCTGAGAGGCTGGATCCAAACCAAACATACTTCGACGAATAGACTTGAATTCCCATGCTGAGATGAGGATCAACCAAGTTAGCTCTGCAAAAACTGTTGCACGAGCTCTGAATACTGGTCCACAAGTATCACCGTAACTACGGTTGCAATCTTTACCAAGATTTCCATTGTTGATACCGTAGATGATGATTACGAAAGTTAGAAGGGTACAGGTTCCCATGAGGATACCGTAAACAACCATGTCGACAAGGATCTCTATGGTGAAGACACCTCTTTTGTTGTCATGGGGTGGACGTTTCATAACATTCGAACTTGCTTTCTCCTTCCCCAGTCCAAAAGCCGGGAAACTGGAAGTAAGCATATTGATCCAAAGAATTTGTAACGGACTCAATGGGAATACTGATTGCTTGTTGGCATCTTGAAATCCCAAACCTGCGATCAGTAGGATGACTTCCCCCACATTGGAAGAAAGAAGATGCAAAACAAATTTCTGGATATTGTCGAACATGCGACGACCTTCGCGGATAGCTGATACGATACTGTTAAATTTATCATCGAGGAGCACGATCTTAGATGCTGATTTAGCAACATCAGAGCCTGCAATACCCATTGCAATACCAACATCGGCTTCGGAAAGACTTGGCGCATCATTCACTCCATCACCTGTCATTGCCATAAACAATCCTCTTCTTCTTAACGCATGTATCATACGTGTTTTTGTATCCGGTGCACATCTAGCTATAACCAAAGGAAGTGTTGGAAGTGCATCAATTTGTGCATTGGTGAGATGGTCAAACTCCGTAGCTTTCATAACTATCGATGCGGAGACGTCAGCGGGTAACGTTCCAAGATTTCGTGGAATGATTCCTATCTCCTGCGCAATTGCTTTTGCGGTGGAGGGATGATCTCCTGTGAGCATGTGAACTTTGATTCCAGCTTGGGTACACTCTCGGATAGCATCTTTGGTCTCGTCGCGAGGTGGATCGTAGATTCCAACGAGGCCTAGAAGTGTAAGGTCTTGCTCTACTTCATTTCGTAAATTATCATCATCATCATCATTCCTGTCCTGAGATGTGATATTTCTTGTCCAGGGCTTAGCTGCTACTGCGAGAACTCGTTGGCCTTGTTCAGCAAATCGATCCATTTGCCGAATTATTTTCTCCTTTAATTCATCCGTCATTATCTCATTTGTGTTTCCACTTCCAACAGAGGAACAAAGATCCAATACCCTTTCCACAGCTCCTTTTGTAAATACCATGTTCTCCCCATCTGGTCGTTGGTAAATCACAGACATTCTCTTGATGCTACTATCAAATGGGAATTCGGCGGACTGTTTCCATCCTTTGTTCTCGAGCCCTCTCCTCCCAAAATCAAAACGATGAGTGAATACTTGCAAGGCAATTTCTGTTGGCTCACCCGTTGTTTTCCATTGTCTCGTCGTCTCTCCTTCTACAACTTCATTTTGGACAGTAGCAATATTGCAAAGTGCAGCAGAATGAAGGAAACTTTCAAGTTCTGGTATAAGTTCGGCTGGCTCTTCACTTTCTTTTGATGACGAATTCTTGTTTTGATCTCTCGCGGCCTTTTCAGCTGGGATATCGAATTTAAGGGCGGCAGCACTGCGCTGGTTATCGAAATCCACGACATTGGTCTCGCTAGGGGGTGGCGTCTGCATCTCTTCGGACGTGAGTGGGGCTTTGATAACGATACCTTCGGTAGGATTATTGGGATCCGTGGCGTTATTCACGGTATATATTCCAACATTAGGAAGCCATACTTTCTTAACAATCATGGCTCCTTGAGTAAGTGTGCCGGTTTTGTCAGAGCAAATATTCGTTACTCCACCAAGTGCTTCAAGCGCTGATAAGTCTCGGACGACAACGTTAGCTTTACGCATAACGGTCATCCCAACAACCATTGTGATTGTCAACACTCTGAAATAATGTTAGTTGCTGTATCTCGAGTGAGATAAAGGGGTGAACTTACGCAATCAATGATTCAGGAATGATAGCAATGCCCGTGGAAATGGCATAGATGGCTACTTCGTCGGTAACTTTGAACCTGTTTACTCCAAATACCACAATTGCTAGTAAAATTGCACATCCGAAGAGGATATACGCAACCTTACTCAACTTTCTCTGCAGTGGAGTACCTTCGGTAAGTCCCAAAAACTTCCCTACAAAATCGTAAGTACGTCTTGCGGCCCCCTTTACCGGCTGCACTTTTCCATATTTCTTATAACTCATTGATCGTCCCTCTTTACGCTGTTTCTTCGTCGTCGAAGCCGCAATCTTTCCAACCTCGGTTTGCATTCCAGTGAACACTACAATACCTCTCCCACGGCCTTTGATGACCGTCGTAGTAGAATATGCCATATTGTTACGGTCAGCAATCCCAACTTGTTCCTCGCTTATCGCTCTCTCCTCAGTTCCAGGCACTAAGATCCCATTCGAAGTCATCTTCTCCACTGGCTCAGATTCTCCAGTTAAACTCTTCTCCTCACAAGTTAAATTCATCGCTTCAAAGATGCGCAAATCAGCTGGCACGGTATCGCCCATCTTCAGTAGTACAATATCTCCTGGCACGACTTCAGGACTGGGAACAACAATCACAGAACCATCTCTCAATACCGAAGCCGATGGCGAAGATAATGCCCTCAACGAATCCATTTTCTTCTCCGCACTGAATTCTTGGAAAAATCCAATCATGACATTCAAAATGATAACGGCAACCAAAACACCCCCTTCTATATAATCGCCTACGCCAAAACTAAGTGCCATAGCGAAAACAAGAACGAGGATCATGGCGTTGGAGATTTGTTTGATAAGGATTTTATACCAGGAGATGGATCCACCGGTGTTGAGTTCGTTTGGAGGATGGGATGTTTGAATGGTTTGGACCTGGCGAGCTGTGAGGCCAGTTTCGAGGTTGGTGGAGAGTTGAGAGGCAGCATCTTGGGGTGTGAGGAGGAAGGCGTGCGGAGAGGTGGTGTAGGAGGGGGAGTTTTCTTGCGATGACATTGTTGATATTGTGGGTTTAAACAATGAGTTGGTTGTATGTATGTGAATTGTATGTATACCTGTAATATTGTGTGTAGAAATGTAGAAATGTTGAATAAAAGAATGATGGTTCTATTCCTGATCAAGGGAATAGTAGGGAATCTTGATAATAAAGATATAATGTTTGAGTGAATATAAACAAAATCTTTCCAAAACCGGCACGCGGGGGAACGCATCTTTATATGTTCCTTCCCGAAATCCAAAAAGTCGCTTGTCTTGGTCGTCCCTGTTAAGTTGATATAGAAATGCCTACCTAAACATGATAAGGAAACCACGATGGCGGAATAGCCAAGAGTTTTCGAGTCACATATTCATAAGCCTGATGCCCATTATGGTAAAAGGATAAGCGATGAGCTCATAAACTTATGGCACCTGTTACACTTCCTTCGTTCTAACTGGGAGAAACGGATTTCCATACAAATCCAAGAGTCAGGAAGTCTTAGCTTGGCTTGTCCTGTCTTGGCTTAGTTGCTTGGCCATGCATTCCGCTCGGAAACCAGGGAGTGGAAAATCGTAAGAGGTGGTTTAGGACGAGCTGTCATTGGATAGGAAAGCATTATGCGATTTCTTGGCGCACGTGCTTGAGCGTTGTTTGGTGGCGAGGCCGGACAAGGAAAATCTTTGTGGGGGCTTGGCTACTTTCAACGAATTAAAATTGGCCTTGGGTTCTTGGAACACTTAGTGAACGTGCCGTTGTCTGCTGGAAGGAACGTCACTTCTTATAGGGGATGGTTTAATAGAGTCTAGAATTTGTCAGTTGAGCTAATAAAGATGTCTAGATCAAAACTTCATAACGGTATTGATGCTCTACTAATGAAAATATCAAAATGTACATAGGGGACCCGAAAATCCTGTACAGCACTATCGATCGAGATAAATTTTCGTCAAACGCACTCATCACTTTAGAAACTATTTACAAACCAAATACGCCTACCTACCTTCTACAGCGCTTCAATCACTAATGCTCGCCACCGCCACATGAACGAGTACCCACCCCTTCCCCCCATACCTTATCTCCCCTCTCGTGGATCTATAACACCTCATTAGGCAGACACTGAAAAATGATTCAAGACACTGTGTTTCTTCTTCTGATACAGCTCATCACTTTTTACACCTTTTCTCTGTTCAATGTATCGTATTTCAACCAAGTCCAAACACTTTAAACAATACTAATAGGTATTGGATGATGACTGTTTTCCACCAAAGATATTTACCCATCTAACATCATTCAGCATGGCTGCTTCATATCAAAATGAAGGGTGATAAATTGGGTAACCCCACCATTGTTATTGGTTCTATTCTAGTGAAATGATCAATTATGTGGTACTTATGACTTATAACTATCAAAATCATGATATAACTCAAGATATACAATGAGATCTCGAGTCAAAACAAATGCGCTTTTTCCCGGGCCTTAGGATTTGCAATATTAACTACACTTTGGATTATGAGATCAAAGAAGTCTGGATGTTATTCCAGATTGAGTAGCTCTTTGAATTTCTTTCCGTCTTTTTAATCTGTTTCTATACATGTTACATATAGTATGCGCATGATACCCAGAACTAATTTTTTTCCATCCCCACTGGTGATTGGAAGCTGGAGATTATTGTTACTTGTCAATTGGTTTATAGAAAAATCACTGTTCAGTTGTTTCTTTATGATAGAGAGTCGGATATTTTAGTATAATACATAAACTTTATGCATTTTTTCGTTGTTTCACTTGAGTTTAATACTCGGCCAGATCTCGAGGATAAGCTTGCTAGGTTGTAATTCTTTAATTCTCCTCCATAACAATGTAGAAAAGTGTTAATCAGGGACTCGAGAGCGATTCTTAACAATTTTATGAATACTTCATGTAACATTTGGATCATATTATTTAGAACTGTGTAATTTTCAAGAAGCTAACGTTCTTTGTTTAATAAGCTTGTTTTCTGTATTTAGTGCTATCAATGTTTGGTAATGGGTTGGCCATTAGCTACAGCCATCTTAGGGTTAGGTTGGTGGAGTTCAAATTTTTCGCTTCCCCTTTAATTATAGTTAGTGGAAGTAGAGTGCGTATTCATTAATAAGTGTGTCTAATCCACTACTAGAATAATATAGATGGGCAGAGACATGGCATATAAGCCAGTGCTAGCGTATATCAAGCGTATGTGAAGCACGTCTTCTAATAATATTAATTATAGTGCAATTCCTATTGATTTTCGTGAGTTGAACAAGTTGGAATATTATTGAAAGACAGTCCGTAGCTTGAAGTTGAGGTATTCGATTTCAAATTGAAGTCTGAAAGTTCAATTCACCTCAATTTTACTACCTACCCTTGCGAGTCATTACCTTGTGGTGGATTTAGACGAAAATACAAATCTCCTGTTATCAATCACGGTTACAATATAATATTCCAAACAAAGTACGGCTCACTAGTCATCGACAGGGCTGCCGGTTGGAACTCTGAATTTTTGAAAAGAGCTCAATTCAACTAACTAACTAACTCACTATAAACACCATTGAAACATGAAAAAATAAACCCCTAATAATAACAAGAATATGAAAACAAAAATATGAACACAAAATCAGGGGCCAAGTGGGCCGGCCACTGCCTCCTGCTTGAAACCAACTGATCAAAGGAAGAGATATTCCATCAGCATCTAATTCCTGGGGCTTTGATCCTCTTAGTTGCAGGTCAAGTCACCGGTGCTTTTATCGAATGTGCAGCGGGAGTTGTATCTGTAAGAAAGCTAGGTGGATGTTAGATTCACTTCTTATATATGGAAACAGACTTCTTACGTTGATGTATCCACCCTCAGAGTGAGTGTAGAATTGGTTGTTTCCGGTCATGTACATGCAGTCGTAACTAAAAGGATATTTGTTAGTCATCGGATCTTGATAGAAGAGCTGCGAATCGAACAGTGTTGGGAGCCCGTGGCTCTACCCGTAGGTTGTAACCGGTATTTAACCCAAGATTGTCATCCGGGACCACTTTGACGGGAACGGATGCCCAACACTGAAATCGAAGCAGGAATGTATGCGACAGGTACTTACTCGGTGCTAAGAAGGCCAAGTTCCAACTTTGCGCTCAACAATCCGGTCTTACCAGCATTGTTCTTAAGGGAGTATCCCTTGTTGTAGCAGATGGCGGCAGGGTAGGTGTTGTAGTCTGGGTTTCTGTTCCACATCTCAAGAGTAGTCGCTTGAGTGAATTTCTCACGAACCTAAAGCATCATTAGTACTGGACACTGTTTGATATGATAGGGTTGTAGATCTGATGTGACAGTCATTTCAAACGACATGAAAATACATCTCACAACCCTAGAATTTGAAAGCTTTTTGAGGCTACTCACATCGTTCCATTTTCCGAGATTGGCAAGAGTTTGTTGTCCAAGCTCGACAGCGATCTTGGTGATGATGGCAGCACCTGACACTGCGGCAATACCAATAACGGCTACAGTAGCACCAGCGCGCTCAACGAGGTCGCGCTTTTGAGTGGATTGCTCGGTTTCGTTGTCCTCCTTGGCAACCAATACATCACCGTTGAACTATTCAGATGTTAGATTTGGGTTGGGGCTTTGGGTAGACATTTGAAGGTATGATTGTCTACGTACGACACCACTGAAATGAGATTCAGTGCAAGCAGGAATGACAGCGTTGGTGTTACCGGCGGAGTCGGCAATAGGAGCTGCATTTGCAATGGCTGCGCAGGCGAGAAGAGTGGTGGCAGTGAACTTCATTTTGATTAAAGTGATTTGATTTCTTTTGAAGAAAGATAGAATGATATCAGAGAGTGATAGTTAGATGTGAATGTGGAATTGAATGTGAATGTGAATGTGAATGTGTGAGTGATGATGAGATTGTTGAAGGAAACAAAGAGGGTTATATACTTATCGATTCCATCCATCTTTGATACAATTGGAATAAAGTTTGTACTCGCCGCGGCTTCTCATCTCATCTCAGTCTTGATAGTAGACTAAAGAATACGAAAACTCAATTCAATAATGGAATCAGCAATTTCTCTTGGTGTGACGGAAGCGCTGCCACCATTGGCACATAGGTCGTTCTTGGAGACAATAGTTTTCTTTTTCCATTAGAACTAGTGTCTTGGAAATCCTCAGTGATGTCCATGGGTAGTTTTGGATTCAGGAACGACAGTTAACCCAGTGCCGTTGATGGGTTGGGACCTAGGTGGGTCCCATTTCTTCTTCTGAGATACTATACTCAAGTCAAACCGTTGTTGAAGGATACAGGATTTTAGTTTCTATCCCCCAACTATTGAGAGCCCCATCAATCCTTACTGGTAACCTTTGAAACCCGTTTTAGTTTAGTCTCAAGTCTCAAATCTCAACTTCAAGCCTCAATTCCCCCCAAAAGCTTTGGCTGGAACCAATATAACTTCGAAATCGAAATCCCAACTCCCAAAATAGACTAAACATTCAACATCATTATCTACCCATGGCAATCAAAACCTAAACCCCATACTGCACCATGATTGATCATTGATGGGGGAGCATAAAATCTGAAACCATACTGTGGATAACCGTCCGTCCATTGTCATCATTAGGCTAACTGCCGGTTCAATGAGTTGGCAACTTGTCACATTACTGGATGGGGATTCCGTAATTAGGCTGGATGATTAACCTGTTTTCTAGTTCTAGTTCTAGTTCTAGTATGTTAGGCTTAAAATTCATAGTTCCATTGGATTTAAACTCAAATTTCAAGCCTCAATGTGAACCCCTCCTCCCGTTCCCCCACTCCCGAGTCTTTACGATTAACCATGACATCGGGATTATTGATCGGGATTTTATAATAGCGTCTTAACTCACGTAACTCATTTTCAGTCCAACCCCATTTTTAGCTCTAGTGCTCTTCGCTGGAGCAAGATATAGTTGCAAAGCAAAAGTGGATAACAAAAATATGCGGAGCTATCCGCTTTACTTATTCTTTCAATCATGTACACGCTTCCTTCCCAAGTATTGGATCAATCGGGTTGGATTGAAAACGAGTTAGGTTAGTTCAGACGGTACTCTAACGGCTTGGGGGTGGGGATTGAAATCCTTTATTTATCAATAATGGTTTGGTGACGATACCCCCACCCTCCTTGTCCCCCAAAAAAGCACGACTATCCCACGTGTATTCCTGGCATCTATTCAACCTTAACGATGGCGCGTATGGCGTCCCCCTTCCTCCTTGCTCCCGCCCAAAAGCACGGTTGACCCACGTGTATCCCTCGCATCTATTCAACCTTAACTATGGCGCGTATAGCGTCTTTTTGGAACAATTCTAGATACATGTTTTTCACCTTGTAGGTTTTAAATAGTATATTGTGGATTATAGATTGCATTTAATAGTTGAATAGGATTAGTTTACTCTGTAGAAGTACATGGGAGTTCATAGCAGTTCCTAGATAATGCTTCAAAGAAATGAGAGGGCCTTGGAGAAGTGAAGGTCTTGGGAGAAGAATATTGGAATTCGAAGCATTGGCATTGACCTTTGATTCATGATGTGTGATATACGAATAATACGGTATACGACATACGATATACGATCTACAATCTCCAATCTACGATCTAGAGTTATACTTTACGATGTAGAATTGCCCCCCAAAAACATCATACATTCATTGCCCAAGCTTCACATTGTTTACAAATTACAGTAAAGTCACAGCGTAGCGGGACACCCCATTTATAATTATTTCCTATTTGTATTACGATCTACAAAAACATATCGATATTTGATAATTGCCGTGAAATAATCCATGATGTAGAGTCTTGGAAATCTTGGAAGTTGTCGGAAAGGAGTCACAGGACCTTCCAAGACCCTTATATTAAAAATTCTAGCCATGATCACATCATATTTATACAAAGTCCCAATTCACGTATAAGTTTCGATATATCACAGTTCCCGTTTATGCAAAGTCTAAATTAACATATAATACTCGGCATATAGGACATGCGGGAGCTCCCATACATTCAAAGTCTTGATTTTGCACGTATGATATTCGGTATATCACGCATAAAATCCGGCACATTGGATAGCGGGAATTTTCATTTATCCGAAGTCTTAATCCTCGTATAAAACTCGGCATATAGAGAATGCGGATCCATTGAAAGTCTTATTTCACGATTCGGCATATATAGAATGCGGAAGCTCGGATCCATCCAAAGTCTTATTTCATGATTCGGCATATAGAGAGTGCGGAAGCTTAAACTCAGGTATTAGACTCGGGATATAGGAGTCCGAGTCCTCATCTAATCGTAATTTTTCTTACCCGGGAATTTTAAACGGGAAATACCCCAGAAACCTTAATATATTAGAGAGATTTGGTTGAGAAATAAACTATCAAGGTGATGATAATTCTAAAAAGGGTAAAGTAAAGTGCCTTTTCATCGGGCTAAGCTTCCAACTCAACTGCTTAAGGCCATCTGCCAATTCCTATGGGCACTGCCACTAATTAAATTTCCGTAGAAAGCGCTTCTAATGCCTGGGATGTGTGTTTAAATCAACGATGAATGAATAGACTTCCCATAGTCAGTGGGGATCCCGAGACACGTAACTCTCTAGCTCCGGCATTGAAAAATAAGAAAAAGTATGAATAGGCATCATTCTTAAGACTGCGTATAACGAGATGAAGAAGCCCCCAAATGACGAGGGCCGAGGCACGAAGCTTGAAGACATTTCAAGCGAGCCAATAAAATAAAACGTGTTCATGCCATTGGCACAGTGTCGTGTTCTATCCAGGCCAATAAGTACCGTATGACCTCGGTCCTCGAGAAATACGATGCCTTGGCATTCGATAAATATTTGAACGGATGAATATCATCTCAATTCTACCTATTATTCTATCTAGTAGACGTCTTTTAGTTAAGAAATAAACTAGCTATCTCTGATTACTGAGTTCCAAGGAAGCGGCTTTGAATGATCGAAAGGACCTTTCTGAATCCTGGTGTAGCTCTTCAAAAGTTCTTGATTTTATCAAGGTGGAAGCGAGTTTTGACACGATTTAGGTCATTTTATCAACACCCAAGTTAAAAATTGCTTAAAGTGGACGCAAGAAACGCTTTCGGCATGTTACAAGGCCATTTCCAAGCTAGCATCTCTGAAAATGGCAAAGTGCCTCCTAATCGGGCTAAGCTCCTATTGAGGCCCAAGTGGGACTGCCGCTGGAGATGGCTAGTCTATTTCTTAGGTAACTAAAGACCTCTACTAACAATTATAAGTCTAGAAACAAAAATCTCTAACCACAATAATCTCGCCAAGCTATGTACAGCATGACTCCTGAGAGGTGGTGTAGTATTCGTCCAACCCGGATGTCAAAGCATCAAACCCCTTAAGATCACATAGTATGTAGCCAAGAGCTGAGCCCGTAGGTTGAATAATGAAAAGGTCTCGCTGATGGAGGTTGTTTTTTTAAGTTTTTCCAAGTCATTAGATATCATCGAAGAATTTGTTTGTTAATATAATCTTACGGTTCTAAAAATCTGTTAGAGAGTGGGATTAGCGAAGTATTGCCTCCGTAACATCACTACTGTTGCATCATGAGAGATTCAAGTCTGATGGGGAGGACTCGTTTTATTCTGGGTCTGTTTGACAGAGCCATGAAGATCTGTGGAGGCATTTTTTGAGGATGTATTCAGAGAAAATGGGTTGAGAAATTTTCAAATTCTTCCTCGTCCCCTTCTCCTCTACACCATCTCCATCATCACCAACTTTCAACTTCTGTTGAATCCTCTATTTTTTTCGTCATCTCTTCTTTCTCTCCTCTTCTTCTTCCCCCTTTTCCTATCCTCTTCTTCTTCCTCTTCTTGACCATGACTCTTCTTTCTTTATTTCGTATCTATGAAAAACCTTTTCTCCTTTGCCCCAGTTATTATTTAGAGGAACAACTATCTCGAGATTTCCAAGCTTCAATAATGAAAATAGAAATAGGTTAGATATAGGAGCTTTAAAGTAGCTTGATGAGTGCTTATCATTATCTCTTACCTTTTCTTCACTTGATCAATCTTGCGAATCCCTTGATCTCTCCCATAAAGAAAGTACTTGCTAGGCTTGATATCTTCCCTGTCTCAACGACCTAGGCTTCCCATTTGATATCCCCTTCTAACTCCTCGATCGCGGTTCTTATTTCCCCTGCTATCTACAAAAGTTAACTTGCGTATCATGTGGGTGATGGGGGAAGGACGATGTAAGTCCCGAGGGCTTGTTTATAGACTGTTGGCTGTTTATTTATCAGATTTTATATCCGGATGAGGTTAACTAGTTTGTGTGCAGCTTCTCTATATGTAGTCAAGGCGATTTGGACAAATTGCTCCAATACTGTAGCTAGACTTGTGAAGCTTAATGAACAAGAACTTAATGATGAATAAGATGCAATTGTTCCAGAGTTTTGGGTGTCCGTTACAATCTAGAGTATAATAATTATCATTGTCGTTGTCGCAGTTTTCGAGATTCTCCGTGGCTAACTAAACCGTGCCCAGAGCTTTTCAAACTCCTTTGGTGGCTCCTGATTTTGGTTTCTATTAGTCTCAATCCCACGCATGATGGACCCCATGTTGGCCCTAAGCCTTCTAGGACATTCTCTTTTTTGGTTGAGGGGATCTAGGTGATTTTCTGTTTAGCCCTTTGTTCTAATACCTGTCTTTTGTTATGGCGCTAGGAATAACCAATAATCATTACCTAGTCATCACATCTTTTACAAATAAGTGTAACTGAATTGATTAGTTATAAATTATTTCATTTTTATAATATAATGAATGGATAGATGCACCATCACTTTACATCCTTTGTGATGATTGTCTTGATAGCTCTACCATTTTCTATAGCTAGTTGAAATGAATCTTTATAATTTAGTCCTGAGTTCCCATCAAGACCACCAAATAGTCCTCCACTATTACTATCCTCACGAGCAAGGTTATAAATCAGACTAGATATGCTGCCAATAATAAGCAAAATAACATCTTTAATGATATGAGTTACTTGTGTAGGTCCAAGATCCAAAAGGCATGAACCTATTGCAAGACAAAACGCAATTGATTTGACTTGAAACACTTGTAACACTTGATGAGATATCAGGCAAATTGAATACGGTCGTAGTTGTTTGCCCCGAGAATATCACAGGTGTAAGAATCGATTCATATTGAAAAATAGTTAGATGCTGCATCGATGCTGGAGTTGAGGGATAAGACGAAAAGGGTTGCAGGGCTGAGGAGTAAGATGAAGAATATGGAGGCAAAACCAGCGCGAACCAAGATGCGGGAGCAGTGGGGTAAAAAAAGGCAGGAGCCGAAATATATTATGAGGAGGAAAACTCATTTTGACGTAGATGTAATCAATTTTTTTGAAAGCAGTATGTTGGCAATATTTATTATTAAGCTATTACTTATTATTTGGAAAGAGGTCGTAAAAACAGAAGTAATAGTTGACTTAACAGTTTGGCTATGAAGGGGGAAAGAGTTGGGAGCTGGGACGAGATAAGAATCAAGTTAGAATAGTACTGTCAACTTATATTACTCCTACAGTTTGAATTCTGTAAAACCAAATATTCCTTAGGCTTGAAATACTGTAACCTAATCTGCTTTCTCATTTATCATTACGAATGCCACTGGCAATGATCTATAGCTACTACTAGCATTGCCTCTTTATGTTTTATGAACAATGCCCGAACATTCTTGCATAACAAAGAAATAGGTAAAAATTACAATGTCTATTGTTCGTATAATAGAAACAATATCATATGGATATGTATATCTTCAATTCGAATTCCAAAAGAAAACTCACTATCATCAACATATAACCAGAACCTCAGAACAGAACACTCAGAACAGAACACTCAGAACACTCAAAATGCCGAGCTATCCAGAACAATGCATTTCGTGCTGCTACCAAGTAGTCAAGTGCTGCGCCTGTGCCACGTTCAGCGATCAGATCGTCTTAGGGCCCTGTGATTCTTGCAGAGAAGGATACACAGTGCCGGCATGTAACGGACAAGACCCGGAGTGGGTCGAGTATTGCGACGAAAGGTGTTTGCCAGTGATGTATTCCCGCTAGACTGGGTGCCCATCGCTTTTCCATTCTTTTGATTTGCTTTGGTAGGATAGGTCAAGTTAAAGATACCACGGGATGGTATCTAGCTGACGTTCATCGATTTCATTAACACAAGCCGAAAAAAACAGATAGACAGGCAAATGGATTCGCGGGTAAGTTACTGTACTGAAAAAAATCAGGAAGCAATTCCTGAAACTTGAAAATAATAAAAAATAAATATTATTATCCTTTAAAATATTTGGTTTTAGACCCCTTTGTAATGTGATTTTTGATTTCTTTGTTTCGTAAGCTAATAAACAGGGTCGATGTTTGATCCTTTTTTATATTCCCTTTGATAAACACTCAATTTGTGCCCGTGTTCCAATTAAGAATACTTGTAGTCGCGGATGTCCGTTATACCTCCAAATCATAACTTCCCAGCCCAGCTGCATCAATAACGTGTATCTCTGAATTCCTTCCTATTCTTCCCTTTTCCATTCATCATGCAGAAATCTATTCAACAAATCATCATTTATCCGCCAATGTCCTGTTTCTCTGATAGTATCATAATTATCAGCAATTGCATTGTAGTAGGATGTTGAGACTCATGAATCAATTGATGCGATGTTGTTGAGAAGTTGGATTCAGACGCCTTCATAAAAGTCGCGAAGAATGTGTTGAATTAAATGACATGGGCATCTGGTTTGTTAGCTCTCTGTTACCATTAATCTTTTTGTAGCCCAGGTTTGATGATCTTTCCCGATTGCTACATACCCAAAATCATCTTTCTCCCACTCCTCTAGAGATTTCTTATAGAACGCAAGTTCTTCTCAATACCCCTCTATGCTATATCATTAGACACTGATTTTAATCTTAATGGGGATTGCGCCCTATAAGAATCATAAATCCTTTTCTCAATACCTAGGGATATAACCCTTGGTCAAATTATCCAGACCACCCCCCTTATCCAATCATTTCAAAGCTTGACCTCTTCCACCCCCAATATCTCCCACAAATGGTCGTTCCTTATTCGCTTCGGTTTCAACTTTAGAGTGTTAAATGGATACACGCCACAGTAATGGGAGGATTGACTATCCATAGTTACCAATGGTAATATTGAAACATGAGTGGACGCTCTGGATTATGGGAAGTGCTGGTATCAACTTGGTGTATGTGAACGTGTAAGTACTTGATCCCTTGATCCTATGTATAATTGTTGGAAGAACACGTGCTGTACCAGTAGTATTAACTGTATTACATTCAGGATTATAATACTTCCAATTTGCCTCTGTCCATATTAGGACTGGTGTAAACGCTAGTTCCCAATACCGTAGCTTATATGGAATTCCCACTACTACTGCACATCGTTTAGACACACAATACAATCTATGTTCAACAATAATAATTGTTGATTCCTATAAAACTATATGAAGTTGAGATGTATCTTATACAGAGAGCGTGGGCGCCGAGGCTCTAGCGCGTACGCTTGACGTTCGTACGACCCCCTATGTACGGTCACATGATTTTACCGACAGGAAGATTATAATACGATGGTGGGCAAACCCATAGAGCCTGAAACGTATTTTTTTATTTTTAAAATATTTATAATAATTATAGGTCACATCTATACAATTAAATGTTGTAGAAAAGTAAGATAGTATTTAAAAGATAATTAAGTCATACACTATAATAGTGCTATGACAAGTATGAACATGATGATCGCCATTAATGTCTTTAAGCGTGGCCGAGATTTATTTAATCTGCAGTTCGCGATAATTCTAATTGCTCTCAAAGTGATACTATATTGAATACCAATTTGCAGAGAAAGCTACGATAATACGGATTAGTTGTCAGATCTGAGAAGTCAAGAGAGTATCTATCATGCTATATGGCTAACAGTAAATATGTATGTTTACCTCGCCATGTCATGAATGTTCTTCATAATGTAGGGTTCCAACCGTTTGGAGTGGAATAAACCCCTCCTCTGATGGCTCATTTATAGTATGGTATCTCGGAGGAACGAATACATACTACCGAATATAAACTGTACCTTATCACTTCGCAACCATCCGTTGAGAAACATCGAGAATTCGAGCCGTTCCGAAGGGTCATGGGAATCCTGTGTGTGAGGTCCTCAAGGAAAGATCACACTGGATTTATCATCACAATGAACTAGTTCTAGAATACAAGGAATCGTGGATTTACATCTGAATATGGAAGTTTTAAAAAGTGGGCGAAAATTCTTAACAATCTCTGAAGATGTCATCGACCTAAAAACCATCTCGCTTAACTTAAGATTATGAGTTTGCAGTGATTTATTGTTATGGTTGATTTCGGCATTCCTCAATATGGTAATTTTGAAGTTATGCTGGATGATTATCTGGGTGAAATGATTAAATGATACAGATATATTGGAACAAAACTTATGTGAAATGATGGTCCGACTTTATTGAACTTATTGTATTGTTGTTGTAACTATCGAGCTAAGTTCTAAGTCTGGGGGTGAAGAGCTCTTTGTGTAAATGAGGAGGAAACTAATGGCATTAGCATTATATCCAACAACTAAAGTTGATTAAGAGGCTTGAATTGGAAGAATTAATGAATGGACTGAAAGATATATGGGTATTCGTACTCTCCAGAATCTGGGCTAGACGTTGAAGGAATCAACACTGTTGTATTTCTTGATGATGTAAAGAAAGAAATTAAAGATAAAAGTATATAACGTCTTTTTGGGACAATTCTAGACACAAGTCAATTGTACATCCGTATATTGACAATTACTACATATTTGCTGAAAATGAATATTTTGATACTTCAAATTCTTTTTTTAGAAAATCCAAAAAGAATCTTTCTTACATATAGATATACGATTGTAGATATAGAATTCAACATATATTAACATACAAAACACAATTTGAAATCTTAAATTACAATTGCAAATTACAAATTAGAATAGAATTTTGCAATTTGCAGTATAAAACTATGATTTACCAGAGAAGTTGATGTATATGTCTAAAATTGTCCCAAAAATATACTATGAGATAATGTTGATATAAAATAGTTCTACATACACTAGCTCGATACACAATAACAATATCAACAATATAAAATAAACAATCCGTTCTATCCGTTATAAACTCGCTTCCACCTCAATGAAATTGTAAAAAATCAGCAGGTCCACAACTCCAAGCGAAACCATTCAAAGCTCCCCCCAAGAGTTGACCATACCCCTTCAGGCATACTGCTACAAGACATAGCTAGAGCTAGTGTATTTCTTAACTAAAGACCTCTAGTATTGTTGGGATAACCATGTGATATGGTACAGCAAGCGCATACAGTTGCTGGATAGCTAGCGCGTGCGCTAGCGGGACGCATATATACGTACGATCTATAGCATACCTTAGCATTAGTTTAGAAAAACAAGCCGTAATAAAGTATAACTCCGTCTACACCGTCCATCACCAATACCAACAAGTATGTATACCTAAAAGCTATAGGGTTGATTGAAAATAAGATTGAAAATAAGATTCAAAATAAAGTTTTAAATGGTTTTCAAAATACGTAATTTTTAAAGCTCGTACTATTATCAACTGTGGTATTAAAACTCGAAAATCTTATACCGAGTAATATACTTCATTTTCCGCTTTACAAATTACGTATTTTGAAAATCCCTTCCAAGTTCAAACCTTATTTCAAATCTTATTTCAATCAACCCTAGGTGTAGCTTTAGCTTTAAAGTTTAGGGTATACCCATTAGTTTTACTTTACCTTCCAATTTTGTAAATTTGCGGATTTTTTTAGTGGATTAATTATTGTTTTGCTATTATTATGCAGATTTATACTATAGTAGATTATTTAGCGGAAAAGGATGGCCCATGTTTTGATATTCAAATTAGCCGCCTTAAATTATTATGGTTAGGCTTAAGACTGTCCCTATAGCAGCTAGCTACATGGCGTATGGTAGAAACCCAGAAGTGGAGATCGACAAGAATTCAAGTTGATCACCATTAACTAACTAGGGCGGGAGGTAAGTAAATGAACCTGAGGATTTGAGGAAACACTGGCATTATGATCAAAGTTCAAGAGGGATGGCACAAAAAGAAAGATTTTACCATCGCGGAAGGAAGTATGAAGGAGAATAGAACGAACCTCCAAATAATACATCTCGTCTGGATCTCCGAGACTAGCATTCTTGGCTGGGTAACTAGTCCCTAGATAAAATTACTTGGTAGATATGTCACGTAGCGTCTGCTCTATAGGTATTACTATCTATTATAGATTATGGAAGAGGTTCTAGCCGCAATATCCAAAGGCGGGGTGTGCTTTTTTTGTATTTTTGAGTTCGACAAGCAGTTCATAGAACTCGGAAGTTCAAGTATGATTGAGCCTTCCATCATGAACAGATTTGTAAGATACCTGTAAAACACATCACTGTGAAGGTAACAAACCAATCGAAAATCTAAAAGCTCAAAGCTTAAAGTTATAAATTGAAAATTGTAGAGCTATATACATTATTGCTAGAACCATATAAATTGAAATTTCCAATCATGATAATAATTCTTAGTGTACGTAATACTCTAGAGTGAGAACAAAATCACTCCCAAGACACTCCCATGCCTATCTACTTCAAAACAAAGCTTTATTTACATATTCTTAGTATTCATTCTACTTAGGATTTCCCGGATTCCGTATAGTGAGTGGTACGGTATATGATGTGATATATACCACATTGTTTCATTGCCGCTTAGCTGAATCTCGAGGCTATCCTCATTTTTTGATCAATTTAAATACTCTTTCATTAATACCTTTTGATTTCATTATAATTTCAAACTTTGGAACATTCTCAATAGCTTTTGGGTCACACATTCAATAATTCTTTGATTCAAATAGGTATAGTATAAATTTTCATTAGTGTTTGAGTATATTTTTACACATATTAGTATTATGTGATATCTATGTAAATGGTAAAAATAACTCTTTCATACGTGTCATACGTGTCATATATCGTATTAGACCCTCGATACACATCACCGTCGTACTGGTAGTAGTATCCTAACCATCACATTACATATCTTCCTTGATCAAGTCAGCGGCTCTCTCGGACATGGCGTACAAAGTACTGGTCAAATGTCCGCAAACTTGCATGGGCAAGATACTGGCATCGACGACTCTGACGTTGGTGGTTCCGTAGACCTTCAATCGGGAGTCGACGACTCCTCCGATCTCGCGTGGCATCATGGCAGCGGTGGCCACGGGGTGGAAGTTGGATCGGTAGGCGGTCTTGACCCAAGCGGCCCATTCGGCCTCGGTGGCAGCTGAGGCAATAGAGTCCAAACCAGGGGTGGTTTCGCTGCCAACGAGAGGGGACAATGGAGTGGTGGCAAAGATCTCACGAATGTACTTGGCGGAGCGGACTTGCGAGATCATATCATAATCAAGCATGAAGTAGTTTGGGTTGATGGTTGCGGCGACACCTGGGGTAGCAGATGAGATGTGGATGTTTCCACGGGAGAATGGCAACAAGGACCAGAACTCGGCACTGTAGGTGGTTCCAACTGGGGTAACGAGAAGCTCGGCGACAGGGACAGGGCTGGTGGCGCTGAAGATGAGCTCGTATTGAATCTTGAAGAACTTCAACAAATCAGCGGCCTTGGTAACATTGCCTGATGCAATGGCGACCTTGTCGGCATAGGAAGGAAGAGCAGCGAGAATTTCAGCGGCGACGGTCTTGAAATCGGAACCGAACATCTGAGCAGCAGATGGGTAACCGAGGTAGGTAGAAACGGCTGAGTAAGTGACATTGTCGCTTGAGGTGTCGAAACCAAGAGCGGTGTTTGTTTGATCCTGAAGATTCTCTCCGACGGTTGGGAGATCAACGACGACGGAAATGTTGTACTTCTCAAGGATAGCAGGGTTACCAATACCAGAGTGCTCGAGAACAAGAGGGGAACCAAGAGCACCGGCGGAGATGATGACTTCGGAGCTTGCGTGAATGGTGTATGGGGTGGTCTCGCCGTCGGCAAGAACCTCAACTCCCTCTGCAGTGGGGGTGGAGGCACCGGATTTCCATGTAAGACGCTGGGCCATGGTGTTTGGGTAAAGATGAAGGTTGGTACGGTTCTGGATTGGGTAGTAGTAGGCTCTTCCGGCATCACAACGCATGTTCAAGGTTCTGTCGTAGGTAGCTGGGTATCTGGTGTAACCGATCATCTTACCAGTGTTGACATCGTTGTTGGCGGGAACGTCGAGAGCAGCGTAGGTCTCGTTCAAAATTGTGTGGAAGTCATCGGTGGCCATGGCGTTGACCCAACCAACCTTCAATGGTCCTTCATATCCGTTTGACGCAGGGTCGTAATGTGCTCCTAGTGCAGCTTGGGCCTCAGTTGGAACCTGAAGTGTTTGAGACTTCTTGTAGTATGGGAGCATGTTTGCCCAGTTCCATCCCTCATTTCCAAGGGCTTCCCATGCATCAACCTGAACATCCTCAGCTCGGGTGTAAGCCATTCCTGATTGTGTTAGAATTGCCGAAACCGCTCTGAGAAAACAAACATACCGTTGATTGTGCTAGTTCCTCCGATGGATTTACCAGCTCGGATAACCTTGGTGACGTCTCCTCCGTACTCTTGGACGGTTGTTTGGTATTGCCAATCAATTTGGGTACCAAAAGCCAATCCATAGCCTGCAGGGTTGGTGACATTGGCGTTGTTGTAGTTCGATTCACCAGCTTCAATCACGGCGACAGTGACATCAGCCAACTCGGACAGACGGTGTGCAATGACGAGACCACTTGTTCCAGCACCAACGATAACATAATCGTAGGTTAAGGCAACGTCTTGAGACGCGGCAGCCAAGGAGGCAAGAACAAAGGCAGGAAGGAAGCGATGCATCTTCGAATGAGTCAAGAGAAAAGTAGTGAAGTGAAGGAATGTAGTGATGAGTAGAGGAGAAGATGGGATGAGATCCTTCATGAACTTATATACTCATCACTCTCTGCTCAGTTGTACAGGCTCGAGCCTGTCTAGAGCTTTTCATACCCCTAATCCGAGCATCAAAGTGGAGCATAGAGACCCGTTTTTAAGGATTTGATAGCATCAGTATATTCGGGTATTTTCTGCGCACCTTGGTAAAGCAATTGTTATGTATGACAACTCAATTCGGCAAGAGGATCATCAAGAAGCAGCCATGATTTTCATCAAATTGTGGTTCCTGCATAAGGTTTCCATGTAGAATTAAGAAGAATATCAAGGTAGTCGGTCCACAATATGACTTAGTCCCACGTTCAATCACTTGATTTTGACATTCCCACAATGCACAGCCTTATTAATACCAAGATAATAATGCCGAAGTGAACCTTGAAGCAAGGGAAAACAATCTATGCGGCTAGGAAGTATGAAATTGTGGTTAGTATTATCCAAAACAGGTTTTCAGATGAAGAAGGTGGAATAATTCAAAAGTTTGCTACTCCATAATTGAGCGAATTTATTGCTTAGACATCATTAGATTAAGACTGGAAATATCCACTCAGAGCTCTTATTTTCATACATTCTGGCGGCGTGAGCAGTGAGCACTGAGAAGGTATCTATCTGTAAGCCCAGTGTCCATGAAGTTGTCAGTACCGATTAAGTACCGCTCTCTCAGTCTTTGACCGAAGACCGACGGATTGATCCGATCAATCCGAACCTTTTATGAACCTAAATCTTTGCCTTGTATGAAATAAGGTAAGATCGGGAGAGAGAACATCGGTGTAGAGGAGTAGGGTTCCCAATGTGCACATTACTGAACCAATACGTATGGTGCCAAGGCTGAAGTGGAGGTTTTGAAATAATGCAGAAAAGTCTATTTCATGCACCAACCAACGAACAGCAAAGAAATATGGAGACTCAAGTTCCCTTTATTTGATAGAGATCCTCAAAGATCTTATCAATCTTGTATGTACTCCCCTCTCTTGAGTCTTGATTCAAGACTCTTGACTCTTGAGTCTTACAATAACTGGGTGGCTTCGGAGCATCTGGAACTTTTCAGTTTCTGATATTGATTAAGGTCCCGCCCGCTCTTTACCCACCTCAAGGCGTGTTGAAAATTGCAAGGTGCTGAAATTCGGAAGGTGGTGAAAGTTTGGAAGGTGCTACGGTATGGTACCTACCTGATTCAACAACATTGATTAGAATGTTGCTATGTTTGTCGTGTTTCAAAATCCCAATCTATTTAATCGTTTAGATAACAGGGGGCATTCTTTGTTTAGATTTGAGCTGAAAAAATGAGGTTATTCGCTTAATTATTGAAAATGAAGGATTTTGATGTTTTGATTTTTCAATGTTGAATTGAATGACGAATTTTGAAGATCTCGGGATAAGAATTGTATTGTTTGAAAGTTAAGCATTAGAATTATTTGGATAGCAACTTTTAAGAAAATAGTTGTTGTCAATTATCTAATAATGCTAGCCACTTGAATCTTAAATCTGAGCTGAATCACTATTGACCGTGGGATTTTTCGGTGAGTATAGCACTTAACCGATGACAAAGTTTAAGCCTCAATTGCTACAGACCTCGGGATTGTGTGATCTGGACAAAAACCACATTTTTTTCAACGGCGGAGCCAATTTAACCTTAATTTTATCCACTTTCAAGGTTCACCTTGCTTTGAGATGGACGAACAGTGGGATATAAATGGAACTTTGGCAAATAATGAATGTTTTTGATACAACAGTCCCCCTTTTTAAGGTTTGAAACTGCAATAAGTCCCCCTTGGCCCATGTTTTATCCACCGGGAGCTCCCGAGTTGCGATTACCCTGGCGGTACGTACTCGTGCCGCCAGTAAATATACAAACCCGGGCCTGCTAACACGTGCCCCATAATGGTAAATTGCAAGTTACAGGAGAAAATACGCTATCTTAGCGGCGATTTTTATCTTTCTGACCGCACGACACGGTGACGAGTGAGTCCAAACCGGCCCGAAGGGGATGAAACCATCCAGAAAGTACTGATGAACCACCAAAATATCCACAAAAAGTTGTACAAAGTTGTGGTCTTTCTCTCTTATCGTGTCTTACATGAAATGAGAGGCTCACTAACACTTGTTATCAGGAACAGCAAGTAACAGTATTTTTAAAATCAGTAGCAAATACTGAGTGAAATGAACCTCAAAGCTTCATGCGAGACTTGTCCCGTGAAGTCTAATTTCGTATCATGTGATCCTTCTTGATAACTGTGAGGTACATATAAGTACATATAAGTATATAACTCTTCTTGCGTTCCTCTCTCATAAACTGCTTTTGTATCCTGCAGTACAGTATCTCTAAGGAAGGATGACTATAAGCGAGACAAGAGCAACTAAGAGAGTTCTGGAAAAGGTACAAATTAATAGCACTAGTATAAAGATCCATCTCGCCGCTCGCAGGCGTTCAACCCATGTAGCCATCCAACTGTACCTGCGTAAGCTCATAGCTAAGGATATTAGGAGTATTTCAACCTTCGCTTCCGTAATTTCACCTGGTTTGAAGCTTAGTGCCTCTTCTTCTTAGATGAGGGAAATAGCAGCTACAACACCAAACAGTATTAGTCCTTTAATTAAGGAAGTCGAGAATGTCATAGACTTACAGTCGAGGTCAGGAAGATGAGCAAGTCTTATCAACATCAAGGAGCCAAGGTTGATCTCCTTCCTATTGAATCAGTTTCAGGGAAGCATTGAGCACATCTTAGAGAGGGCTTTTGATCAGTAATCGATACACTGATTGTTTGGCGAAATCTTTGTAAGAAAGGTCGTTTTGGGGGGAGGTAGTTTCAAAACCACGTGATCTCAAACCCTCGTGATCTTAATCGACAAGATTGTACCCGGGTCCCGGGTGCTGGGTTAGGCCGACCCCAGTTATCATTATTGTAAGAACTCGGAATACGCGCTTATTGTCAAATATTAACAAGACATTAAATTAGTACAACAAAACCGGGTTATAACCCCTCGATTAGAATAAATTTTTAATTCAAGTTCTATAGAAAAAGCCCATACATATCCTTCAAGTTATATTCCTTCTATAAAGATTATCTATAAGATTTTAGATCTTAAAACCTATCTACTCTTAATCCCACCAATCATCTATCTAGCTCTATATCAAGCTGTTAGTAGTATTTGAGATTTTGATTTTGTTTGAGATGGAAAATATTTATGGAGGATGAAAGTTATGCTTCGTAGGTAGATTTATACCCGGGGTCATGCCTAGGACTTTGCCTAGGCCTTTGCCTAGTAAATGCCATGTAATTAATCACGTGCTCCCCCTCCTAAGGTGATGATGATCTCTCGCAGAGGATCCTTTCCTCTTCCCGCAGCATAGTTCAATTATCTGATTACCGACCCGACGTGACGCGTATGACACCCAGTCGGGATTAGTCAGAACATCCCTCGAAATTCTTATTTTTGGCGCTTAAAGAATCTTAAACTTGTGGCTTGGAATTAAATCAACTTGTTTATATCTCAAGTCTTAAGTCTTATTACTATAGATATAACGGTCGAATAACGGTCGATGATGTTTCTTTTATATTGTCTGTTTCATACAGGACCGGTAAGATACTGCCAGTGTAGTTAAGAGTATCACGCTCTGCAATGTATATGTGTTTTTTTCAATTGGCTTTCTCAAGTTCTAGTTAATCTCGATTCTCGTCTCCCTTTCCTTTCTTTCTTTCTCCCTTTCTTTTCTTTCTTTCTACTACAGTACCTAGGTACCTAGATATACAAATCTTGAAACCCTAAAAGCATATTTAAAAAAAAATACAGTATAATTACCGGTACTATAATATAATAAAAGAATACCTAAGCTAAGGAATGGACAATTCCATCTCCTTAGAGTATTGCAAATAAATACTAAAATCTATAGTACGAGGCTATCTATCTACTATAGTAGTAGGTATTGTACTATTAATATACTTTCTCAATTTGCTCGAAAATGGAATTATTAAATACAAGGACTCTATCGGTATTACTTTAATCTACTACTATATTCATATAATATTATTATTGCTTAAATACTTATATAGAGATGGGGGTTTCGCTACTGCAACTCTTTATGTCTATTTCTCGAATCATTTATTACCTATTTATCTATCTATACATGGTAGTAGTGGAATTGTAAATAGATTCAAAATTATATTATATTATATCATAACGCATACTCAACTCACAATAAATCAACATCAACATCTACTTTTTCACCGATTATCATTCATTTATTCAATCATATTACTAGAATTACTCGTCGTGCATATCTACATACTATAGCATTTACTTTCAGCTGGAGATGGAGATATATGATTATACATTAACCTCAAGGAGTGTAGTTTACAGATTTGAATTATATAAATCATATAAATCATATGATGTAATACCGTATGATATAATACGATATAATAAAGACATGAAAGATTTAGTCCATTTAGTCCATTTAGTCCATTTATTTAAGCAGATCGGACTATATATTTAACGTGGATCCATCCATCCATCCATCCATCCATCCATCCAGCTACCAGCCAGCGGATCCCGGAAATCGGTAGACAGATTGATTGATTGGCAGACTGACTGACAAACTGTAGGTAGTTCAAGTTTAAGTTTCAGAAAAATAGCGGGAGAGGGGAGAGGGGAGAGGGGAGAGGGGGAGAGGGGAGAGGGGGAGAGGGGAGAGGGGAGAGGGGGAGAGGGGAGAGGGGAGAGGGGAGAGGGGAGAGGGGAGAGGGGAGAGGGGAATATCTATATACCTAAATACCCACCCATCTACCTATCTCAGTAATCCTTTTTCTTTATCATTAATATGTTTCATCTTATTTCATTTTGGAGAAATGAACTATTATATATGCATGGATACATCAATACCTACCTACCTAACTACCTACCTATATAATAAACGGCATAAACAGTATAAATAAAAGAAGCAAGCGATTGATTCCCCAATTACTTCTAATTACTCCTAATTACGATAATGTACATGTACATGTACTAGTATCAAGATCCAGATTAAGATCAAGATCTTGCAAGGTATAAGAATAATAGTTACCTAATTATTAGTAGGTGTTGACTTTTTGAATTTTATTGGTGTTGTTTGTTTATTTTTATTAGTTATGTAGTGTAATTTCATGTAATGTGATGTAATATAACACTTCCATATTCAGCCACTGGCATACATCCATCCATCCATCTAAAATCCCCCATCCCCACCCCTCTCTCTATCCCCTGCTATCACCTCCCTACAAAACGCCCTCCAAAACCCTTCCCAACACCCCTCTAACCACCCCACCTCCCCCTCCCTCACCCCCATCCCTCCCCCCATTCCTCCCCTCCCCCTCCACCCCCCCAAAAACGACCGCCGCCCCCCCCGCAAAAACAACTCTCTCAACCCACTCCCTCCCCAACGTATACCTCCTGGGCAAACAAGTAGCCAGGGCCCTCGGCGCGACAAAAAGCGCCATATCCGTTCTCCTGTGATGCGTTTCCAGCAGGACGCTCCAGCCACAAAGGACGCAACCGGATGCGATGGCGATGCCGGAATCGATGGCTTGGTACGCGTGGGGGGATGTAGAGCCGAGGAGCAGAGGCGCGAGGCGGGAGCGAGTGAGACAGAGGCCGTAGTAGAAGGAGGTGATGAAGGTAGCGAGGAAGGCGGAAGAGCGGGAGGAGGAGATGAGGAGGTGGAGGAGTGCGTTTTTGAGGGGTTTGTTTAGGTTTGAGTTTGAGTTTGAGTTTGAGTTTTGGGATTGAGTTTGGGAGCGGATTCGAAGGAGGAGAGCCAGGAGGTTGAGGGGAAGATACATAGACGAGGACCAGAGGAAAGATTTGAAAAATCTTGAGCAGGCGTGAAATTCGCAATTGGTACCGGAACCCATGTGGACCAATTCACAAGGGAAAGGGATGGATTGGGTAGGGTCTCCGTAATGGGGTGGGAGGTTATAATCTTTACACATGTCTCCCAGGAGATGTGATTGGCCTGTTTCGATGCCATATTTAAGTTTGCCGTAGCGACAAGCGCGGAGGGCTTGTAGGAGACGAGAGTCTACTTGAGCGGCGGATTTAATCCATTTATTGTAAGCGCGAGGGAGACGCGCCGGGGTATAGATGAATGACCACATTATTAGAGCACAAGAGATGGAGAATAAAGTTGGGTCGGTGAGGGATGAGATGGTTTTATCTAGCTATTATTTTATCAATTTATTGTTCTAGTGATTCATTATGACTTGAGAGTGAAAACTTACTCTAGACCATTTCCCCGAGGCTTGTCGTCGAATCTTATATTTAGCCCATAATTCCCCAACTATACAATCGATAGCTCGAGTAAAGGCAAATAATGTCAAATCCAAAGTTCTTCCTCCGAATCTGGTAGGTCGAAATTCAATGCCATTTTCCGTTTCGTATGGAAGGTCTTCAGTGAAGGTTTTACTTGGACGGGATTGAAGTAGTTGAAGACTGAAGTAAGCTGATATGAAGGTTGAGATGTAACGAGCCAGCCTGGAAAATATTATGTTAGAACGAAGACTATAGCAATGATATTTCAGGCCAAAAGATGTAGACAGGAGGTGGGAAAGACTGAGAGGAGATGTATGATATGATATCGAACTCTGAGCTCATTCTTCTATTCGTCCTCGGGGAAAACCATTTTGAGTTAAATAAATCCAGCTTCGCATAGATATACTAAGCAATATCATATTATAATATAAATGAATGACGCTCCGCTGGCCCTCCGGGGGCCACTGCCGTGGAGGCCGACCATTTGAAATAACAACACATATGAAACCCAACCAACATACCTCAACCTCGTGATCACCTGTACATTCCCCAACAACTTCCCCAAAACCGCCCGTAAAGGAATCTAAAAGCCGCGGTCAGCAATGAACCATCACACCCATCAAAAAGACCTCACGTGCCTGTAACAAAGTACTACCCCCAACCAGAGCCGCACAAAAAGCCGGAAATCGTTGAATTTCCAATCCACCTTTTAAAATGCCCACCAACGAAGTCCAGAAATAATATTCATCCTCACCTTGTCTGGGATCGATGTCGATATTCTTTCGATGGCGATTTAGGTGAAGGAGGAAGAGAGTTAATAATCTGGGTCCGGCGCTGGATGCATAACCTAAGATATAAGCACGAAATAATGGTCGGAGGATTATTGGAATGGCTTTATCAAAACTGGGGGTTTGAGAACCTGACCCTTTCCTCAATGCTGGTTTCTGCATCGCGTACATGTACCCGTGGTAAATAATCTTTGTCTTTGGGTATCAAAATTCTTTTCCTGTGTACCGGTGATTTTTCAAGGTTAGTATCGGTATTATTTGATACCCCGTGAAGCAGATACTAGGAACTAGATCTAGAGTCCCAATAAATGAATAGATTGGCTCATCAAGATACAGATGATATAAATAAACCTTGAAAGGAAGGAAGTTCGAAATAAAGTGAGTGACATGAGGTTAGGTAGGTAGGTACCCAGGTAGCCTTGCTATTGATGCCTTGTCAAAAGAGGTATTTACCGACATCATAAGTAAGGTATGATTTTAACAGCAATCAATGTGACTTCCATCACTCACTCACTGGAATGCACAAGGGTATATATAAGCCGACTCGGTAATAAGATAATAAATAATAATAAGAAACACATAACATCATACCTAGATACCTATATACCATAACAATCCGAATTATACCTATAAGGGATATCTTCCAATGACCTACCTACCTCACCCACCTAGTACATCATCCATCTAGGTATATACGGAGATAAACACCCTCTTTTAGTATATACCCCGGAATTACTCCCCGGTAGGGTAGGTAAGAAGAAGGAATCGATGAGTGGAAAGAAAAATGCGGAGGTGGATGGAGAAGGGAAAATGTCCGTGCCGTGAACAGATCAATATTCGTTGACCTATGCAGGTGGCAGAATCCAGATATTGATTATATGATTGTTTTTTGACCTCGGTGCTTTTAGATGGATTGAAGGATTGAAGGATTGAAGGATTGGAGGATTTGAGGAGAAGTTGGAAGGTAGGTAGGTACTCTGGGATTAAAGGTACCTATCTATATAGGTACCATACCTACGAGATGGATATTTTGAAGATTGATTGATTTGCATGTATGTGATTAGCTGGATCCATACATACATCAAGTTTACATCTAATCTAATCTTGATGGGTTGGTTTGGTTTGGATTAGATCAATTGATGTTGGGGACGCGGGTGGGGTAACCATACAATACAATATGGATATTGTAGGTATTTTGGTTTAGGTATGCTATGTTCTACTGCAGGATGAGATGAGATGAGATGAGATGATGGATGAAGAATGCATTTGTTGATTTCCACTTGCTTGCACTTCATATAATTTGATTTGGTTTGGATGATAAGGTTACCAAATCTAATAAATATCGGTAATGGAAGCTTATAATATTGGTTTCCTTAACTCTTATATAAAGAGTCTAAATACCCACCGAAAATTAACAACAGGATCGAATTGGGTTCAATATCATCAATATCATAGCTAGGTAGGTAGGTAGGTAGCTAGAAGTATCTAAGACCGAATCGAAAGGGAAAGAATTAATATTATTAATTGAATTGATTTGGTTTGGTTTGAGAACCTTAATGAAAGGTTGAGTCTTTTAAAATGAGGTTGGGATTTGATTCCTACGGGTAGGTACCTAGGTATCTAGTAATAATATGATGATCCGTAGATATTATATATTTGTACTCCGTAATATACCTCACAAAAAATACCGAATAGAGAGGAGGGGTCACCGGTATTAATGCAGGTACCTATCTACCTCCAGCTACCTACCTAGGTACCTACCTACAGACGTAAATAGATAAGTAAATGCCTACCTACCTACCTATATAACATCGAATTAATCTTCTCTATCCATAGATAGGTATATATATACCTGCCTACCTATCTATCTACCTATCTATGAATTAATCAATGTCAATATCCTATACTAGATAATAAAATAGATCAAACATCTACCTACAAGAGAACGTGGACGGGAATAATAACACCTACCTAGGTAAAACGAACGGCCCACGGCCCACTCACGGCATAAAAAAGAGGATCGGGCGGGAAGAAGAAGGAAGAAGGAAGAAAGAAGAAAAGAAACCTTGAGGAGAAAGGAAAAAAAAATTATTGGAAATTTTTGACATGTGATTGTTCTTTGAAAGCTTCCATCTTATGGATATTGAAGGTTCTCCCGACTCCCGAGTCCCGTCCGAATACCTAGGTAGGTACGATGTGGATTATTTATGCCTTGGCTAGGTGGATGTTGTGAGGTGAGTTGTGAGTTGGAAGTTGTAATGGCTGATTGATTGATTGATATTTTGAGGTATTGTATTGGGATGGGATGCGTATGGGTATGGGTATGGTATATATGGATGGTATCTGGGTATGGATAATCTGGGTATGAAGATGAAGATGGAGATGGAGGATCAAATTAATAATACCTAGGTAAGGACCAATCAATAAGACTAGATATCACATTCATCCTATAAGAATTCGAGTCTCGAATATTTTAGTTGCGTGTATATTTTCTCTTCCTGAAGATTCCGAAGAAGTTGGATGAACTTATATTGTTGGTTTATATGTTTGTATATCATGCTGGGTGTGATATTCCTTGTTATTCCTACCCATCCCTATTCATTCTCTTACTTCTAACCTCACCCTGTAAGTTTACTTTTGATTCTCATTAATATATACGGAGTATTCTACCGATTCAAACCTGGAATTTTATATTATAGGAAGCTGCAGCTCGGAAATAAGATTCTATTCTTCAAACCGTTCTTGTGAGGGTGACCCTAAACTAGGTAATATCAGAATATCAGATGTCAATTTGATCCCATACCCAGTCCCCAATCCCTCACACCTTATCTCACAATACCGTACCGCTTTTACAATTCCCATTCACAATAACTACCTACCTATAGTGACCGTGACGGCAAACTGGACTCGAGTACGTACTCCATAGATAGGATTCAGATATTTTGTATTAAGAGGTCGACGAATTGCATTGTTCTCCTTGTCCCTTTTCTTTCTCTCTTTCTCTCTTTCTCTCTCTATAAGAAATTCAAACCAAATCCATTGAAAGAACTCGCCATCTACTTATATTGGATCCATCGCTCACCAGTGAGTGGCCTGCCTGCCTTATCAACCAAATTCAATTGGTCTTGGTCTTGGTCTAATAAGGTTGTTCTTGTTCTCCCCCACCATACATAATAAACATCACCTACCTGGATGTAAAACGGAGTAAAAAGGCCAGGCCAATATTATTAAAGTCTAGTGCAGAACCTCCTCACTCAACCTTGGAACTCAATCTCAAACCTAGAATCCTACCAAAAAAAGACTCTCCAACCAATTCAATTCAAGAAGCATCCTTTCCCAACACAACAACAACTCTTCAAATCTTGAGAGAGAAAGTCTATATGTGTTTCATCATCTGGAATTTGGATTTAAGGAATACACGTTAAGTTTAGAAATCTTAATGTTCCTCATCAATTTCTTCTTCCTTTCAAAAAAGGTTCTCGAAGGAATCACATCGACCTCATGAACCCTTCACTTATTAATTTTCCCACCTCAAATCAAGCGCCCTCATGAGAAATCAGACATCACACAGCACATGTTATCATAGTCTACCTCCCTACCGTCACTGTCACAGTCACAGTCACACAACTATCTATCTAATCTAACGTCGATTCTAAAAATCTATCACTTTGTACATACATCACCGTTACTCTTTCAAACGTCCTTTCAAATCCTTTGATAACCTTTCTTTTACGGCACTCATGCTTGCAGTTCAACTTCCTAGTATGGGTTCGTCGAAGCCACCGAACCTCGATATGCCATTTGGCTGTAAGTATCCTTCTATACATCTACGAACATGAGACTCGAGAGTGAGTACAAGGAGAAAAAATAAAGTACTTACTAATATGATGGGTCAGATGCGTTTGATTCAAGTTCCACATTTCCTTTCCCCTCACCTACAGCTCCCGCACCAGGTCCTCCATTACTCGATGATAGCGAATCCAACCTTCTCGATAGCTTTTTCGATGGTGTAAGCTCCGATCATTTTAATTACGATTTCTTTTCAAATACACAACATGGAGGGGAACTGGGTGGAGGAGGATGGGAGGAGTTACCACCGACATTTATGGGAACGAGAGTGACTTTTGATCAACAATCTCAACCGACACATGAAATGTCGACGACCATGATGAATTTTGGTGAAATGAATAATGGAATGCCTCCCCCACTATCTCAAGCTCCTCCACCACCTTCAACCACATCTGCCGATGTTTTGGCAGCTGCTACGGTATTACAAAATGGTTCGAATGCGAATGCGCGATCGCATAGTATGAGTAGTGAAGCATTATTTGGAAATCATGGTTTACCACCTCCATCATCAAATCATCAAATCAGACCACAATCCATGTCACATTCACATTCACATTATCCCACCCCAATATCAGGACTCGATAGACCTCGAGATGGATTTATGCGCGATACATTATTTACCGAGATGATGTTTGGACCCAACCATGCGGGACCGGATTTAATTCGAAGACCTAAACCTGTACCTCAAAAAGTTGATATCCGATGGGGTTCTGATGCGGGATTTGCATCATCTCAAGGATTTGTTCCTCCATCCAATGCGTCCAAGATTGAGGAGGCGGAAAGCAAAAGATTACAGGCGTTGGATGAGTTTATTGGGGCAGCTTTAGGTGCGGAAAGTAGTGCCGAGAATACGAGATCGAATAGTCCGACGATGCAAAGGAATATATCAACACAACCAAGACCAAGTTCGGGGATCATCAAAGAAGAAGAAACAGAACCACCAAGGAAACGACGGAAGAGTAAATTTAACCCCACGGAAGATGGAGGAGAAAATGATATCGAGGAATCACAACCTAAAATCGATATCAGGAAAAAGCGGAAATCCGTTGTAAAGGGAAGTGATCATTCACCGGGAGCAGGAGCGGGAGCAGGAGCGGGAGCAGGAGCGGGAGCGGGATCGGGATCGGGGGTAGGATCATCGGAAGGAATTCACAAACGACGAAAATCCACATCGACGACGACGACGAAAACCACGACGAGGGAGAATCTCACGGAGGGTCAAAAGCGTGAAAATCACATCAAGAGTGAACAAAAACGACGGACGCTGATCCGGGAAGGGTTTGAGGATCTGGGGGAATTGGTGCCTGGGTTGAAGGGGGGTGGGTTTAGTAAAAGTGCTATGTTGGTTATGACGGCGGATTGGTTGGAGGAGTTGATGCAGGGGAATGAGGTTTTGAGAAGGAGGATTGAGAAGGTTGGTGGGAGGTGATATTATGGGATGGGTGGATGAATGGGTGGATGGGTGGATGGGTGGATGGGTGGATTGGATGGGATGGGATGGGGAAGTGGAGTTAAATGACGTTAAGGGGATTATGAATGAGAATGGTTAAAGGATGAATGGAATTGAATGGAATGGAATTCTGGAATTCTGGAATCTTGGAATCTTGGAATCAAATTTCTGTGCTTGCCCTTGGGGTAATGATGGAATGGAAAATGGAAAATGGGAATTGGATGGAAAATGGTAATAGGAATATGAATAGGAATAGGAATATGAGTATTGAGAGTAAGAGTGGGAGTGGGAGTGAGAGTGGTGGGGTTGGTTGGCTGGCTGACTGGCGTTTGGATGGGATTGGTGGGTTGGTTGGTGGATTAGGTTGGTGGAATGGGTTGGTGGAATGGGCTGGTGGATTAGGTTGGTGGATGGGTGGAAGGATGGAAAGATGGAAATGAGAGTCTTTATCTTATTTTGTTGTATGTTTAGGAATCGTCGATGTATAGGATAGGATGCATGTACAGGATCGATGTACAGGATGCATGGTGTGCGTAGTGGGATCGATGATGGAATTCGGAGGAGGGGAGGGGGGGTGCGAGAGGAGGGGAAGGGTTTTTATAGGGAGGAGGGGAGGAGGGGAAGGAAGGGAGGGGAGGGAAGATGATGGAATTGATGGGAATGATGGGAATGCCCATCTATCTTTATAAATAAATCAATCAATCATGAAAATCAATCAATTATGGAAATCAATAAATTATGGAAATTAACTATGGAAATTAATCATGGAAATTAACCATGTGGCATTCTCTTGATCTTCTTAGCTGGTAGGTGGGATGTGTAGGATGGAAGATGGGATGGAATAGGAGGGAGGTAAAGAGGATTTTAAGAAGGGGATGAGGAGGGGTGGGATAAGAGGAGGGGATGGAGGGGATGGAGGGGATGGAGGGGATGAAGGAAATAGGTTGGAATGGGATTGAATGGGATTGAATGGGTATGAGAGAGAGGAGGGGAGGGGATGGGATGGGATGGGATGGGTAGGTAGGTAGGGTAGATAGATAGGTATATAAATCCCTTCTCCCTCTTTCTTCAATCCCCTTTCCTCTCAATCGAAATCCCCTTTCCTCTCAATCGAAATCCCCTTTCCTCTCAATCGAAATCCCCTTTCCTCTCAATCGAAATCCCCTTTCCTCTCAATCGAAATCCCCTTTCCTCTCAATCGAAATCCCCTTTCCTCTCAATCGAAATCCCCTTTCCTCTCAATCGAAGTCCCCTCGTTAAATGATAAATTATAATTTACATATATATATATATATATATATAGATATATATAGATATATATAGATATAGATATTGCTATTTTTTTTTATCTTTTAGATACTTTACTTTAAAGTTTATTTTGGATGTCTTATTTTAGATAAGTAGGTATCTAATATGCACCGACAACTACAACAACAACTGTAGGTATTTTTTAAGCATTTTTCATTTATCATCCTTTTTCTTTTTCTTGTTCATTCATTCATTCATTCATTTTTCATGCATTTTTCACTTATAAGTTAAGTCAACTCTTAAGTCAAGTCAAGTCAAGTTAGTAAGTTAAGTTCATCTTACAAATAAATATCTATCTTATTTGTTTGTTCGTATTTTTTTTTTTTCTTCTATGGTGCTATTTTATGTTCATGTTCATGTTCATGTTCATGTTCATGTTCATATTCATATTTTTTTCTATATCGATATTCTATAGATATTCTATAGATATTCTATAGGTATATAGGTATATAGGTATGTAGGTATGTAATCATCATCATTCATATCATATCATATCTGGGTATCATTCCAATCCATTCCATCATCATCCACCTCCCCGTCAATCAAACCCCAACCCCAACCCCACCCCCCAGATTTCCCCCACCCCCTCCCCCTCCCCAAACCCATCCACCCATCAAACCCTCCTCGGCGGAGCCCCTCCCCCATTCCCATTCCCAAAACCACCCCCCTCTCCCTCTACCCCAAACCCAAACCCATCCGCCTCCCACAACTCCCTCTCCTTTTCATCTCGAACCCAGGGTCCTCGATTCCCATTTCCCGTCCCATTTCCATTTCCATTCCCCTTTCCCATCTGCGCAAGATACGAAAAAGGAGAAGAAAAAGAAGGAGAAGAAGAAGATTCCTCGTATTTAGGGGCCGGGATCCCGTTGTAGGGGGAGAAGTCTTCGTTGGGGGGAGATCTTCGTGGGGAGAAAGGTGGTTATTGTGAGGAGGGGAAGAGAGGTTATTGTGAGGAGGGGAATAGGGGGAGGAAGAAGGTGGATTTGGATTTGGATTTGGATTGGGGTTGGATTTCTCTTGTGTCATTTCCTGTCCATGGTTTTGATGTTGGTGTTGGTGTTGATATTGATGAGCTTCAACATCTCCCACAGGAGAAAGACCCTCACCCCCACCCCCACCCCCACCCCCACCCCCACCACGACCCATCCCCCCCTCCGCACGCAATTTATTTCTCGCGCACAACCCGTACAACACGCGACCCAAGCCGACCAGCACAACCACAAGATAAACCGCGACGAGAGCCGCCGAGATGAGCGCCTCCTGACGAATAACCCCCTCAAGTTTCCCGCCAACCTTCATGACCGCACGCGTCACCTCATCGGTAGTACTCGACGCCGGAGCCGCGAGAAAATCATCATCGGCCGAGGAATTCGTGAGGGCGGCCGCGGCGCCCAGCGAAAACACATCGGGGTCGAATTCCGGAAACGCGACGTGCGCGTGCGCGCCCACCCACGCGAGACCCGTCTCGATGCCCGCGACCTTGAGCCCGACCAGACATTCAAAGACGCCCATGATGGGGGTGTACAGGATGGTGCCGCCGAAGGTGGCGTTGAGCGCGGTCGTCATCTCGGTGGTGAAGACGTCGAGCGTCTTGTCGATGGCGCCGGTCGTCGTGTTGACCCATCCGAAGAGATCGTCGTTGATTTGGGTATTGGTGCTGTTGATGACGGAATTGGCCGCCAGGGCCCAGGACTCGGATGCGTTGTTCAAGGCCTGCACGACGTGGTCGGCGAAACCTCCGACCTCGGCGGCGAGCGCGGGGACTTCTTTTTCTAGCGCCCGGAGGAGGAGGTAGTGACAGAGACAGGTGAAGAGACCCGCGACGCCGAGGGCCAGGACGAACAGCGCGGGGATGGAGGTCGCGTATGCGACGAACCATCGGGCGAGGATTTGATTCTTGGGGCGCGTGAATTGGCGCGCGATCCGGAGGCCGAATTGCGAGGTGTAGGGGCGGTGCGCTTGGTAGAGAATGTCCATCTCGTTGGTGTAGTGGCGGCTTTTGATCAGGGCGGCTCGTCGCTGCATGCTGCGCCATCCCCAGATTTCGCGGTAGGCCATGGGGATGCAGGCGAGGATGGCGGCGAGGAGGAGGATGACGAGCAAGATGATCTTGGCGTCGTCGACGACTTTGACGAGACCGACGAAGAAATCTTGAAAGGCCGTGTTGCCCGAACAGAACGTTAGGGATTTCTTTTGCGGGACCGGGAAGACGGAATCGTCAAATTTGTAGGCGACCATGGATTCATTAACGAGTTTCTTCACCTCCTCGAATGGAAGCTTGATGATGCTATCGGTGAAGTTTTGGACTTGGTCAAATGTTGGAAGGGAGGCGTTGAGCTTGGCGAGGTCGGCATCCATCTGCGTAGGATCGATTTGAATGCCGTTAAGTTTGTTGATCTCGCTACTCAAGTCGATGGTTGGTGGACTAGTCGATTTACCAAAGATGCCACCGATGTTGATCTTGGACAAGAAACTATTCAGGTCATCTTCGAATGTCTTGAGTCCGGATGACATATCCCCGGTGATGGTCGCGATGGATTTGTTCATGAAAGCACCGACCTCTTCAATCATCTCAATGGCGACTTCGAGACTACCACTGATGGCCAAAGTGATGAGGCACATATATGTTGAGGTCATCATGTGGATGACGAAGAGGACAATTTCTTCCACACCGGTCAGACTCAGGTAAAGCATTTGCATCAACCCATTAACAGCTTTCGTGATCCCATCAGCGGCCATCTTGTTCACACCTTGCGAGAGATAATGAGGCATCGAAGCCATGGTACTTCCCACGCTCTCAACACTGGTGCATGCCGACAATGCTTCGGTTTTGGCGCTGGCGATATCATCTTTGATACTCGCCAAGGAGATGAGGAGTCGAACGATGATAAGGAGTAAGAGAACGGTCCATTTATTGATCCAGGTCTGCGATAGACGTGCTCGAAGACCGAGGTATGGTGTATAATAATCGTCAGCAGGTGCGGCGTTTATATTTGGGGCGTTGGTATTTAGATAAACTCCGTAGGGTTGCATCTCGTAATGGCGGCGGATGGAAGAACTGCTGGAGACCCGTTGATTTTGTTGACCCTGCTGAGCATGGGAAGATGAATAGCCTTTAAAGGTATTCATCCTAGCAATCTATCTTGAATAAATTACCTCCAGGGTAATGTCGTTGTATTGGGGTTGCAGTGATGCAATACAGTCTATGCAATCTATGCAGGCTGGTATGATTAGATTGATACTCGAGTAAACCGAAAGATCGAGGGATTACAAAGAAGGTCTCTCAAGTCTCTTGAAAAGGTTGTAATGATTATAGAAGGATTAAAGTCGACTTGACGATAGAATTCTAAGATGGTTGTGGTTGAATAATGATATTGTGAATAATTAATAAGTGTATTAGGAGTCACAATAGAGAACTTGCTCTATTGTTTCTATTGTTGAATGTAGCCGAAGCGAATAATTAATTGTATTGTATTGTATTGTAGTGATTGTTCTAAAGACAACAGAAAAAGAAAATCCCAAGCGAATGGGATTTGTATGCAAAAATGGGAGAAAGGAGGAGAAAGAAACAAACATTTGTTGAGGAAGTTCACTTTTAATACCTACAGAAAGAAGTAAGTATACAAAGAAAATCTTTCAACCCACGTAACAAGAACCCCAGAAGCTATTTTGAGATGCAAGACCCAGCCCGAGGTTGAAACCCAGAAATCCGTGAATAATTTTTTGGGTTTGGGAATCACCATGAGATGAATTGTCATGGATCACCTGGGCAATCGTGGATGCGCTGGATCTTTGAATGGGAAAAAAAAGTCATGTTTGATATCTGGTTCGTCCTCGATGATTGTGGGTTTGAGATGGTACAGGCGCGATGCCAGATAAAGATGGGGTTAACGGGGGTGGATAGCCGCCTTCCCCTCCTCAAAATGTCTCCTGGCCAATAGATTGATGGTTCCATCATTGATGTATGACTGACGCGATGTGATGATTGAAATTTGATGGGATGGTAGGGCTAGGGCTAGGACTTATGATTTCGAAAATAACTCTGGTGGCTCTGGTGGATACAATTCAGGTGAGATGATCGTTCCAGTTTTCGTGATACCGAGAAAGGATTGGTACTGGTTGATCGAGCAGGACTTCCTTATACATTATTCCTGATGAAACCTGATACGGGCATTATCTGTACTATCTGTATAAAAACGTATGGATATCCTCTAAAATAAAAATAATGAACTTTGATCATATACCATAATATAATGAAATTGTTTGTCGATACAGAAGCATCATGAGAACGATGCGAACTTTGAAGGTACCTATTCATCCATCATTCAAAAGTTACATCTCCGATGATATTTCACAAAAGCTTCTTCACTTGGTAAATACAATACCGATCATATTGGTGTAAACATTGATGATAGTTTTCAACTCTGAACTTTACTATCATGATTTATGAATGCATCATTCATGAATTCATTCATTCATTCATCTCATCATCCATCAAGAAAAGTCCCAACCATTCAATGAAAGAATGAAAGCCCGAGTAATTCAGTAAACTGAACTGAACTGAAGTATGAAGTATAAAGTCTGAAGCATAAAGCAAATCAGAGACATCATCAAGAAAAGGGAGTCAATCAGCCAGTCAGTCAGTCTATCTTCCAAAAGACCACAATAAAGACCACAATAAAGACCACAATAAAGACCATTCTCCATTCTCGCATCCATCCATCCCCAAGATATTTCCAGATAAAGGTACCTACCTACCTAATAGATATCCAATAAATCAACTCCCATCAGCTAGCTAGCTAGCTGCCTAGCTACCTTACCTTAATCTCAGAAGCTGGGATGAAATGGTTGGTATCTAGGTATCCAGTGAGGAGTGAAGGAGAGCGAAACAAAGTAAAGTAAAATAAAGAAAAGTAAAGAAAAAGAAGAGCATCAAATTGAATCAAATCGAATCAAAACCAAAGTGACAATGATTCTCAATTTTGCCTGCTTGCCAACATTACCTACCTATAGGCCACGCTAAATCAAACAATCACTTCATGCCATCATAGCCCACCTATCTATCAATCATGCATGAAACCCTCCACCGGCCGGTAGATAAAAATAAATAAAAACGACACCACCCCAGCAATAACCAACCAACCAACCAACCAACCAATAAAGTTGACCTCGGGAATTATGTACTCCATACCTACCTACCTAGTATTACCTACAGCTATCAATTATATTTCGATTCATGACCCCTCATTTCATCCCCCCCTCATTTCATCCCCTCTACATTTAAGTTATTACTATAGGTAAGCGCCATCCATCTATGAATAATAAATCCTCTCTCTACCCTACTCCCTCTGGAGAAGTCAGAAGCTAAACCTGCACATCCTCATCCATCCGATGGCACAGCCCAAACGATTAGAGAAGAGAGGAAAAGAGAAAAAAGAGAGGCGTAACCAACTAACCAACTAACAAACAAACAATAAACCAATAAACCAACTAACAATAAACCAATAATAATAAGAATCTTACTTCATCTTCGATACCTCCAGCTACCTACCTACCTACTACATCCATACCCTACATCCAGCTACCTCCAGCTACTACCTATACAAACCTATGCAAATCTATGCAAACCTAACCTAACCCGGGGCTGATCCGAATATGGGTTATCAGAAGTTGAAAATAATATAATAAATAAAGGTCAAGTATCACTCATGTCACTGTATGAGGGATGAATTCCTTTAAAAATATAAAAGTAATGGTCAGGTACTCGAGGGAGTTTTTTTATTACATATACGATCCGTGGTATCTTTATCTTTAATCTTCCTTCCTTCCTTCCCTCCTTCCCTCCTTCCCTCCCTCAAAAAAATTCAAATCTCACTCACGAGGGTCTTGACATCTGCCACGGCGGTCCTAGCCATCTTCTTCAAGAACGTCTTCTCATCCGCTTCTCTATAACGTTCCCATCCATCAAGTCCCTCTTTAGCTTGGATACTCAACGTTTCATATCCCTGTTTGATGACCCCCGCAACTTGTACACTCGTGAGATGTTTCCTCTTTCCCGTGGATCCATCGGTGAGCAATTGGTTATAGTGTGTGCTAACACTGATCAATGTATCTATTGAACTCTTCGGCCGTTTTCCGAGATTGTAATTGTCGCGGAACTTTACCAATACCTCCCCAGTTTCCACCAATTTGTAGAATAAGTCATCATATGCCACAGGACTAGGTAGGAATGCTTCCCCAGCAGATAAGGATAACGCCATAAGATTTACCACATCATCGAGAAGTATTTCGATGTTTAGAAGGTTCCTTAGGTCCGTTGTATAGGTGGTAAGGAATCGTATGAGTGCAAGTAGAGATCGGAATAACTCAGACCAATGGTATGTAAGTCGTGTTCGGGATCGTGAAAGGTGAGAGATGATTCGTAGTATGATACCGACACATAAAATATAGAGATCTACATCTAGTCTCTTCCGTAAATTATGATTGATACCATCGATCGCAACATCCAACATATGAGCAGCAAATATCCTGTCTGCGCGAACCAAAGGTAAAAATGGTTGTCTTTGTCTACATAATCGTACTGGCATCTTGCTTTCCTCGCTGCATATCTTTTTGCATAGTACTTGATCTTCTATTAGAATTCGGAGAACGATGAGGTTGGTGTGCGCATAGAAACCGGTTCGGGAAGATAAATGGGCGTGTTGAAGAATGTAGGAGGTGAAGGATAGATAGGCGCTAAGGGGATGTTCGACTCCTTTCTCCACAGGTATGGATACAAGGTTGAAGCAGAATAATTTATTCGCATGTGCAAAGTCGTACGCAGCTAATAAAACAGCTGCTTCGCTGCCAGGTCTAAAAGATAAACGGTTAGCATAAATTGATAGTAGCTTCGCAATGACCTACAATTTTGAAAACATTTCCTTTGCGGCATCCGGATCAAGAGTTGGAGTAGCTGGTTTTGAACCAGGAGCGATTGCCCCTAATCCTATCATGTTCAGAGTGCTCCCAATTGACCATCCCTCAGGTATATCATCTTGTATCGCAATATACCTAGCTCTCGACTTCGTACATGTATGTCCCACCGAACGTATTATCTTTTGTATAGTTCCTTCGTTGACAAAATCATCAAGTCGTAATCTGTAAGGGTTTCGAAATTCGAATTTATTGTAATTGACTAAAAGTCCGAGAAGTGTAAATGGTTCGAATGCAAGTGAAATCGTATCTGAATCTTGAATAAACTGAAAGTGTAAGCTTGGATCGAATGCGCGGAAAGAGGAGTATCATACTTTCATAAGAGAAGGAAAAAGATCTCGGTGTGTAAAATAAGAAAGTAGACTGGTTTGATATGCGCCAGATGTCACCGACAATGCTGCCTCGATAGCTTTCCGGCGGATATCCACTACAAATTATCAGTACGTCTCCTCTCCTTTTTTATGTGGTGTACCTACAATTCCTCCCCGTTCGAATGGTGACATCCAATGCCGCAACAAAGTCGGTAAATATCGCATCCACATGATCCAATCCTGCAAGAACACTTATTATATCCGAACTTGGGTTTGTATATTTCTTTGAGAGGACTGCTGCTAGGAAGGCTGTGATGGTCTAAAATTGTCAGCCTTGTCAACAAATCAAGGGGGTATCATCATACATCAAGCGCATGTGCATCTGCTGGATGATTTCCTGCCTTTATACATCCTACTGCCCTTAGAAACAATTGTCTAGTTTGTATCTATCACAATTAGTCTTTACCCCTTCACATTCCGACCGAATTCCCTAATACCTGAAGATGTAACAAGTCATCGACACTCAATTCATTTAGAATGGTTTGCAATGTGGCTTTATTCGGTCGCAACAAAAAGAACTCCTTCCAAAACCCCTCTGATTTATCCGGTTCATCTTCATCCTATTCATCCATTAGTATAAGTAAAAGTATAAGTATGCGACAGGGTATGCGCGTCTTTAGCTCAAACCCACCTTGAACAGAGCCTCGTATAACTCTACAATCTTCGGTTGGAACACTTCAGGGCGAGCTTGTTGGGTAAGAGGAGATGGCTCCATACTTCATGACAGCAATTGATATTTTGTTATTTGGTCTGGAGTCAAAGAAAGGAGGGACTGCAAGTTGAAGGATAGGGATGGGAGATGATCGAGTATATCTCCTTGTGTCGCAAACGATCGGAATTTCTAAATTAAATTATTATGGATGGCTCTGGCCTTACGTTCGTAAGCCCCAGATTTAGGAGTGATTATTACTACCTAGGTAGGTATGTGGTAGCTTTCTTAACCGGCGGCCGATTGGTCGTGCACTAATGATGAAGGGGTATAGTGTATTTTGAATACAGTTCATGGCTTCTCATTGGAAAGTTGAGATTTCTTTGTAATAAAGTTTGAAGACAATTTGATACTGCAAGTGTATCTTCATCTGATACCTATTGTTTATGTTCTCGAAGAATGAATTATTCTGTATATAAATTTACATATAACAAAACTCCCTTATCCTCTAATCTTCCCATTTGATAGTTCTTCTTCCTCACCCGAGAAGGTAAATAATTTTAGCTTAGTCATATATATCATAATTTGTGATTCACTGTCTTTTTGAATTGCTTACAATAGAAGTCAGATCATTGGCTCGGTAAAACTATATTCCATCCCGATCTGAGCCGACTTTGTGAGTCCATGATTTCTAAGAACCTAGGAACTTGATCCCTCACAAATAATCCTAGATTATTAGCAACCATCTGTACAACCCCATCTCAAGACCTTCAATCTTCTTTCCATCAACCTATTACTTGAACCTCAACATATCAATAGAAAATCCTATCTTCAAGATGTCTTTACAAAGAGCTGTTGCTCCTCTGACATCATCCGCTCCCATCATTTTTAGATTTGCCTCCTCCCAATCATCAACCCCTCTACGAGAATGTCGCCAGATCTTTCGTCAATTCTCATCTTCCCGAGTCGCAGGCGCTGCGGCAAAGCGCAAAATGCAAACCAGTACTTGGCAAACATATACTCTCTCCCCCCTTCCGCCACCACCACCACCCCTCGAAGCTGCTATTCCGGAAACGTCCATTAACGGGAGCATCCCGCAAGTCCATGACACACGGCCACCTAGCATCAGTGTTGCCGACGCTGAAACCCAGACAACAAAACCCGTAAAGAAGAGACCTCGTTACAACTTCGTTCCTCTTAAGAAGACAATCTCATTGACCCCTCGAGCCGTCGAAGCTTTGCGCGAACTAAGCAACCAACCTGAGGCGAAGCTCATCAAGATCAGTGTCGCGAACCGCGGGTGCAGTGGCTCGGCATATGATTTGAAATATGTTGAGAAGGGGGCTCTCAGCGACATCGTTCATGAACAAGATGGAGTTAAGGTGTTGATCGATCCAACTGCACAACTTAAGATCATTGGTAGCACTATGGACTGGGTTGAGGATAGACTGAGCGCAAAGTTTGTTTTCGACAACCCCAACATTGGTAAGTTCCACTACAACTTTCATCCCATACCAACTCATCTAATGGGAACTCCCACTAACGCTGTACAGACAAATCTTGTGGATGTGGTGAATCATTTATGACAAAGGATGAATCGGCAGCACGCGAGGCAGAAAAGAAGGCATCCAAGAGTTTTTAATTGATACGATAGATACGACAGCATTCGAACTTGTGATATAATGGGCATACGCATGGGCATGCATTGGGTGGCGTTCAATCGGTAATGAGGGAATCGGCTGGCTTGCATATAAGCACACTTTAGTGGCATACTTTTTTTCGGGTTGGCGATTGGGGAACAGCGATACCTCACAGGCAGGATAGACTTGCATACAGTTGTATACAATATTGATACTTAAATGCAAATAAAATTTCATGACAACAATGGCCTCTCACATTAAATCTTTTCTTTGGTGTTTTTGTTATCTAGTACTTGTTAAGAACTAGTCATTTCTCTCCGCTTCTCGGTATCTATTACCACACCCCAAGAGGTACTATTTTCCTACCCACTCTCCCGAAGTTTATAATGCCTCTTCCCAATTCCTATCATTTCCATCTTCCTCAAAATCTCTCCCCAATTACTCTCATCCCCACCCCCGCCATCCCATCACCATACCCCTTACCAGAGGCTCTAAAAGACACCCATCTCATAATCCACAACCCGAACATTCTGTATTATCTCCCCGCCTTCTTCCCAAATTCCAGATGGGCTGGATCCTCATTCACATAATAATCCCGATCCGTGGTGGATGCGAAGTGGGATACGAAACCGTGCGAGAAACCGCCCTTGGGGGGAGGGGTATTAGTTGGGTGTTTGTTTGTTGCTTTGGGGATTTAGGGGGGGGATGGGAGGGGATGGGAGTGAGGTT
>JANPYM010000009.1:2100395-2228145 GCA_025890175.1 Ciborinia camelliae
AGGGGGGGGATGGGAGGGGATGGGAGTGAGGTTTTAATGGAAAGAGGGGGAGCTTGTGGGATTTGTTTTGGGGGGGGGGAGTGGTATATAAAGGGCAGGGTGTAACACTACTTGATGACCCTCTGGCGAATTATCTCTCCCGCCAGATGAAGCTTGGATGTACGGTTTCTGGGACTCTGGGTGTATACAGAGGGTTGAGAGGGAAAGCATATGTTTGCATAGCTTTAGATACGTAGTGTCAGCCTATTCATGTGATCTCATCTTGGGGTCGATGTAGATGGAAATGGAAATGGAAATTGAACGGGAGAAGGGCATTCATACATCATCAATTTGTTCTTTGTGCGTGGTGGGCTTAAATTCAAAGAGCACTATGTGGACGACTGTCATGATTGCGGTGCGATTGAAGGAAGTGGAATTGGAATTGGAATTATTTTTTGAAGGGGATAATTAGTGTGTGTGTAGGAGGTGAAGGATGGGGAATTGGAAACTTGAGTACATTTCCGGAGCAACTCTTACGTCAGTCTTCTGATGGGGTTGGGATTGGTGGGGAAGAAGAGATATGATTGGTTTATATGGTGATTAGTAAGGAAGCTTGGCGGGGTAAATCGTAAAGCAGTTGAATGTCCAACTGCCAAAGATCAAATATATATGTTACTCAAACACTTCTTCAAGCGGAGAAAGTTCACATTCAACCATTTCTGTTCTATTTTGCCATGTATCAAATGTCCTAGGTTAAAGATCAAATTGACTGAGAAAAACACTTCGGTGACGGATCTTCGCTCTTCTTCATTGTGTACTGCCTGCCTATCATGATATGGAACAAACTAAGCTGCCCTCCGATATATATAATCGTGGGTGACCGATACCCTGTTGCTTATTTTGAGCGTGCTCACGATTAGTTTGAGCAGTGTACGATACTCTTCGTGTTGTTGAATTGCACACATTAGGTGTTTAACTTTACGCTATTTATTTCACTATTGACAGACTGGACATCGAAAGCCTAAGTGGGTTATATAATGGAAGAAGTACTTTTAGATTCTAGGACATTCCTATCAGGTTCGTGAGTCTAATGTACTGCTGATTTTACTTCTCTTTGGTGTATAACAAGGCCGTTGGGAGGCCGTAGTAGAGGCATATAGAGTGCTGAGGAACTCAGAGTTGAGATGTAATCTTACAAGGCCTGGGCTGGAAGAGCCGAGAGCTTGAGTAAATTACGAAGTTTGTTCCCTGGAGGGTAATTCGATTGTGAATAAATACATGAAATAATGAAAAGTACGATTGCGCTTGTAGGTTGATAATGGAAAATGCGATTGAGCTACTAAATTAGACAAGTGGTTTGATTTTTCATTAATCTATACATCAATCAAAACTCACATCAAAGAGCCAAGGAAAGGCCAAATATTTGACATTAATTCAATACCGCAAGAGCCTAGAATTAGTTTCTAGGGCAATACATTGCCATAAAACCCTCAGACCTGTATTTTTGCACATTTCTCCCTTCCGAAGCACAGTAACAAGTTGTCTATCCTCAGTTGATCAACAGAATACAGGGTAGGAATAAATTCCTTATATACCAACTAACTGGTACAGAGAACTGTGCTGTCCATATAATGATAGTATTTCTTTATCTGGGCGGAACTGTGAGTCGATTCGCCCGTATTCGAGTTACATTTTCTCGTTATCTAAGATGAGAACTTACCATGCTTTCTAGTTTACGAGACTAATCTACTAGAGTCTATAACACCTGATACAGAGCTCTAAAGTATCAAGCACTAGGCCTCAATCTTTCAATTTTGCATCAATCCCTCACCCTCCACACAAAAGCTGTCCACAATCCGGCACCAGCTCAGCTCAATCACACATCATCCATAAGTCTTTAACTTCAAGTGCCTACACAACAAAGTAAAGAAGATAGATTGTATCAAAAGGGTGGTTATGCCATAAGATACCTCGTTTACTAGATCATTATGGGATAGTAATCTCTATATTTAAAATCAGATATGGGCACCTGTACCCTACCCGGGGTATTTGATCTCTTCGGGTGGTTTACCCTACTTTACTGAATTCTACGGGATGGTTACTTTATAAAATCTATGGGTACAAATAAACCCGCGAATATATATTATATGATCGTTTAATATAATCATTCAAAATTAAAGCTATTCCTAACTCTATCTCCATCTTCCACCTTCTATTTTCGATCTTCCATTTTCCATTCCTCTAATACTAACCCTAAAAAATCAAAATTAAAATCAAACACTAACCCTAATATTAACCCTAACTTTCATTTTCCTTTTATTTTCCATTTCTTTAATCTTTTATCCCTTCCACCTTTTCTACCTCTCCTCTTCAACTTTGAACGATTACATTAAACAATCATATAATATATATCCGCGAGTTTACCCGTACCCTAAAGCATTTTATAGGGTAGTTACCCTATCCCGTAAAGGAAAAGTAAAGTAACTATCCGCTGGATTTTACCCCAGGTTACCCCGGGTGTACCCTACCCTATACCCAACCCTATTTAAAACATGTGAAAACGTAACGCAGTAAAAGAGCGTTGATTGATTCATTGAATGCTATTTGAGAAGTTAAACTGCAACTATACTTTCAATAAAGAATGAAATTGGGTATTCAGCCTTGGGAAGCAGCATTTTTCGAAACCCAGAAATGAAAGGAAATAGATGAACCTCATATCGTCAATTTGAATAAAGTGGGTAATCCACGTTGTCATCCCAAGATCAAGCCAAACCAATCTTTCAAAACTCTCAACAACAATAATTCCAGCACTTTTTTCACATTTCTTGCGCAAACCTAAGACGTCGGCGAATTGAGAGTTCATGATTCGATCTCAGGGGTTTCTTCTTCTGGGGTCACCTCCTCTTGTTCATAGGTGATGGTATCGGAATCTTCAACGAACTTCGTGCCACGATTGTGACAGGAAATCGTGTTGTACTCATTAACGGCAAAGCTGAACTGACCCGAATTACCATAGAGATCGTACATTGTGACCCAAGGTGAAAACCACCAGCCTTGTGACCAAATATCCGTAGGACCCGAAGTGATCATGCGAGTCAGACATAGAGAATGCGCCTGCTGTCTAATAACGATATCTTTCGTCCACGGTCTGGGATGTACTCTTCCATCGGTGTAGTGCGTCAGTCCGACCTTCACGGTTGTGCGTGCCCCCATATCCCACATATAATGCAAATGTGGACCTTTGCGATGATAGGCTACGCTATTGCGCATTCCCACGACCACATAGTTATCTCCATAGTAGCCATTGCGATTGACTTTCTTGAACGGGTGCACTTTGCTGGTCAGATAATAATTGTCCTGATCCCACCCGCTGCCCTGAGCCGTATCTTCTCTTCTCCAGTCAGCATTGGATAAGGAATACCGGATTTCTTGTACCCCTCGAAATGCTATGTGGGAATCGTTTGGCGAGGTACGGGTTGTGATAATTGTGCCGTTGGGTTGTTGAATGCGTGCTCCCACACTTTTGACTTCGGCTCTGGTTGTAGAGACCCAATATCTTTTGTGCTGGTCATCCATAAAAGGTTGCACAACAGAGTCTCCCGCAGTAGAGTCCGCTGTAACGGAGTCCTCGGCAACAGAGTCCCCAGCATCGGCGCTGGCGTCCCTGGCGACAGGCATTGTATGTGAGAAGTCATTCTCTGTAGCGGTATAAGTCCAAGGTCCAGTAAGCTTCTCGTTAGTGTTGTAATAGTCAACTAGCTCAATCCTCGAGAGCTCTGTCGCTGTCAAGATGTATGGATTATTGTTGGTTGGATTGATCGCTTTGATTAAGATGTTCGCGGCCACCTGCATCTGACCATTGGCAAAGAGGGTAGTGCCAGCATCACTTGCGTGTATTCTCAACAACGTCACTTCCCAACGTACAGACATGACTCTCGGTTTCACTTGGGTATGAGTAATGTAAGAAGAGTAGTATGTTGTGCCGAAGACTGATTTATTGCTTTGGATAAACAGGTCCAAGTAAACAGTTTAAATATCAAAGCATTCAACCTCCTTCCTCGGTAGATGCAGTATTATATGTATACTTTATCACAACCGTTCCCCGCGTTTTCTCTCTTCTTTTGGATTCTGTTGTGCACCGAGGGGTTACATATGAATCATGCATTCTTCTGCTCATTGGGGGTTGTTAATCAAGCTGCAGACACGAAGTGAAGGGCAAAAATATCTTCCTTGTGATACTTAGGCTCACGAGCTTGACCAATCTTGATAGCCCAGAATGACTCTATCTGATATCAATCAATTTGATTTCCACCTGTATGTCTTGGAGTGATGCAGCCACAATATCGAGAGGGGTTTTGGTAAAGGAATGTGAACCAATGCGAGATACAGCATACATGCAAAGCAAAGCATTCCGGTCCGACGATCAAATACATGAGTTTGTCAAACTTTCGCAGCTCAACGCATTTTAGATTATATTATATGCATCAAGTGACAGCTGTACAGTGCGGATCATGAGTCAATTCAGCATTCATATTGTAAAGGCTTTTGGTGAGAGGTCATGAGCATATATTCCATATTAATGTTTTGCAATTGGGCTTCAACACATAAATGTATGTTCGTTCCGCGTAACAATTAGGCATAGAACTTGTTCAATCTCTGAAAGCCCAAGGTAATCATGAGTTGTATTATGCTACTATACACGGGCGGGTATGCAGAGAAGCCTTGGTAGAGAAATGAGGCCATTGAGATTTAAGCTGAAATTTACAATTTGTTCAGTCCACAAGCAGATGTGCGGGGAAAACTCAATCAACAAAGAGGCTATCGAGGTGTGAGCTGAAGTATACATTTTGAATCATGTTCTCTATGCAAAATGCCGCATATGAATTGTGAAATACTTGGCACCGAAACGAAGCCCCTTATTGAATGATATGACCAAGCACAACATGCATCCCAAGTAATGCATCCCATCTCGGCAAATGGAAAAAGAGGGGTATGCACAAACCCCACCTCAATGTATGCAGAGCTCGCATCCGAAAGTCGGAACCCCTCAGCTCGCCAAGTTCATGCATTATCGATCGTGATGGATGAGGCGTGTTTGGGCACTTTATGGTCTCATCAAGCTATATAATCGTCCGTTTGTGATACAGCTTCGCTTTTGAATGGGAAAAATTTAGACTCCAACTTCTGGTAGGACAATAAAAGCTTTTCACCAATCGTACATGAGCCAAGCTGGATCAGATTAAAAGCCCGAGATGAAAATCTCCATAAATTGAGAAATATAGAAGATAGCATATTTCCTTGCAACCCATCTTCCCTACAGTCAGCATCTACCTTCACCTCCATATTCCAAATTTGGCATCAAATTGCCGCAATAATTTCCCAAGCGATACTTCCTTGACATAAAAAATGTCATCCAATTCTACAATATACTCTCAGGGGTTCAATTTCAGCGACTTCTTGCAGAAGGGCGTCGATCCACGTACCGGTCAATATATGTGTACGGTGGATGTATATGAAGCACCAATCCAAGCCCGAAACTGTCCTCCGTTCAAGCTATCCCTAGGGTTCAATCCCCTGAACACAGGAAACTCGGGATTGGGACAAGGATGGTCGTTCAACCTCCCTTCTTATGAACACCGACAAACGAACCGGATGGTCAGCCTCTCGACCGGCGAGTCCTATCGCGTTACGGAAACATCGAGCGCCGTTTTCACGGTCGATCAAAAGCTCAAAAGCTCGACCCTGAAGAAGCTAGATGCCAATTCCTATCAGATCACTTACAAATCGGGACAGGTGGAGATTTTGTCGAATTTTAGTAATAGATATAATAGGTCTGTTCTGGTTGACTTGTATGCTTCTACCGGTCGCTCGCTATCATTCACCTGGTCTGCGTTGGGCGAGATTCCTCGCCTCGAGAAGATCCAACAAGGTTCGGAGGTTCTCCTTGAGGTTAAGTATGGAGCTTCTCAAGTCGACATTATCAAAGCTCCGGGGACCCCTGAAGCGACTACATTTACTCTGATCCAAAGGAACAATCAGCTGACCGAGATTCGTTTGCCTTGGGAAGGAGCATCCTGGAAGTTCACCTATGAGCAACTTGGGCAGATGGTTCATCTCAGACAGGTAGATAGTCCTTCGGGACTTGTGGAGGAGATTCGATACCGAGAACAAGGGCATCGTTTACCAACAGGGGCACCTTACCCGGCAATCCCCTATGCCATATCGCATACGTCACGTCCTGGAATCGGACAACCTGCCATCACAACTTCCTACACCTATTCCGATTATAATTTTCTTGCATATGGCAGTAGCTCCAACTGGAGAGATGGGGAAGATAACTTGTACCTTACCCGTGATGAATATCAGTACACCTCGACTGTTCGAATTGAAGGCGGGACGGAGACGAAACATACTTATAACAAATTCCATCTCCTTGTCAGCACCGAACAACAGAAAGGCTCAAAGCAAGTCATCCAGAAGATCACTTACCATGCAGTGCCATTCGCAACATTCGAAAACCAGCCTGCGCAATATCAATTGCCTAAAACGGTGGAAATTACCTATCGGGATGCAGCCAGTCAGGCGGCTCGTCAAGAAACAAGTCATCATGTATTTGATGAATGGGGGAATCCAATTCAGGATATCAAACCCAATGGGATCAGGACAGATCGCATATACTATCCAGCAGCAGGTGAAGGAGGAAATTGTCCAGCCGATCCCCATGGCTTCCAAAGATATTTGAAAAGAGAGACGGTGACGCCCACGGGTGCTCCGGGACCAATTCGTAGCGAGAACTATACGTATGCGCAAATGCCCACGGCGACCGGTGCAAAGACGTCATATCTGGTTGTCGTTCAACAGCGGCAGAATTTGGAGGGGAGCCGACTTCTCACTAGGTTCGAATATACTTATGTGAACAGTGCTGGAACAAACAACCATACTCGCCTCCAGAAACAGGTCACACGCCTCTTGGATCTATATCCCACCACGCAGAACTGGACGTATACGTATCCCAACAACCACCAATTCACACAGACGGTGGCGAGTACGACCTTCGATGGTTCTACCGTGGTGGAAGAAACGAGCTACTCGAAGTGGTCTGGGATGACGGTGAGTCAGAAGAATGAAGTTGGCATCTCCACACATTTCTACTACGATAGCCTTGGGCGTCCGATCCGATCAGTGACCTCTCAAGGGACACCCTACGAAGCCGTTCAACGCCAAGAGTACACTTTCCTTGGAACCAACAACGGGTCCCGCAGGACGGCGACTGATGCCAAGGGGATCCAAACTCGCTACATCACCGATGGGTTGGAAAGACTCCGGCGAGTTGAGCAACAAGATCCTGTGAGCCAAGTTTTTCGTCTGATCCAAGAGGACAGCTATAATGCTCAAGATCAACGCATTACCACATCCGAGATTGATTGGCTGAGAGACGAAAGAGGAGGTTCACCGGTTGAGCAACGGAATACTAAGTCCCTGCAATATGACGATTGGGGCAAGGTATACAGAGTGATAGAAAGTTCGGGCCTGCGGACCTTGTCCCAAACAGATCCCATCGCCAATACGAAAGTTGAAGGGATCGAAGGAGAGAGTATGACCCGAACCAAATTGAATCTCTTTGGGGCCCCTACGCAGATCGCACTCCATCACAAGAACAACGCGCTCTACAGCAAGGTCGACTACACCTACGATGGGTTGAATCGTCTGACGAGTCAAAGGGACAACCTGGGTCGTACAACCGAGTACAAACCCGATTCATTCGACCGTGTAATTGAGACCATCTGGCCCAGCAGTCGTGTGGTCAAGACACAATATGCAAGCCAGACCACCGCCGTGCTGCCTACATCAGTAAAGATAAATGAAAAGACGGTTGGAGAGCAATCTTTTGATGGACTCGGTCGCGTGACGCAGAAAACCATCGCCGCACGAACGACCCGTCAAAGCTATCAAGGGATCTCACCCGACCCATCACAAATCACCAATCCCAAGGGCGAACAATACCAGCTCACCTACCAGCCGGCATTAAACGGCGCACTGACCCAGTTGACCAGCAACAATCATACCGATACATACCAATACGATGCGAAAACCGCGGCTCCGCTGCAGTTCAAAAGTTCCAATTCCGTGCACGATTTACAATATCAAACGTCCGGGCTGCTCTCGCGGGAAAACATCCATATCACGGGCGGCCAAACATTTTCCACACAGTATACCTATTCGATGGCGGGAAAATTGCAACAGTACACGGATACGAATGGGAAATTACACACGACGTATTACGATGCGTTTGGGAGGGCTCAGAGAGTGGTGCAGGGCCGATTGAGCGTATCGTTTGTCTACGACAGCGCGAGTCGCGTGACGCAAAGCCGCGTCGAGGATGGGGAGAAGAAGACCAAGATAACCACGCTTCTCACATACGATGATTTTGGTCGGGAAATCAAGCGATCGGTATCCCAAGGAGAATCCACCTTGCTGTATACTCTCAGCCAGACGTATAATGGGATTGGACTGGTAGCATCGCGCCTTCAGGAGAAGAGCGGGAGCGTGCTGCGAAACGAGACGTTCGAATATGATGTGCATAACCGACTCGTCAACTATCAATGTCAGGGAAGTGAGGCCCCTGCTGACCAGCAAGGAAATGTGCTTCGGTCGCAACGCTTCACCTTTGATAATTACGATAATATTGTTCAATCCTCGACGGTGTTTCAAGATGGGAGTTCGAATAATTCGACCAATTTCTTCAGCGCGCAAGATCCTACTCAACTCGTTCAGATCACCAATACGCACCCGAGTTATCCCTCCCAGGTGATCCTCGAGTATGATCAGAATGGCTGCTTGACGCGCGATGAACAGGGTCGACGACTGCAATACGATAGCATGAGTCGCCTCATTGCCGTTCGAGACGCCAACGGTAATCTTCTGGCCCAATACCTGTACGATGCGGCCGGAAAACTGATCTGTCAGAAAGTCCCCAATGAACCCGACACCAACCTCTTCTATCGGGAATCGCTCATCGCCGTGAAGAAGGGAGATCGCCACGTGAGTTATCTGTCTCACGGATCCGAGTATTGGGGCGAATCCATCTCGCAAGCAGGTGGGAGCACCGAAACTCAACTGTGGGCCGCGGATTGCAAACAATCGGTTCTCACGACGTTGGATTCGCAAACCCCGAGTCAGGTTCGTTCGCAGCAGTACACGCCCTATGGATTCTCGGGCTCGGGATCGGAAGCCTCCTTTTCCTCCATCGGCTTCAATGGACAGTGGCGAGATCCCGTGACCGGGTGGTATCATTTGGGCAATGGGTATCGAGTTTATAATCCCCAGCTTCAGCGCTTCCATACGCCGGATCCGTGGAGTCCATTTGCATCGGGAGAGATCAATCCTTACGTCTACTGTCTAGGAGATCCCATCAATCGAGTCGATCCGAATGGACATTTCAGCATCTTTGGGTGGAAATTCGGATGGAAAGATCTCATCATGGTGGTGGTTGGAATTGCCGTGAGCATAGGCGTTGGGATCCTCACCGGCGGAGCCAGCCTCGCGATCCAGATTGGAGTTGGGATTGCGGCCGGAGTTGCCAGCGACGTGATATCGGGGATGATTGGAGATTTAGCAGAGGGAAACGCGATCACGTGGAGAAGCGTTGGTTTGGATGCTCTGGGTGGACTGATCGGTGGAGTCGGCGGCGAGCTTGGTGGGGCGGCTCTCAAACAGGGATTCAAAGCTACCAAAGCCTTGCCCGTGGCTCTCAAGAAGACAGTAGGTCGGGCAGGCTCGTACTCTGTTACCAAAGGCGTGTCGAGTGGGGTCAGCCAGAGTGTATCGGCAACCATCAAGAGTGGACTGAGAGCTTCCGCTCGAGGATTGATTCCAGGGCAAGTTGCAGCACGCTCGTTGGTACCACTTATCGCCCCGGATCCCAAGGAGGAAAGCGAGCCATCCCAAGAAGGCCCGTCGAATCTATCATCCAATAGCAGTAACGATACTTTCTCAACCAATCCGTTGGGACGTTCCGGCCCTGCTCAAGTTGGCAGCCCGTCTTTCTATCTCGACAGAGGATCTTCCATCACGAGAGATATCATCCGGCCTCTCATGAAAGATGGCGATGATACGGAATTCTCGACACCATTCATGAGCAACTATGGTAACCAGGCTAGCGCTGGACAATCCGCTGTGGCAATCCTCCTTAATCGGGATGTTAGATTTACCTATGGTCCCCTGACGGATATGCAACCCGAGGCAGATTCTTAGGTTTGATTTCTTGACCTGCAAAATTATCTCGCGTCGAATGGAATTTCTTCTCCTTCTCCTTCGCTATCTTGTTCTTTTAAAAGTCTGTCCCTTGGACTTTATACGTCCGCGAGTCCCCAGTTCCCAGATTCTCATGAATGGTAACCAACCATCTTGAAATCTGTTCTGGATTCTTAAACTCACCGTTCTCCATTAATTATTTTGCCGATTAATCGATCGATTGCATTCTTTCTTTCTTTCCTTCCCTAAAATAAAATTGGCGATTCCTAGCAGTGCCATCCATCCATTCTTTTGCGGGGTGAATAGTGATGATCCGGATCATTTGAAGTGGGAAGGAAATGGCGGGGGAAGAAATTATTACGTACTTTTTTCTTCATTACTACAGCCCAGTCCAGTCTGGTACTCTACCCCAAAAAATAAAAATAAAAATAAAAATCGAATCTAGATTCTTCTTCTTACCTACCTGATAATGAATCTACATATCTTCCTGCAGCCTTCTGGAGAAATCCAATACTCTCCCCTCCCCTCTCCAAACGGAAATTACCCATCTCCAAATCAGATCAGATTCTCCAGGCAATGACAATATACAATATGCACATTTAAAATCGTAACATGAATATTAATATCAATATCATATCATGTTATCTTACCTATCTTACATACCTACGATATGATACGATACAATATGATACGATCCCAATCGTACGAAGCGTGACCAGCAAGCCAAATGGCGTGCTTCAATAGTCGATAGATAATATAGCTTTTGGATCTTGTATGCTCTGGAGTGTGGCGCGAGTAGTTCCGGATTAGATACGACTTTTATGCGGATGGCACGGTAATAATTCGCGAGGGATTTCTGGACGAAGGACGGTGGATGGAATCTTCTTCAGGGGAGAGGGAGGAACCGGGAAATGAATGGTTGCTTGTGGGATGCATAGATTGTGAGATTAGAGTGTGATTAGAGTACTACTTACTTGCTGTATTATGGTACAGGGAGAAATAAGGTTTAGGGGACGGATGTTTCCTCGGGGTCGCTCGCTACTTTAGGTGCCTAGGTGGATGTGATATGGGTAGTTGGTAGTTGGTAGTTTGTAGCGTGGTCGGCTACCTAGGTAGGTGGGTGGATAGGTGGATAGGTGGAACTTGAAGTTGGGGCTATACGGAGAGGATTGGGGGAGTTGGGTGGTAATTACAGTACCTATGGTAATCCAAATGGGATAATATGGTACCGTATGGATTACTCCGGAGTAGATAGGTATGTATGTATGTATGTATGAAGATTTTACCTATGATGAGGTAGGATCTGGTCTATGAGAACGAAATAATGGATGTTTTTAACGGTACAGTACTGTACTGTAATAATAGGTAGAAGTGGAGAGGAGAGAGGAAGTGGAGAGATAGATATACCTAGTACGCTATAGCGCAGCACAGCACGTGCAACAAGGTAACTAGGCCCCGCGAACTCTCTCTCCGACTCCATTATTTCCACCCGTGACCCATTCATTAATCAAGTGAGGAATTAGGTATGGGTTGGGATAGATGATGTATCATATACATCATACACATCGACAGCTTATTTGCATACCTAGGTACATATTTGCAGAAAATAGGTAGATGGTTGGATGAATGAAGAAAGTAGGTATCTGCATCGTATAATTTACGAACTCGTACAGTTGTACTCCTCATATCGCCTGAAAGTCTTAAATTTGGATCACCTAACTCCTGTTGGTAAGGTAAGGAAGGTAAGGAAGGGAAACCTTGTGCCCAGACGATGAAATGGATGTGCATTATTATGATTATCATTGGGGAATGATTTGCTCCCCATCAAATGAATCCACATCGCTATCTCCAAAGTCATCCATGCGTAGGTACGTACCTACCTACAGAGTATATCTTCTCCAGAAACTTATATTAGTGGACTGAGAAATCTAAGGTAACTAATCCCCGTACTACATACTACTACGACAATAATAACCCCTTCATGCTCGGCTGCTCCGAAACGAGCCTCAATAATTCGTCGGTCCGGGACCGATATTAGTTTGATGCATAGAATGCTTCTAGAAGAAATGAGAGATGCATACATACATATACTTGTATAATAATAAAAATGACAGACAGAAAGACACACGCCCACTAACGATTTTATGAAGTTTAGTTGGTTAGGTACCTAGTAGTTAGTTTATCTTAGTCGTATAGCTGGTTATGCGCCATCAAATGAAAAGGACAAGCTCACTCACTCTCTTATCTATCAACTCCATATCAAGGTTTGTGCTTTTTGTGATCCCTCCCGGTCCCTAGGTGCATCTAGGTAGGTATCTGTATCTATCTAATCTAGATGCCAAGCTGAGAAAGAGCCGTGATACCTACTTTGTGGTACTAACTTATAAGTGATAGGCACTAATAAGTGAAACTAAAATAAGGTAAGTGATACCAACAAATGAACCCACGAAAGAAGCTTCGAAAGAAAGTTTGGTGGAATTAATCCCAATGCCATAATTTCATCCGAGCTATTCATCTGAAGATACTAGGTATGTACTACCACTGTAAATTGCATCCATCCTATTTCACTACCTAGGTACACCTACCTTACCTACAACCTAACCAACACCAGGAGACTCCAGGGCTCAACTACATATCTTCGATTCTCAACAAGTAAACGACGGTAAACAGAAATAAACCTTCACAATTTGAATTTCCCACGCCCAAAAAGTATATAGATGTTTACGCTACAGTACCCGCACAGATTTATTTACATTGTAAATAATCACCATGAGATTGGTCACTGATGGAAATCTAAATGTAAATGTATAATTCCTATCTCTCTATCTATCTGATCTATACTACTCGAATCTTATCTCAATCTCAATTACAAAGTTACTTTTACTTTTACTTTTACTTATATGGAGTATCTGCCTATCTACCTGACCTGACCTTAGGTACCTATCTAACCAACCTTAATTCCATAATACCTACCTTACCTTATCTATCAATTCTAATTCCAATTCAACTGTAAATTGTAAATCTATCAATCCAATCCAATTCAATCCAATCTAAAGCCAAAGCCAAATGTATTATATTATATTAGAGGGATTTAGCAAAATTTCTTAGATTTTCTAAGCTAGCTAACTCTAGTGGCCCCCAAATAGGTATAGATTTTCGAAGCTAAATTTAAATAGGCATAGCTTTCAAAAGTTTAAATTTTAACCGAAAGTCTAAGCTTTGAGTTAAACCCTTTTGGGAAAGTAGCTTGTCTATTTGGAAGATAGCAACGTAAGAAACGGCCTTGACAAGTTGTCAAGACCGTTTTTTATATTGCTATCTTTTTGTGGATCCAATTAATTCTTGCAATTCTTATAAAAATTATGAAAAAAGCAACAATGCGTAACGCTAAAACTAAGCGAAATTTAATTGGATCTTGATTATTAATCGATTTCAAAAGCTTTGAATGGTCAGTTCGATCCACAAAATCTCTACAAAATCCATTTTAGGTATAGCTAGCAACTTAAGAAACTTAAGAAATTTTGCTAAAGACCTCTATTGCATTATATCTAAAATAGCCTTTCCTGTTATCGCCCGGCCGCCTGCCCCAGAATTATAATTCCATATGTCAATGGATAAATAGATAGATGGGCTTTCATTATCTTTTCCATGGGAGGATTGGGAGATTTACGGGGATCGTGATCGTAGCATTGTACCTATCAATCATAGTTTGGATATAATTTATTATTAGACCTTGAGGTGAGGATGGATCGGTAGCGCCTATCTATCTATGTATTCTATGCTTGGTTTATCAGATTGGATTGGATTGTCGAGATAAACGCGATGAATGCATTGGATGCATTGGGTTTAATCTTTGATGGATTGATGGATGCTAAAGTTTGAGTCGGCTTCTCCGTGCTTGGGTTGGGTTGGAGTTATGTAGGTGGTATGTTTGTATGTATGATGTATTACTTAGGAACTGTATGTAAATGTATAATGAATGTATCACTACAGCGGAATATATACCGAGAAATTAATCTGTATACGATATGATTTGATATTATATATCCCTATACAGCAAAACCGTTTTATAAGGATCCTTTATATAAGGATAACCTTTTTATTAGAATTAAATTTTGAATTCTGTTAAATTTTAAATATAAAAAATATTAATATTTTTATATCTTTTTTATAAAAATTATTCTTTATAATTAAAAATTTTAAAATTGAAATCTAGTTTATTATAATTTTTTATATAAAAATATTTTTTTAAATATAAAATATTTATAAAAATTATATTAAATTTATACCCGATCGAAATTAATTGATATATATTTAGGCTAAAATGCTACCCCATCAAAATTAATTGAAATTCTATAAAAGGATATCTCTTTATATCTTTATATTTGGTGCTAAAAAAAACATTTTTATAGAAAGGTTTTGCTGTATCCCTATACCTATCCCAAGTAAAAACCCCCTAGATACCTTAGATACAGTAAACTCCAGCGACTGTATACCAACCCACCACTGGCTCCCCTCATAACCCTCCCCCAATGCAAATGCAAATGCAAATGCAAATCCAACACCAGCAGCAAAACCAATAGTTGGGGAAAAAGACACACGGTCGATCAAGGAAGACCGTCGTGCGTGTCACCTACAGGGATATCAACACCCCACCCGACCCCTACCCTATCGCTCTCTAGTTCGTCCTCCCTATCATCCATCCATTTGATTGGATTTGATATAATGGGCATGGGCATCAGCATTGGCATTACCCGTATCATTTACGAAGCCGCCGACACGAGAGGCTGATAACCTGATAGGTGAATGCCTGTCGGTATACCGTGGTACCTATCTAATACCTATGAGGTACCAGGTAGGTAGCCATCCACATCCACACATACATACCTTAGGTACATAGGTACATACATACATGTGTGTAGGTAGGTAGGTATGCATGCGCCCAAGCCAAGAAGATCGCCATTACTAGCATAGACCAGAATGGTAGGTGCGACGATAGCCCCGATAGATAGATAATCAGGGTAATCAGGGTAATAAGTAAACAGGGTCTGGGTCTGGGTCAGGGTCTGGGTCTGGGTCTCGGTCGAAGGAGGGGACTTGAAAGTTGGGGTACGGGACGCCGTCTTTTTGTGTATAAGTAGTCACTGTTACGCAAATGTAACTCGAGATTTCTCTTTTCCTGCCAGCTTTGTGTTCAACGTTCTTGTCTTGTCTTGTCTTGTCCTCTCCTCTCTTGTTTCTCCCTCGGTGCAAGAAGGTGCTCGTATTTCGTCATCCTTCCCTCTTTACTCGGCGAGAGTGAATTCGAATTCAAATTCGACTCTTCGTCCCCTCTTCCTCTCCCCCCACTCCCCTCCATCTCTTTGCTTATCCGAAGCAAAGAAGCAAAGAAGCAATTCCACAACACATTTCGAAAACAAAAAAGGTAGTCGGAATTCCCCCACGAATCCACCATGTCTTTCCACGACAAGGAGGAGAAATACACGGCCGACAAGTCGCCGCCGTCACCCACTCCCGATGCCGACATCGAAGTGGGCGAGACGGGAAAGCTGAAGCGACAATTGAAGGGGAGACACATGCAGATGATAGCCATCGGTGGATCGATCGGGGCCGGACTCTTCGTCGGGTCGGGGTCTGCGCTGAATTCCGGTGGGCCGGCTTCGTTGATCATCGATTTCATGATCATCGGTATCATGTTGTTGCTGACGGTGAATGCGTTGGGAGAATTGGCTGGTGAGTTCTTTCCCATTCCTATCTGATCTGATCTTGATTTTTCTCTCCTGCCGCGATGCGTGCGTGAATGCTCATTTGATTAATGTGTGATGCAGCTATCTATCCTGTCGAAGGCTCTTTCTATAACTACTCGGTTCGATTCATCGATCCCGGATGGGGTTTCGCCATGGGATGGAATTATGCGATCAACTGGCTCGTCATCCTCCCTTTCGAATTAACCGCGGCCGGGGTCACGATTGGGTTTTGGACGGATCCAGAGGTGACGGGTCACCCCACGGTCAATGTTGCGGTTTGGATTACCCTCTTCCTCGTCTTGGTTACCATTGTCAACATGTTCGGAGTCAAGGGATACGGAGAGGTCGAATTTGTTCTCGGGATGATCAAAGTAATCGCCATCATCGGATTCATCATTCTCGGTGTCATCATCGATTGTGGTGGGGTGCCAACCGATAACCGTGGGTACATTGGAGCCAAGTACTGGAGCAACCCCGGCGCCTTCCGCAACGGGTTCAAGGGATTCTGTTCCGTCTTCGTCACGGCCTCCTTCGCCTTCGGCGGAACCGAACTCGTCGGATTGGCCGCCGCCGAAGCCGACAACCCACGGAAATCCATCCCCAAAGCCACCAAGCAAGTCTTCTGGCGCATCTCCCTCTTCTACATCATCTCGCTGTTCCTCCTCGGGCTCATCGTTCCGTCCGACAGTCCTACCCTCTCCAAAGCCTCCGGGGGTCACACTTCGTATTCCCCCTTCGTGCTCTCCTTCCGCCTCGCAGGTATCAAGATCCTCCCCTCCATCTTCAACGCCGTCATCACCATGTCCGTCATGTCGGTCGCCACCTCATGCACCTTCGCCTCGACGCGAACCATCCAAGCGCTCTGCGCCAAAGGCATGGGACCATCCTGGGCCGGAGCCGTCGACAAGCGCGGCCGCCCCTACGTAGCCATCACCATCGCGCTAGCCATCGGTCTCCTCGCCTACGTCAACGTGGCGCCCCAGGGCTCCAAGATCTTCACCTGGCTGCTATCGCTGTCGGGGCTCTCCAACTTCTTCACCTGGGGCTCCATCTGCTTCGCGCACATCCGCTTCCGCAAGGCCTGGGCCATGAACGGCCGCACCCAGGACGATCTGCCCTTCGCCGCCATGTTCGGCGTCGTCGGCTCGTGGATCGGTCTCGGTCTCGTCGGCCTCTGTCTCGTCGCCCAGTTCTACGTCGCCCTGTACCCCATCGGCGGCAAGCCCGACGCCCAAGCCTTCTTTGAAGCCTACCTCGCCGCTCCCGTCGTCGCCCTCTTTTTCATCGGCTACAAGGTCTACTACAAGGAGTGGTCTGTCGGCGTCGATCTCCATCAAATCGATGTGGATGAGGGGAGACGCGAGATCGACTTGGTGGCATTTAGAGAGGAGTTGGATGAGGAGAGGAGAGTCAAGGCGGCTTGGCCGTGGTGGAAGAGACAGTGGGATTTCTGGATGTAGAGGGGTGATTTTTTATTATTAATATCTATGGATGGATGTATGTATGTACGAATGTACGGGATGGGAGTTGCTGGGTTTTGGATTTTTTTAATGAATTGATCTCTTGGGGGATCTAGAGGATCTTATGGGAAAGTACAACTAGCCAAAGATGCATGGGATAGATCGTTATCTTACTTTTTGATACACATAAATATGAAGACGCTTTGATCGCATACCGATATCCTTCCTGCTTGCTTGCTTTTACCATGTGAATTCTAATCTGCCATGCTACATAACATATACATCTAAAATAATTCTAGATTCCTTAGCCTATAAAGTAAGTCTAGCACAACCCAACACAGGCAAAAGGAGGGAAAGGGATAGAGAAAATCATACGCAATCCTGTGTACGAATAATAATCTTCGATTTGCTCTAAAGTCATTCATCTACCGAGTAGTATATCCTAATAATCCCATCCGACATTGATCGATCTCTTGTATGCTCTGATATGCGATGTGCCATATGCCATAAACCACTCCAGACGATTCATCCATCCAAGCAAGGAAGCAAGCAAGGAAGCAAGCATATTTCATCCCTTCACGCCTTTAGTGTAAATGATTCCCGGAACTCTCCACTTGCAGTCTCAAGTCATCCACTCCCAAGAAGAAATCATCATCAAAATCAAGAAGAGAAAAAAGAAAACGCCAGCCGCACCTCACTCCACCCTGCAACCATCCCAATTCCCAACCCGACTGAGCACTTCAATGTCGAATGTAAATGATGTGTTTCTTTTCTTCTTCCCCTTTTTACGCCACCTCTCCATACCCAACTCAAATCTATCCCGCCATACTAGCCCTCGGCGTCTTCCCGGGCACATTTCCCCCCTGAGTCGAGACACTCCCCTCAATTCTCCTCTTCGCCTCCGCTTTCTCCAATTCCGTAATATCTTCTTCATTCTTCCGCATATCTGGTGTATGTTGTCCTTGACTTGGATGATGACCTATTGACATACCCACACGGATCTATTTTCACATTGTCAGTACCTTTCTTTTAATATCCCAGTGCAAAAATGACTTACCAAAGTTTCTAGAGCCTGGCTAGAATTCCCCACCAAATCATCATCATATTTCATAGCACCCTCTTCAAACAACAAAAGAATAGTACTACCACCAAATTTGAAGTATCCGAGTTCCTCAGCACGTTTAACATTTTCACCTGCCTTACGAGTGATAACTGTACTTCCTACCATCATAGCCCCTACACAAATAACCATGACTCTTCCATGCTCAGGAGAATCGATCGGGATGACCACACGAACATTTTCTCCATATACATCAAGTGCTGATCGAATGGCCATAGGATTGACTGTATAATATTCTCCTTCAATGGGTTTTGGAGTGCCCATAACACCATCAACTGGAATGTGGAAACGATGGTAATCTTGTGGAGCAAGACGGAAGATACCCAAAGAACCATTCGTGTATCGTTTTGCATCTTCTGGATATGCATTGCCAAGGAGTCGTTCAATCGAGAACTCGCGACCTTTGACCCAAATCTTGGTAGCTTCATCCATTCTATTGAAGACAACTGATCTACAATCGGCAGGTGAAACAATGATACGAGGATTATCTGGTGCTGAACATGGTCGTGCGTCTGGTTTGAGTTGACGATAGAAGAACTCATTAAAGTTCTTGAATTGTTCCAATGGAAGTAAAACTTCACTCATATCCAATTGATGGAAATTAATGAACTTCTGGATCTCTGCTGCTGAAGCAGGATCATCATACTTCACACCCTGTTTAAAACTCAAGCCTCTAAGAAGCTTGCGAACTGGATTCATATTAGCAATTGTTCTACTAGGTTTCTCACTAAATATGTAATAAATTCCAAGCATACTTCTCTTCTTTTCCATTTCTTTAGATTTTAATCCTTTATATAGCAGCCTAATTCCCAAACGAACGTAAACACTCATTCTCTCCTCATTAATTTGACCAGTGATACGATCTTGCACAAGAATATTGGCAGAATTTGCACCGAGTTTATAACCGCCATACGAGATCTTTGTGATGATCTTCGAGTACCATTTACGTTGAGCTTGACTGGATGTGACGAATCCAGCCATGACAAGATTGTCAACTTGACGCCAATCTTGACTAGCACAGGTAGCAATATGAGTAATGATATCGGCATCGGAACGTTTGTTAAGACGAGGCTGATGACAGATTGGACATTCTCTGATCTCAACCACATGCTCCTCGGTCTGATTATTGAGATCGTCTGAATCCAACAATTCACCCTCCTCTCCAGGAGCACCCAACTGATCGACAAATTGGGTTGATGGGAATGGAGCTTCAGAGCTCTGTGACTGGAACTGACTTAATGTAATCTCTGATGGTGCTGATGGTGGGAAATTAGCTGCATCTGTAGATTCATCTCCACGGGTTCCACCAAGTTGGCTAGGTATAGCTTGTTTGATCGCTGATTTATCGGGCAACAAATTTCTCATCTTATCCCCAAGGTGAGTCTTGGGCTGCTTTTGCTGCAATTGATCTTCCAAACAAATGACAGCTTGATCAATGGTCAACTCGAAAAATTGACCATCTCCATTTGGTGATTGAAAGCGTCTAAAGAATCCATCGATTGTGGACTCTTTCAAAGTCGAGCCAAGTGTATCCAACATGGTCGTCAGCTCCACCTTACTGATACATCCACTCTCATCACTATCGTATTGTCTAAGCATTGCTCTCCAAAACTGCTGGCGCAAAGCTGGGTAGGGGGCATATTTAGCCTTGATATACAAGACCGGGCTATGTTTCTCTTCCCACTTTTCCGCATTTTTGAGTTTCAATGGAATCTCGAATGAATGTAAATCAGGATCTCCAGATTGCTCGCATGATTCTTCCGGTTCAACAGCTGGAGGTGGTAGTTGAGCGTCATTCGGAGAAAGGGCTGCTGGATTGGCCGTTGGATTGGCTGCTGGGACACTGGTAGGAGCGAGAGTTGGTGTAGATTTGACGGAAATTCCACCATTATTTGTGCTTTGACTTGATGTTTCCTTCTTCAAAATTGGACGTCCCAACATATTCAAACTTTGTGAGGATGCTGATCTGGACATTGGCAACTTAAAACGGGAGCCTTTTGCTGGGGGTTGTTGTACTGCCAAATTACTGAGATCTGGGGGATCTCTCATGGCATAGAGACCAGTTTCTGGGTCAGCTTCTGGGGCAGTGTCGGTAATATCCTTAACTGGTAAGACGGTCGAAGCAATAAAGTCATTCCCGGACAACTTATCCCTATCGATAACTGTGAAGGCAAGAGAATACGTTTTCTCATGTCTGAGAACCTGGAAAATCATCTTCTCATTGAAGATTGGATTCAAATTGTGACGAATAACTCTTGTTCTGTATGTCTTCTTTCCCAAGGATGCAACGACGAAAGGATCCATGTCGAATGATGTTCTTGTCATATTTCTCTCCGGGGGAAGATCTGTAACTTTGCCGATTTCCAAGAAAACAATTCCAACAACCTCACTGTCACCAGAAAACTCATACGCATTCGATTGTTTCTTCTTTCTCAATCCCTTAAGTCGCAATCTCTTTCGTCGTTTTTCGACATTCTCTGGTTTGGACGGATCGTCGGTTTCGTCACTTGGCTCGGTGCCCTCATCGAAGTATTCATCCTCTGTCATCTCTGTCCCAGGTGTAATTGAATCTTGTTCTCTCAAAGGCGTAACCAAACCAGGACTATCAGCCCCTACTAAAGTCCTGAACTTCTCCAAGATATGGGTAGAGCTCGCCCCAGGAGTCGCGGAATCATACAAAGTGAATTGAAGCATGACGTCGCCGGAAACATTGCTATCCTTCTTTCCACCAGGTCTCTTGGTTCGCAGAGGGTACCATGTTGGCTCTTGTTCGTGCGAATCGTTGGAGAATATATCTTCTAATGCAAGGTCGAATTCACCCAAATAATCCTTTCCAAATCTATCCTTATCCCAACAGACGCAATCGAGAAGCAGGGAGTTTGTGCCAGCAACTGGCAATTGTAAAGTAACGTTCCATTCTGGATTCAAAGTTTTCTGTATCGTATGAGTTGTGCTCTTTTCATCTCCGAGTGTGAGTACTAGATACTACAATCCGCATATTAGCTTGTGTGCTCTTCAGCTCGTCAACAACACGATAAGGTGCCATGTACTTACAGGATCAGAGGTTCCGCCCTTATCTTTCGCTGCCAAATTTCTAGCCTATTCATAAACAATTGTCAATATAGGTATCATCATTGAAAAAATCGTCAGATTCAACATCTGGAGTCCATTTCCCAGCTCACATAAACTGGGAACCACAAGTGGATTCATTCCATCCATACCTTGAGAACAACTACTTTCAACATCAATCCATTAACTTTGATACCCGTCCCATCAGGACTTGAATCCATTCCACTATTTCTGCTCTTCATATTGATATTGTTGCTGTTTGAATTGGGGCTGGTACTTCGAGATCCGGATTTGTTGTAAGAGTTGTAAGATTTGAGGCGATTTGGTAAAGAGATGCGAACCATCGTGAAAGAGTGGTGTGGTGGTAAAACGAGGGGCCAAGACTGTATTCACCCAACCGAGAACGGGATACAAACAGGTAGGTAACAGGTAACGTCAGATGTAATGTATGTCGATCAATCGGTTTCTGTTTGCCTCCTGAAATCTATCTTCGTATTCTGTGTTGCTTGAAAAGAGAGTATCAAAAGTGTCCTAGTACACCAGTACACCAATAACACCAGTACTCCAAATAAAAGCTCAAGATAGATTTGTCTTTGGTGATCGCCTTGGAGTTCTGGAGCTCTGGAGCTCTTGAAGCTCTGATGTCACTGTCTGTACCGGTATACTTTCGGATGTGAGATACCGATAGAAGTTTAAAAGAGTCCTCAAATATGGAGTAGGTAAGTAACTCTCTTAAAAAGCACCAATTCCTATGTCTTCATCGCACCTTCCAATTTTCTTAGAATCCACGGGTATAAGTAGAGGTAGTAAGAGTAGGAGTAAGAGGTAGGAGAATGATACAGTAGGTGAATTCCAAGCTTCAATAGAGGTCTTTAGCAAAATTTCTTACGTTGCTATCTATTGCTAGCTATGCCTAATATAGTAGGTTACTTGCCTAATATAGTAAGGTGGATACCGAACTCTGATAAACTTTAAAAAAGAAGCTAAACCCTTTATAATTGCCGAAGTTGCTACGAAGTGGACGTAAGAAATGGAATTGATAAGTTATCAAGAGTGTTTCTTAAGTTTCTTACGTTGCTATCTCCTAAATAGGCAGGTTACTTTCCGAAAAGGGTTTAACTCAAAGCTTGGACTTTCGGTTAAAATTTAACCTTTTAAAAGCTATACCTATTTGAATCTAGTTTTGGCACTAGAGTTAGCTAGCTTAGAAAACCTAAGAAATTTTGCTAAATCCCTCTAATAGGTAATCTCTCATATGTATGAACAAGCTAGCTGTCTGGTCGTTTTACTGGGCATTTCAGCTAAAACATTACCTTGGCGTACCTAACTCAGTACTCGTCCCTCCTCTGTGGAACTTCGATGTGATGTTAAAAGTTGAAAGTTGGAACTACTTACTCCGTATTTTCCAAAGGATTAACTCAGGGATGATGTCTTTTTTTAACTTGTTTGTTGAAATCAATACCTCCCCCCCTGTTGTATGTAATTTCAGCTTGTTCTTTCGATAGTTCCCTTAAATGGCTAAGCCTTGGAGGTTCCCAATATCGGTATGCAAGCCCGAAAAGTAAAGAAAAAAACTACCTAGGTAATCTTGGAGATTGGAAGACAGCGGGGGTGAATCGGGGATGAAGGGGGTTGAGATCTTATGAAGGATAATGCTCCGTCACTACAGGGAGGGAGGAATTTTGATGAGAATTGGAGAATTTGAAATCCAAGCCAGGGGTAAATTCAAAAGGTTGTGAGTAAGAACTGGAAAGTATGAGTAGTATGAGCAGTATGAGCAGCATGAGCAGCATGAGTGAGTATAATAAATTTGCATTCGACTTTGAATCATGGGGTCAATTAATGAGATACATACAGTATGGCAACAGTTTGTACACATACACATACCTACACATACACGATTTAACTCATCAATCATTCAATTATCGACCAAGTAGGTAGATGCTGTAGGTATTCCATTAACCAGCAAGGAATAATATATATAGATATATACTTTATCTTGTTTGTTGCTGCACTGCACTGCCAGAATGCGCCATCAGCTACATCAGATTATCTATCTAGATATACCTAGGTATTCCATAAATTCCATCGACGACCTCTCCTAACAATAGCATACAGTACCTAGCCATAAGCATCCCTAAAGCAAACAAAACAAAACTCATCCTCCCTCTCCAAACATCCCCAAACATCCTCATCTCATTTGAAGCATCACCGAATTGAATTGAATCGAATTCTAGGTCATACCTAAGCTAGCTGGAGGCACCTAGGTAGTACCTCTCTAGGTATTCTCCGTACAATGGATCTTTTTATCCGCGGCCCCTAACCTCCCTACCTAGGTAACGTTAAGCTTATTAACGATTCACTACCTACCTACATACAACTTGCATTATTATAGAAAAACGGAAAGTAAATAAATCCCTCTGCCTTGCCGCATATGCATAGGAACCTAGGTAGGTAGTAGGTAGGTAGTACCTAGGTGAGGTGCTAATGTACCTAGCCAAGGTAGGTATGATAATCTCCTGCACGATCCGTCCCATGACTCCCTTCCATCAGATCAACCGGTTATTCAACCACAAAGGCAAAAGTAATCCCAATCTCAATCCCAATCCCAATCCCTCACTACTTTCAGCTGCTTCAGCCACAAAATCATTGATATACCCCGGGCCGGTACAAGTTACCTTACCTTACCGGTACCTAGTGACAACATACTTATCCATCAGATCAGACATCCATATCTATATATAGGTACCTACCTATATGAAGAAGAAAAAAGAACATCTTTAATTCCCCCCAAAAATACTTTACCAATCATTGGATGCTATATACTTTCTCCCTATATCATCTAGAGTAGGTAGGTAGTAGGTAAGGCTTCAAGCTTCGCTTCCACCCGGCTTTCACTTCCTAGACTCCGTACGTAGTACGGACGGACAATTGCGTCCGGGTCACCGGGTACTAAAGAGCTACCTAATGCCAATACGTTCTTTAAATAGTAACAGGAGCAAATAATTTGAATATAAACTAAATTATACCTACTATAGATACTGGAATAGGAAATACCGATTCTATTTATTATTAGGTAGATAATGTATTTGAAATATTATAATAAATATAATTAAAAAATATATTGTATTTTAAAAAAACAATGATAATGTTTTACAACTATTGCTAAAAGTCTAATATTATATCTATAGATAGAGGAATATTATATAACTTCTCAGCATATGATATTTCCCGCACAATGTAGCCTGCAAACAGATAAATATATACAGGATTTATCCCGATCTTAATCCATACATTCCAAGGTTATCTATCTAGATAGATAGATATATTCTCATTAGCATTCTAAGTAAAGACCAGGTATCTAAATACCCATCTAAATAATACCAAAAGAATCCAAGAAAAAGATACTTTATAATAAATAATACTCTCTATAGAACCCAGGTTATGACTTATACTTTTGTATTCGGAGAAAGAGATGGGATTTAAAGCTCTCCAGCAATAATTGTTGAAACTTTCAAGATTCACTTTCATAGATTTAATTGTAGTAGGTTAGGTATCTATCTATATATGCCTACCCAATAATCGCAGTGCGGGAGAGAAACATGTCATTTCTCTTACCCTTCTTAACTTCACATCACATCACATACCTTATAACCTAATCTAACCTAACCTAACCTATCCTTTCTTCTATTCATCTCCTATCCATCTCCATCTCCATCTCAATCTCCATACCTACATCCATATCCCCATACCCCCATACCCCGCTTTTCCTTATACCATACCGTATCCCCCTAGCCCCCCACTTTCCTCCCCACTCCCCTTTCTTTCGAGTCCAACTTCCCAATAAATTAGAAATTAGAAAACCCTTTTTCTTTCTCTTCAAGATTCTTTTTTACTACACATTTATACACTCATACCCATACACTCATTCACTCTCATTTATTCACTCTCACTCATTCATTCATTTATAAATTCATACATCCATATATCCCTACAAGACTCTATTCCGTACTATACATATCATACATATCATCCATACATTCGTTCATTTAACTTCTATATCCATCCATTCATCCATCCATCCATCCATTTTGTTCCCTCAAAATCTACATCTACAAAAGAACAACCAAGTAGTTACCTACCAATTAATATAATCTCACCAATCTCACAATCGCGAAAAAGATAACCTTCCAAATTTGCAATAGTGCGAATTGTTATTAAAACTAGAATAGTTAGTTCTAGATACCTCCAGCTAGGTAGGCATCTATTCGCGATAAAAAGAAAAAACAATTCTATAACCTCATTATTCCGATGGGTAGTTCCCGAGTCCTTTGAGCCCACCATGTTCCCCAAAAAACGCCGGAGATTTATGCTTATACCTCAACGCCATGTGATTTGAGAAATGAATTAAAAATGCAATGCACAAAATATGGCCAATGGAAACTGATGATGATTCTCTGTCCTCAATCCTAGGCATCGAGTTTCTCCTTAATGGTAGGGGGTTGATTTTCCTTAAGTTCAGAGAAAGATTCGGGCCATAAGAACATTTTCTCCTCCTTGGTTGGAGTAGCAGCGACATATGAAGGAACCTTGAAATGTAATATCAGTATCAAGAAGTCTTGAGCATGGAAAACCAGGAAAAACTCACCGCGTTCTTACTCGAAACTCTTCTCCACAAATTAGCCCTAGGATTGAATCTGACCGGCTTACCTGCACCACCCGTCTTCTTTTGATCTTCCACAGCAATCTTCTCAATCTCCTTCTGAATATCCGCAAAAGTATCAAACGGAATATAAGCAATCCGATGCTCCAAACAATATTCCTCCAACCGCAGTCCCCTCCTCGCAAACAAGACATCCGCCTGTCTCGCCGCCGGCAAATCAGACACTCCATCCCCAATAAACACAATCAGCGGGACCGTCCCATCTTCACATTCCAACCGTGCCAGCTCCCGCGCCTCGCTAATGGAGAGAGCTTTGTCGTGTCCCAACTCGGTATCGTGTCTCCAGACGGGCTTCCATTGATTCCCATCCTCACTAATCTCCGCCCCATTCGCCACAATTTGAATGGTCTTACTCTCCTCCTCCCCCAAAAACTTATCCAGCACTCTTCTCAACACCGGCTTCAACCCCGCACTGATCACATTAAACGGGATGTGGTTCTCCATACAAAACGCATGGAATTTCTGGAAATCGGGATCCATCTCGAGCGATTTTTCCATCATGGCAAAACCATCTTCGAACGGGACCCGCAGAGATCCCCACATCTCTTCCGATACATCGCGGAAAGAACGTTCCCCGGTTTTGATTTGTTCGTCGAGGATTAATCGCCGTTCTTCACCGCAGCCGTGAGCATCAAACAGGACGTGTCCGGTATCTTGCATGAAGATTGTCCCATCGAAATCTGATGGGGATTCATCAGCATGTAGCTATCTCGCTTGTTCTTATGCTCATATGCATACATGTATGTAGGCACCTATAGAAGAATAGATATTCGGAGAGAAGAAAGAAAGAAAACACATACCCGAAAAGCAAATAATCTTTCTCTTACACTTTGACATCTCGCGATCTTGCGTGAAGGGTTGTGTGAGAGCTTGCGTAAAAGCTTGCGTGAAACCGTACTTATTTTCTGAAAAATCAACAATCAACAATCAACAGTCGACTCTTGAACCTTAAGTGCCGAGTTTTGCAGCTGGTGTTTTAATTGTAATTGCAGATAGCATTGTAGGTAGATACAGAGAGAAGGGTACCTTTCTTTACCTTATCAGGGGAAATCACTAGGAAGGTATGTAGGTAGTAGGTAGGTAAGTAGGTACGTTTAGGTTTCAATGTGAATTTATAGGATCGGAACTTAAAGGGAAGGATGGAAGGAAGATGGAAGGATGGAAGGAAGATGGAAGGATGGAAGGAAGATGGAAGGATGGAAGGTGGAAGGATGGAAGGATGGAAGATAGAGAACGGGATGGGATGGGTAGATATAGGTAGGTAGGTATCATACGACTTCATACCACATCTATCTATCTACATCTATCTCTCTACATGATGTAGGTATGTATGGAAATGCACCTGGAAATGCATCTGGAAATGCATCTGGAAATGCATCTGGAAATGCAGCCAGCATGCATCAAGTACATTTTCTCAAGCATGAATCCTCACAAGCAAACGGCTTGAAGATCAAAGAATAAAGAATAAAAATAAAAATCCCAATTCCAGATTCAAGATTCAAGATTCAAGATTCTCAATTGGGATTGGATTGATTTGGATTGAATTGGATTGAATTGGATAGAATTGGATAGCCCAGAAGCTTGGGAAGGAAAAGGACGGGGGGGCTATTGCTAGATTGCTGGATTGCTGGATTGATTGGGTTGTTATCTAGATTTATAGATGTTGGGTTGAATTGAATGGAATGGAAAGGAAAGGGATGTTTTGTATTTTATTTTTCATTGCCTATAATATTGATATTAATATTGAATCTTGATATTAATAAAAAATGTAGAAAATTTAGATAGAAATAGAAATAGAAATAGAAATAGAAATAGAAATAGAAATAGAAATAGAAATAGAAATAGAAATAGAAATAGAAATAGAAATAGAGATTTCATATCCAAAGTCCAAACAAAGTACCAAATTGCGAATCTGCAAATCTGATCGGATTTGCTCTTGGTTACCTATCGATGTTAACGTATGGATGGATGTTTCTTCGAGGTTGGGTGGTTGGGTGGCCCACGGGTATGTCATGCAGGTGGGGGTGTATGCAAAGGGAGGGGAAATCATCATGATACCTAGGTAGGTATGATGGTCATGATCATGATCATGACATATATGTATGCATGCATACGTGAACAAGTAACTTAAGTGATGAGATTAACTTTTAGGATTATTGGGGAAAGGAGGCAGGAAGGGAAAGGTAGATGAGATGGTTCAAGGAACAACCCACCCAGTTAACGGTATCATACCTATTCATGAAGATAGATATACAGTATAGATACCTACCTAGGTACTTATAAAAGATCTCAAGTAGTGGAGTGTTATGTGTGAAAAGGTTGATTAATTTAAGTAGGTACCTACCTAAGTATGCATGTTTTAATAGATATTTAGGTAGCTGGAGATATGTAGGTATGTTTCCAAGATCTTAACTTGTCCCGTGCTCTTTTTTCAATTGGATTGCATTGGATTGGATGTACCTACGCAGCAGATACCTATATTATAATCGATGATTAATGATTAATTTAAAATGCATCAATGAATGCATACATACGAAGCATTTACGATACCAAATCCATTAATTCTAGTTCTATGGTGGAATTGGAATTGGAATGGGAATTGCAAATGAGGGGATGGAATACATATATATAGAGTAATCAATTGACAATTTGACAATTGACAGTCGATACCTAGTTGATACTGTACCTAGTACCTGCTTGAATGACATCATAAGATAATCAAGTCTTCAATGTTGACTCTTTACTCGCTACCCCTGTCATGCATGCATGTACGGCGTTGTAATATATGTAGATACTAGGTACCTACCTACCGATGTAGGGAATCATAACCAGAAACTTTACTTCCATTCCCAATAGTATCAAAAAAACGTACCGAATCATGATTACCTAAACATACCTTACTTAATATACGTCCTATACTATCTAGGTAGTATAGGATATGATATATATTCAGAAGACTTACCAAGGTACTACCTTGATGTAAAATCAGATGGTCTGGATAGATTGTTGATATTCTTCGCATTTTTCTATTTTTCTCTGCTTGGTACTATTTTATTTATCCACGGTAATGCTACCTGCCACTATTTGGAAGGATACTATATCCATCAACTCAGCTATTCGATCGTATCAGGAGTGCGAATGCTAATTCGCATAAATCTCTCAACAATCAACAAACAAGAGACTGTTCTCCTAATCCCTCGCTAAACAATGACATAAATTCCCCCAACGCCCCTAAATATTTTCATTTTCTGCCAAGGAGTATTAAGCGGCGGCGACCTTTGCAGAGTATTTTGTAGCTGCCTTATCAAATAGTGAGCTCTTCTCCTCCAAGTCTTTCATGAATGTATGTTCTGGGGATGAATCTCCTAATGATCTGAACGATGAATGTTAGTAAGTGTATCTCAGCAATATATAATGATTTGCGGATCCTTGAGATTGCTATTCCCATAAATCTTGTGAAATAGCACTTTCAAGTGTTCGAGTATAACTTCACACTCAACCCCTATCATTTAATCGGAATAAGGGTGGTATTTGTGTGACGAAAAACAAACATACCTCAACAAATCACTGGAATCCTTAGCTGATATTGTGTTCAAGACGATTTTGTTGGCGAGGACGTCAGCATTTTCTGGGTCCTTGCTGAAAGCTTGTTCTAATGCCGCTTCTGCTTCCTCCAATCTTCCCAAATGGATTTCTGCGATAGCTTGTGCGACAAGACTTTGAGTCGAAGATGTTGATGGAGCTTGTGCGAGTTCTTCGAAAACATAGAATGCTTGTTGGTATTTCTCTCCGCCCTGTATTTAATTAGCCGTGGGATATTTGTAGATTGAACTCGATAAGACCTACAACTCGAAGCCCTACCCAGGACTCGGCCAGGTTAACCAGCAGACTATCTTGAGCCCATCTTCTAGCTTGTTGAACCTCTTTGATAGCTAAATCGGTACGGTTTTGTTCTAAATGGATTTGGACGATAAGAGCTACAGCCTCAACTAATTCCCATTCGTTAGTTCTCGTCCGCTGCCATGAAACAACTCATGACTAGATAACATACGATTGCCCTGGTGCAATGCCAATAATTGCAAAGCCTCCTCACTCTTTCCTGAAGCTTGTAATACTGTTCCACCCAGCACCTGTACCACCGCATTATCACTCGAGTCCTCGGCCAGTTTCTCCACCATCTTTACGGCTTTCTCTTCATCCCCAGTTGCAAACACAGCTAAAGCTCCCACGGCCTTCAATTCCACATCATCTTCCCCTTGTACATCTGCGAGCACATCTTCAGCTTGTCCGAGTGCGATTTGAGCTCTGAGTGATATAACGCGCGCTGGGAGTGCATTCTCCGGTGAAAGGGCGCTGGTGTCGAAATCAATGGCTTCTTGGTATTGACCCTGGTGAAAATGGTTATGCAAGTTGAGAAGCTCGCCCTCTGCTGAAAATGGATCCATGATTTGTGATTGTGGTTTGAAGATTTAATGTCGAATATTGAGTATGTTGCGAAAGATACGTGTTGAATTCGGTCGAGGGTGTCGGAACTTACCGAGGCAGTTTCAAGCTAAAATTTCCGGGGTTGTGACCAATTTGATGGAGCGAGGTGGAGGACCTCTTTATTGATGTCACTGTTGCTCCTTTCCACTTAATAAATCTCATCCCACGACGTCCATATATACCTTCTTTATCAATTCCAGAGGACGAAAGCCTTGACTTTTTGATTTCACATAATCCTTTACTTCCTTATCTGTAAAGTTTTCGAAAGAAATTCTTGATCTGCTCTCATTAATATCTTCTTCCTCTTCATCAATTTGAAGCTGCAGTCTAACATTGGCCCAAAATGCTCTGATTTGGATCTCTCCGCGGTTGTTGTCATTGGCCCAAAACTCTCTGATTTCAGCGATTTGGATCTCTAGATCTCCGAGGTTTTTATCATTTCGTCTTTGTGGCCTTTGTATTCTTAGCACTTCTTCCCGCAGCCGCACCAGGAGTTCGTTTCCCTAGATCATGGACATCGAAGTTAGCCACCTTGGCTTAAAGGAGACCTACCTTATCACTCAGAGGAAAACTAGAATGAATTTACCCACCAGTTTTTCGTCAATATCTTTTTTGCCATCTGAGCATCTCATCAATGGTACAGTCATGAAAAAGTTTCGATTTTTCTGGAGCAATTGTTCATATGTATATTTTTGATATGGATATACGGCGCGCTGCTGAATATCTTCATCATTCGAGTGTGTTGATAGAGTCTTTCTGTACTTTTGTATCATTTCTTTCCTTGGTTCTGCAATCATCTCTGGTTCCATGGCCTTCAACGGGTTGATGTGAGTAACGATCGGTTGAGACTTGACCTTAATCCTTCTCCTTTTGTAAATCTCGAAAGCACATTTATTCTTTTGAGCCGACATTTTATTCTTAGAATGCTGAGGAAAAGGGCGAGCTGGTCTTTGGAATCTGTTAATCACATTTTATTTGGCTTTCAATTGATCACTGGCACAGCTGGAGAGCCCAGGTTCACAAGTTGGACCTTAGCATTATATATCGTGATTCACACAATCGATTCACCACAACACACTTTCATATTCTAACACTAATCTTCAATATATTTACTTATTTTTAACTCCGTCCGTTTCCACACACCGGACATATACTGAAATTATCAAAAGTCTTTTGGGATATCGCCTTTTTCATTCATAGATCATTCTACCAAGATGACAAACCCAAACCTTCCAGAAATGACCACTCTACCTCCCGGATGGGTTGGTCAATTTGATCATAACGATCGAGTTTATTTCATTGGCCCTGGGGGGCAGTCAACGTACGACCATCCAAAGTATGGTGTGATTCCAAAGCCATGGCAGCTTAAGGTTGACCGATCTGTCCCAAACCCTTGTGAATACTACTATAACACCCAAACCAATGCCAGGTCAACGGAAAATCCACGTCTTAACGAGGAGCTACTAGGCTCCCATCTTCTCAGAATCTCTAGGGTGGTTCGGGAATCCGCGACTGTAACCAAGAATTCCCAAGACGCAATGAAGAATAAACGACGTACACACATCAAGAATAGAGACATACGCCATGATTTCGAAATCGTGCATACCATCGACGACGGCAGTGGCGGTATCGGTGGTATAGGCGGCATGAATGGGGGAGTGCATGTTGTACGATACAGGGGTGCCATGAAGGATAAGCTCTATGTCGAAAAAAGATTCAAGAAAGATGACTTGCAACACCGAAGAGATGGAAAACCTGGTCTCGGCATAGTCGAGATTCTGATTACTCACAGGGTAATACATGGCGGTCTCGCCAGTTTTATCGAAGGTTTCATTGCCCCCGACATGATAAACCCAACAAGTGGATCTTTATATCTCGAATTCTGTGATTTGGGCTCTCTCAATGACCTCATCAAGTGTTATGCTCAACGTCTACACACAAATGAGGAGTCCCACATACCTGAACGTTTTGTCTGGCACGCTATGTCTGGACTCTGCGATGCTCTGGCCTATCTTTGGGGCGGAAAGAACTTTGTGAGCGATGAAACGGCCAGAGAGACTGGGCCTGAAAAGGGCTGGAAACCCATCTTACATCGTGATATGAAACCTGACAATATACTTATAAGATCCAGATCCGACCTCAAATCCAAAAAATATCCTTATCTAGTGATAAGTGACTTTGGTTTGGCTACTGATGATCCTCGTGACATTACAGAAACTGGAGGTCCTGCAAACGGGTCGATTCATTACTTCGCACCCGAACTTCTCTGGCCAGCGGTCCCAAGGGACCCTCGACTCCTTAACTATTTTCCCCCCGGTCAATCACATACGTTCGAAAGCGATCTCTACTCACTCGGAGTATGTATATACAATCTCTGCAGGCCTACGAACGAGAATCAAAATGGTGTTAATTGGGTGGGAGCATTTTCACATTTCAATCGTCAAACATATAGAAATAATAACGCCAGCTGGTTCTCAATGACAACTTCTCGCAACGAGGTACTGGATATTGGCTCAATCTACTCCATCCCTTTAAGACGGATTATGATGAAAGCCACTCATTGGAATCGTAGTCAAAGAGGTGCTGCTCATGAACTGGCAAGGACACTTATTGATACCGCAAATGCTGCTGGCTATAATAACGAGGAATTCGGCGAAAGCGAGAGGCTTCCAACTTGGGCGATTAAGGTTCATGACTACAATACTAGGTGATCTATGAAACTGAGAAATGAGTGAGCATCCCGACCTGCGCTAGAGATTTGCACTACTTCAAGGTTTAATGCATGGGTTTTTGGTGGTGTTTTGGGTGATATGTCGAGGAGGATCTTTCTACGTTTCTATTCGAAGAAACCTTATATGGTCATTCCTTTCACTTCTCGTTTCTGAGAAACATCGATTTTCGAGGTCTGGAATACTTAATGCCGGAAGAGTAGAACCCTTGATGTTTCATTCAGTCGACACATCAACGTTTTCTTCGACATCGGCACCAAAACTTCCAATGATATTTAATCGAAGCAAAGAAAACGGAACGGTTCAACAATCAATGCTCGATATTACAATGAAAATATCTGGCTGCTGGGGTAGACAAGAATCAACAATGAATTAAAAAAATACTTCTTTCGAGGATATTAGTTACCGGTATACAAAGGGAACATTGATAGGTATTAGGTAGGTAGCATCTAGAATAGATAGACACAAGTTATTAACCATCGTTACATTTTACTTGGATTCAAAATAACCTTGATATCGAATCATTGACTATTAGATACCTAGGTAGGTATTGTGAGATTGCTTTGATATATCTATAGTTCTATCGGCATTGCCTGGGTGAGAAGATATAATATTCTGGGCTAATCAGGTTACCCAACCTCCTCAAGAACATCGTTATATAGAAAAACATCATTTGAATAGAAAAGGCCCTGGGGGGCTTAAAAAGTAACAAAGATGTCCATCTTGTAGCTATCTCCCTTTTAAATTGACAAAAGTAATCGCATTCACCCAAATATTCTAATTCTATCCACTGCTGGGCAGCTCATCTCATCATCCATTCGCCAAGACATTTGATCGACCTCAACCTTATATCACGTGCACCACATCCCTCTTCCCTTGCCGCTTTTTGAATTTAGTCTTCGTGCTCGGCAAAATCAAAGACTTCAGCCTCGAAAAGAGCCTCGTCAGGCTACGAAGCCTTACACAATAACATCTTCCCATCAACATCATTCAAAATCACTCAATCAATCATCTCGACCTTGAGATAAACATCAAGAGCTTTGCTTCTCATTTATTGAATTTTTCCAAATCTTCCAAAGCACTTGGTATCGCATTGTGCGACGAAGAGATGGAGCCTTCCAGCAAGAAACGACGTCTCGCACCCAAAGTCCCGGAGCAATCTACTCAAGAACAAGTAAACAATTCATCGCAATGTATCTGATGTATCTTGCTAATGTGCAATTCAGTCACCTCAAGCTAGGTACGATTATAAAGCTATGCCGAATCTACAAGAGCCTGCACCTTCGAACGAGCGGAGCGACTTCGAATCTTTCGCCCGACATTTACAAGATGCAGCAATGCTTATCTATGCGCAAGCAAACCGATCTCCATATAAGGGTGTTACAGTACTTCTATTACGATGGGAAGAAGATTTGAGTGTCGAGCAAGATCTTTTGCTCCTGCAGAAGGTTTTCCACGAACGCTTCAATTTTCGTACCGAGTCTTGGAATATTCCCAGTGGCCCAAATCCTAACATTAAACTCGTCAAGCAACTTGCACACCATATTGAGTTGACTGCGCCTAATAATCTTTTAATTGTTTACTATGCAGGTTATGGGTTTGTGGGTTCGGATCATCAATTATATTGGGCCTGGTAAGATTTGGAGCTTATCGAGCCTTGTGACTTATCGCTGATGCGCAATAGCAATTCGCACGAAGAAGCTCCAAAATTCAAGTGGGAAGGTATCAAATATTTACTTGAGGACGCGCAACCCGATGTTCTACTTTTACTTGATTCTTGTGCTACCACGGACTCATCCGTCGCAGGAAGTCAAGGAATTAAGCAAGGCATTGCCGCATACAGTCCAGACCAGGCCACACGTGAACCAGGAACACGTTCATTTACCTATCACTTGTCGGAAGCTCTTAATAAACTTGGTACTGGCCGTCCTTTCAGTACGCAACGACTCCATGAGGAGATCATTTCACAAAAGCATAATGGATTTCTGGCACACACTGGACTTACAAATGGAGCAGGCAAAGCGGCTTCGGCCAATGAGCGAATGCCAGTATCTTTCTCTCTAACCCCCGGATCACTGCAAAGTATTTCATTATCCCCTCTTAGCCAGGCTCCGAGACCAAGTACATCGCTGGGATCGCCAGCAGATTCGCAAGAAAATAATGCCCAAGGATCAAGTACTGATGAACCAATCAAGGCCAACTCAAATTCTGATCTAACTTTTGAAGAAGTCAGAGCATTGGTATGTACAACTTTCGTTGGAGAGCCGAGTCAAGATATGGCATCTTTTAAACAGTGGCTCCATAATACTCCTTTGGCGGCATCAAAAATCGCAGTTGAAGGCATGTTTCACGGGCCACCAACCATTCTCCTTGTTTCTATGCCTATTGCAGTATGGAACGTTCTGGCTGCAGAAGGAATCTGTTTGTTCTTGGGTTACATCAATTCTCACAACATGACAACGGATTATCAACATTTGATTGGAGCGATTTCACCCATCAGCAAAGCTGCTACTTCAAAGGAATTAGAAGACGGTAAAATCCTACTTGAAGCTCGAGAGGCTGCAGCATCAACACCTTTGATGACAAGACATGAACCAGTTCAACAAGAACCAACCAGACAACAAGAGGTTGTTCATCAAACTCCCTCTCGACAGGAACCTTTAAGACAAGATCCGATCAACTCTACTCCTCAGCCAATACCACAAGTATTATATCCTGACACTAGTGCTTCGAATATTCCAGAGCATACAGATGACGTCGAAACCTCTGTTGAGATGCATGAAGCTGCCGAGCAACTAAAGGCTTTAAGTCATGTACGACATGTCAGTCATGATAACCTAACACCAAATGATCGAAACCACTCACATATAACCTCTGAAGATTCTCCTGGTCTTAGAAGTGGCCGAGAAGAATCTGCATCATCCCAAGACCAAGGTGAATCCGGAACAGAAGATCAAATGTACAACTCAGAATTCAATTCACCTGCTTCCAGGCCTAAGCCTCGGAGGTCATCACAAAAACAAGGTCCCAAGCAAGATACCCGATGCTCAATGTGTAGCCATGCACCATTTAAAGATTCTTCTTCTTTAAGAAAACATATAGCTGCAGCACATACAAGACCATTCCCATGCGCTTTCTCATTTGCAGGATGCACAAGCACTTTTGGCTCTAAGAATGAGTGGAAACGCCACATTGCTTCTCAACATCTCTGCTTAACTTATTATCGCTGCTCTTCTTGTCCTCAAAGCAGTGTTGAAGGCAAAGGCAATGAATTCAATCGCAAAGATCTTTTTACTCAACATCTCCGACGCATGCATGCGCCATTTGCTATCAAGAAAGCTCTCGCCAAGGGAGACTCGAAACTTCAACTTGAGTGGGAAACTCACGTTAAGGAAATGCAAGCTTCATGTCTGGTAACTAGAAGACAGCCACCTCAAAGATCCGCATGCCCTAAAGCAGATTGTTCAAATGTGTTTGAGGGTGCGGGTAGTTGGGATGACTGGACTGAACATGTCGGTAGGCATATGGAGAAAGGAGAAGCAAATAGGTTGGGTGTTGATAAGTTCTTGGCGAAATGGGCACTTGATGAAGCTATTATTGAACCTAAGGGAGATGGATCTAATGAATATAGGTTGTGTGGTACAGAGAGAGAAGGTGGTGGTGTGTTGACTGGTAATGGAAATGCAAGTGGTTACTATTCAGATGGTATTGGAAAGAAGGAAATGGATGGCGCCAAAGATGGAATGGAAAGCCTTATGGGCTTGACAGGTGATAGTATGGTCATTGATGGTTGAGGAATTTACCATGAAATTCTTTTGGCCAGGATTTGAGGAATCTTCAGGCAAGAAACAAAAGGGTAGTTTCCAAAGGATAGTTTCCAATTTACATGTTCTGGGATGGTTTTTTATGTTATTGTTGTCTGAGATCAGATCAAACTTTGGTGGTGGCTTTGTTAGGTTAGCAATGACCTGTTCTCACTTCTGACCTTTCTCTTGTTATTGCAAGCGTACCTATCCATTTTACTGTACTCGGTGAATGGCGATATTGTTCTTTATATCTAATGTATGGATGGATGCACGGATGGATATATGGATTTCAAGAACAATATCCTTGAGGGTATTTTCTTATTTGGGACGCAAGCAAGGGCGAAGCTATGGATGGGATGGCTGGGTGGAGTTATCTGTTAATGCAATAAAAATCTTTCTCTTTCTTTATTGTTGTAATGTATTTTGATTATACTTTGGTGGTTGGTGAGGTTTGAGTGTGTGCAAAGAGTTGATGATATCTTGGAGATGATTTTGCAGTGACCATTAAATTAATCTTTGGATGGTTTGTTTCTGGTTTTCTTGGTAGCTTTCTAACATACATGATCTTGCCTCTGGATTTCTATACCTTCCTTCGCAACAGTATCTCTTCTTCCCCGTTACTTGGGGGTGCAAAATTAACCTACTCTTTGATTACCTAGCTTTCGTATTCTCTTCCTTCTGGATCTCTGATTCTTTTGTTTTCTTTTCTTTTCCTCTAAGTAAATACCAATGTATCTGCAAGTGCATCAGCCAACATCTGGAATGGGGCTGTTTTTGAGAGGGTTGGTAGGGTTGTGAGAGGATTAGTGGACTGACAAGGTCGGATATGATTATAAATCCGATATAATGGTTTTGTAGTTGCGCTTGATTGTTTATTAATATATGATACTTAGCAGTACATATACTTCTAAAGTTATCACTTTATAACCCCCTATCCAGATCTGTACAACACCTCTATTTCTCATTATGCTTTAATAGTATCATATGTACTCCCACTTCTAATTCTCTTTCCCCATATCCACAATACCCATGGTACAGGCAACAAACCTACGACAATAAATGCCAACAAACTTGTTGCCCACGCAATCCCCAAATTTTCATACATCTGCAAGGTGAATAGTGGAAATACCGCACCCAAAATATATCTCAAGAGTCCATTTGCTGCAAGTGCCGATGCACCTGCTAATGCTTGATAAGTATCAATTAGATAGTTTGCCGATGCTATATTATCCTCATCAGTTTCAAGCCATAAACGGAAAAATACAATCAAACCCCACCAATAAAAACTGATAAGTTCCCCCACGCGAAAGGTACTGCGCCAATCACCGGCACAATCCAATGAACCCCCTCCCTCGCACTCCACGCAAACCAAAATAATCCTACTGGCAACCCAAAACTACCCAACATAGCCGGATATAAACGATATTCCGGCGCCACCACGCCGTTTCTCCCCTCTTCGTGAGATCGTTTGACGAGAGGTTGGTATAAATACATATCGCAGAGAAGAACCGTGATAATGGCAATAAAACATCCCACTCCTATTGCGAGGAATACCAAACCACTTTGTTCGATAGAGAAGTGGTAGACGGTTTCAAAAACGTAGGGAAATGCGGCGAAGAAACCAAATAGTACGGAGAAATTGAACGCGACGTATAGACTTAGGAATGCTACGATGGGCTCGGTGAAGAGCATGTGGATTGGACGAAGGAGGGTGACTGTTAGGAGGAATTTTGTTTTTGCTGAGCGGGAGGGGGCTGTTGGGAGTGCTTGATTGAGGGATCTGGCGCGACGGGTGAGGATAAGGGAGTGCAGCGTTTCGGAGGTGAGGAGGAGGGGTAGGAAGGAGAAGACGGAGAAGAATATTAAGGTCCATTGGGTCCAGCGCCAGGATTTCTGGACAGTGACGAAGGAACCTATCACCGGTCTAATTGAATATCAGGATTAATATGATTTTTTTACTCCGGCCACAACATTAAAAAAATTCACACGAAACCCAAAAGCAAAACGACTTACCCCAGTGCCGGCCCCAAAAACGGACTCATAACATACAAAGCACTGGGCGTGGCCCTTTCCTCGGCACTGAAACAATCGGCAATACTACCTGCCCCAATCGCCAATGCGGGACTGTACGCCACGCCCGCAAAAAATCGAAGGATACAGAGACTCGATATATTGTGGGAAAAGCCGCAACCGAGAGTGAAGAGACATCCTAGGGGGACGGAGAGCAGATAGACGGGTTTTCGACCGAGAGATTCGGAGAGCGGGGCTGCGAGGAGTGGACCCAGTGCGAGCGCTAGTACGTAGGTGGATAGGGGGAGAATGGCGATGGTGGTGGAGGTTTGGAAGATTTGCTTGAGAGCAGGGGTTGCGGGGGTGATGAGCGAGGATCCGAGGGTTCTGGCATTTGTTAGTTGGATGGATGGGCTGGGTTGGTGATGTCGTATGCGTAGATGTATTACATACGCGGAGAATGATATTAAAGCGGGTGTCAAGACGTGCAGATTCTTTTTCCATTTGCCCCAATTGAGTGGGTTATCGGGATCCCCTGGACCGTTCCATTTTAGGGACGGTATTGTGATTTTCTCCTTCTGTCTTTCTACATCCTTTTCTGTGGGATGTGGGATGGGTATGGTTGCTTCTGGTACCACGTTGAGATTTTCCGAGGAGCTCGAGTCTCGGGATTTCTTTCCGACGTCGTTCATTCTTTTATTGTTTGCTAGTGTCGTGGTGATACTGTATATATCATGCTAGTTTTGATATGGTGTTCTGCACAGCCTTTAAGTATGTGTCACTCCAAACTTTTATAAGGGTGATTAGGGATCACGGCTTGGAAATCTTTCGGTACATCCCTTCCTCGATGTTTTCTAATCAACCTCGGAACACTCCTATCATGCAGGGGAATATAAACGATAAGATTTCCACACAATGTTCTTTTGAACTCTACAGATTTTGGTTAGATGTGGAGCTGTGAGCTGGTTGGCGGTTGGCGGTTGACAGATGACAAGTTAGGTTTGATTAGTTATTCGCTCCACATTCTCACTTCTCATTTGCGAACACTATACCTCGAAGCTTATTTGGATGTTCTATCTCCTTTTTTGCAAGGATAAAAATGCTTTCTGGCGTAATGATTACTGATCACCATGAAGAGATGTGACGAAGCGCTTTTCTCCCTGATTACTGATCAAAAGCTCGGCAACGATAGCAACAATTTTCAAACATCGATGAAATCTCGAGCCATAGAAACAAAAACGAACATAAACAAAGAGTTGGTTTGTCAATCATCATCCTCTACAATCTAATCAAGTATCGAAATTCCAATTCCAAATCCAAATATAATCAGTCACTTTGACTTTTCAAGAATTTTCCAACTTCCTGGGCCAAAATTTCGTGGGTATGATAGGTGATATGTCCAGTATTATACCAGAAATACTCGGGGATGGGTAGACATCCATAAGCTGCATAGTTTGCTATTCGTTCCCATCAGCTTGCTTGGCTTCTTCTATTCATTTTCATACCTTGAAAGAACTTACTATCGATATCAGGCGCATTGTACTGAGGACAAAAATTCGTGATATTTTTGATACCATAAGGAATCGGATCGTCAAGCACAGACGAAAGATATAAAAAGGTATCGAAGACCATAGCTCTGGTACCCGGGTGTGTGGCTGCGAATTTGAGCGCGCTCGTATTGAGTATGTGGTTGTAGGAGGTGAGCATGGATATATTTGGGAGGGGACCGGCTGGACGGACGAGGTTGGGTGGCTTTTGGGAGGAGAAAATGTTCGGTTAGTGGGAATGGGGAATTGGTGGAGATCTTCTTGGATTGGGGGGACGAACAGTGCGTTGGAGTGGGGGTAAATTCATGAATAAGTAATTGCGAAATCCAGCTTGGTAGATGGTTTCTATAGCTGCGAATTCGGCGGTGATGATGTTCGTATATAGAGAGGAGAGATCTGTAGAGTTGTGCGAGGGGAAAGTATAGGAATCGGTGTCACCGATATCATTGATTCCTATCCAGATGGCGACTAGTGTCTTGGATGGATTCATGGGGACTACTGGAAGAGCGTAGATTGACCATTCGAGGATCTGGTTTTCGAGGGATACAGTGTAGTTATGGTGCAGAGCCGTACTTTTTTGGGATTAGCAAATTTTCAACTCCAAAAGGACTTTTTGGGGAGTTTACTAGGTGGTAGAAACATCCGAACCAGCAAAGGCAAAGTTCCAGAGTTGCTTTGTGCATTTTGAGGGGAGCCCGGAGAAACATGATGTGAGGTATTCTACCCAGTTTGGTCCGCCGGCAGAAGTTCCGATCTGATTTCAGTGTTAACAGTATGCAAGGAGTTAAAATACATGAGATGATTACTTGGTTTTGAATAATCTCATTGCTCAAGATTTGAGCAGGAGTATAGGAGAAGTTTATAAAATCTCCAATGAAGGAGTAGTTTTGAAGACCGTATGTTCCTTGGACAAAGGTATAAGAATCACCGAATGCGAGACTGCCAGGAAGTTAGTGACTTATATGCAAGCCATTATGATTGCACGTAACGAGGACTTCCTCAATTAGTGCAACAGGCAGGTGGACACCGAAATTCATCCGAAACATATTTTTCTTCACTCACAGGTACTTAGTATCCTCCCAGTTGAAGATAGCTGTGGCATTCGTTAACGTTGTTGGAAGCGCACAAACAGAGCCTATTCCAAGAGCAAAACAAGTAGTATTAAATAACTTCATCATGAAGACTCGAACAACATCATTATCTGCCAAAACATCGAATTAATCCACAATCGCGGCGTTCTGAGTACTTATGAGAATGACAGCAGGTCTTAACACAACACACGTGTCTCTCATACACATCCACCATTTGGAAAGATATAATTACCATCTTCCTCGCTGAAACTATTTCCGAGATGCATATATCGCTATATTATGCATACTCCGCTAAACTCCCGATTGGTTTGGAAAAGAGGGGTTGCGGGGAGGGGAGACGGAGAAAAGTATCCCGAATTAATGGAATATATATATGCCCCTCGAAAGAACGATTTCATTGTTTCCCCTTTGAGATAGAATGAGTACTAGGTAGCTTTTTGCATCCCTTTCACTAGATTTGTTAATCTTATCAATGGTCTAGGGGTATCTCGATGTAGCAAGAAAAGAAATGAATGTAAAGAAGAAAAAGATAAAAGATAGATGATAAATTGATGTTATTTTCCTGCCCCCCTATCGTCAATCTCGTTTACTATCCCGATTGATTATGTTGGATATTTTTCTCCTTTTCACCATATCTATTAGCCAACCAGTTTTTCACTAGCCCGTCGAGTTTCATCCCGAATCGTTGTCTGGCCCCCACCCAGTTTTCCACCCCAATCTTCCAACCCCTAGCATCTTGCGCCTGACCAGATCCAAGTGCAGTACTAAGATACTGCACATTGCTTTCTCCCAACGAGGGCCCTAATACATCTTGGTTAGAAAACAAGTTCGTCACCATACACAATAAATGATGAAATACTTACCATTATCATGGCTTCCATATCCTTCAAGTTCTCCCACCCCGTCACAAATCCCGTGATAATATTAACACCACCTTTTACAGGAATAGAAGCCTCTGTGAAATAAAGAAGCAGTTTATCCAAGTCCAGTCTATCACGTTTCAACCCCAACCTCTCATCATCCCACTTTGCTTCCTTGCGCTGCTGTTCTGTGACATTCCCAGGCCAGAGGAATTGAAAAATACGCCTCTCTCGCCTCTTATTACCATTCCCCTTGAATGCGTCTTCCAGAACCGTGATGTTCATCAGGCCTTCTCGTGTATCTTCCTTAATTTCTGCAATAATATCTTGGATCCCTTTTATTTGATCTAAAACTTTCTTTCCCGAAGTGATAGTCAACGTCGACTTTTCGCTCATCTCGCGGACATGTGCAAAACGAAAAGCATCGATATCTGAAAAATAACTGCGCGCCTGCGTTTCCACATTTTGGGCATCCCATTTGCAATTATTCGAGAAAATTCGCTGGTTCTGTCTTGGGAGAACACCGAAGATGTTGTAAAGAAATAGTTGCCAAAAGGTTGGTTCTTTTAAAGAAGTCAAATATGGATAACACTCAGTTACATGTTCAAAAGATTTTTCAAGAACTTCAAGCTTAAGGTTAATTTACATTCCAACGCACGCGTCTACTGGTATGTGAAAGTGATTTTGTATTTTCCAACCACTTATTGGCGAAATGGCTATAACTCTGGCCGAATGGATTCAGCTCCTTATGTAGTGTGGTGAGAGATTAGATGATTGGTTTCATGGAAAGCTCATTTTTGGAATATCTTCGTGATATATAGATGATGTTATTTATAATAGACGAGATTTCGGCCGATACAGAAATTAGATTGGTATCAAGATGGCGCCTGGGAACGAAGGAGCCCATAGTTTGATTTTGGTGACTTTTGTAGTCGGGACTTTCGTCGATTGGCGAGGAGAAAAGTGGTTCTGTCATCATCCGCGACCATTCAGTATAGAAAGACTCATGGGGATTTTTGGTTGGCATTGGTGGTAGTGGCTGCATAGGTATTTGCGTATCCCACCTTGCGAGTTGTAAAAGGATAAAACAACATGGAATAGTAAGAACCTCAGTGAACGCTAATCCAGCCATTCCATAGGGGAGGACGGATATCTGCCTTGGTGATGATTGCGTTGCTGATGACTGCGTTGCTGATGATTTTGCTGCTGTTTTACAGGTTGTTGATCATTTCTCGTAATATGTGATCGACTTTCTTTATCGGTAGTCAGACTGATTTCTGTTCTAGTAATGGTGGGTGTCCCTTGAGCTAGCTGAAGCTCATTGCAGCGTGAGCTTACTCAAAACAAAGCGGAAGTAGGGCCAACTACGATTAGCTGCGTTTAGCAAAGGAAAGAAATGTAAAGGAAAGAAATGTAAAGGAAAGAAATGTAAAGGAAAGAAATGTAAAGGAAAGAAAATAAAAATAAAAATAAAAACAACTTGAATTGATATTTATATTTATATTTATCTTATTCTTCATTTTTACTCTTCTCATATCAAGTTAAACTAATTACTATTATGATAATCGTCAATAAAAACATTATTCATTCGTTGCTTATTATCTATCAACTATATTAACTATTCAATTATGACAGAGGCAGCAAAACGAACACCATATACACCATTATTTCATTCACCAAGAGGTTCCCAACCCAAAGGCCCCCCACGATGTGACTATAGATTTATACCTCATTACTATAACCTTCGTCTTCACCTCCCCCTTCCAATCAATTCTACAACCATTCCTACGTTTACACCGCGTCAAATTAAAAATCAATATCGACAGCTAGGGTTACTATTACATCCTGACAAATTACCGAACCTTCATGATCCTCAGAGACAGAAAGAGAATGGGAAAATGCCGAAAGAGCTTGTGAGTTGTTATGCAATATAATTAGTCGAGATGGTTGATACACCCCAACTGACAATCTTCATCAATAGTTGACCTCATAACCCGATCATCCAATATTCTTTCCGATGAAACTACCCAATTTGATTACTCAAGACACTGTCGTCACGGGCAAGAGTACAAATGTAGTGATCGACCTCCGGGGCAAGAGAAATGGGAAGTGCAGAGACGCCGATACGCTGTCACGCATGGAATTGACGAGATGCCATCCGAATACCGGTTGATGGATGATTTTTTTCGTGATTTCTCGATGCGGGGCGCAAACGAAGAAGTCCGAAAAGCATATGAAGAATCGAAGAGGTTAAAAGAGGAGGAAGCAAGAAGGGTCGAAAAAAAAGAATATGTTCAGGATGATTGGAAGGTGAAGTATGAGGTTAAAGAGTGGGCTGAATGGTTTCATAACATTGAAGAGCGTGATAAAGAGGATGTTGGTACGTGGGTTTTGCGAAAACCGTGGCCTTGGGCTTATGATTTTGCCCTCCCAAAACCTGGGCAAGAGCGGCCATTTTGGTGTGTGATGACTTATGTAAATGCTGCACATATGGCTGTGGACAATCTGTTACCGACGACGTTCAGCGATTGGTTTTGGGATATTGTGGGTGGTCAAGGTGGATGGTTATATATCGTGGATGAGGAGAAGCTCCAAATTCGAATGGATACGCAAAAGAGACCGACAACTAATTTGACCTTTTTTGATCAAGGTTGTGAGGAGATTGTGGTTGAGGTTGGAAGAAGAGGTCCATTGTTCTCATTCCCTTCTAGTGATCCACCGGGACCTTTGGTTTTGGATGATAAACAACATGTGGCGAAAGATCAAAAGAAGATACCTTGGTCCTATTTTCATAATGTATCGAATACGAATTGGCAACGTATTATGAATTGGGAAGTAGAACCTGAGGAGGTTTTCTGTCAAGATATTCGAGTTCTGGTCGTTATGGCTGCTTTGATGATGGTAGCGTGGATTTTGGGATTTGGGTGGCTACTTTGGAAAACAGTAGATGGATGGAGAAGAAGAGCTCGAGAGAGTTGGGCAGAGGAAACGAAGAGAGGAAAAGGGGAGATTCAAAGGCTGCTGAGAGAGGAAAGAAGGGTGATGGAGGCGATTGAAGATTTGGAGCGGAAGACGTCGTCACTTAGACGGATGAGTGATATGACAGAAGAACGAGCAACCGATTTGGTGATGATGAAAAAGTTGAAAGAATTGAGTAGAAGAAGAGAGGATTTTATTCGTGCTCAGTGGCGGACAATACATGAGGAGATTCAAAGTGCGTATAGAGCAAGGTAGATATGGGTGGGCATTTGGGGAAACAATTAGAGGTGAAGCTGGTGAAGCCGCTGAAGATAAATGAAGGAGGGGGGAGGGGGGATATAAAATATAAAGTAGTTTAGAGCGAGATAGGACCGTTGATATTGCTTCGGATATCCATTACTCGAATACTACAAGTGAGATAATCAATCTCACCTTAACTATTCGTTTCCACTCACAATTTTATTCTTCTTCTTATAATATTGTTATAAGAACACATAAATGTTATACATTCACCGTGTGAGGTATATGCTGCTGTATATAGTTTAACCTTATGTACGAAAAGGGTAAGTAATGTAAGACATAATTTTGCTGTTTTCTTAAGTTTTAATATTATTTTTTTATTTTTATTATAAGAACACGTGAATATTATATATTCACGTTCACGTGTTCTTCCAACAATATTATTTATTTATTTGTTCATTCCCTCCCTCATGACCAGGTAAAGGCATAAAATGTATAAACCTTCTTTATATCCTCCAGTTATTCCGTACACCCTGTATACCAGTACCTAGGTATACCTATACCTATACCTATACCAGTACCAGTAGCTCCAGCTCCAGCTCCAGCTCCAGCTCCACCCAATCCATGCAATCCCAATGCAAACCAAAGACCCAACCTATTTATTATTCCATCACTATCATACAAATGCACCCGTAATCCTATGGTTGATTAAATAAATACACCTTCAGAGACCCTTCTTTATCTCCCCATCCATCTCCCCAGCCCATTCAAACCCCGGATTAATCATCATCATCATCATCCACCTCATCATCCACCTCTTCCTCCACACTCTCATCCGCATCCCCATCCCCAAGCTCAAAATACCGCGACCTCAACCCCGTCTCACCAACTCTCTTCGCATTCCTCCCTGGCGTCTTCCTGATCGTTGGGGTAGAAGTCACAGGTATAGAAACGGTAACTCTTCCTTTAGCAGCTGGTGTTTTAACTTTGGACTTTTTGGACGGTGGTGGTGGTGGTGGAATATCATCATCATCATCATCATCATATTCTTCTTCTTCAAAATCTTCCTTTTCTTCATCCATTTCGATATCAGAAAGTGAAGATGACTCATCTTCCGAATCTTCCGAATCCGGAATGCGGTTTCGTTTTCCGAAAGTTCTTGATACCGGATCGGGGAGTTTGGCGGGAGTTCTTGGTTTTGGTTGTGATTTTGATGGTGCAGTTTTGGCTTTGGCTTTGGCTTTTGTTGGATTTTTGTTTGTTGAGCCTGCTGGTCTGCCTCTGCGGCGGGGGGTTAGAGTTGGTATGATGACTTGAGGCTTTTTATTGGGCATTTCTTCTTCTTCTTCTTCTGATGCTTCTTCTGATTCTGCTTGTTCGTCTGAAGTTATATTGGATTCGGTTTTCTCGTTCTCAATGAATTGGAATGTTTGAGATGTGATAGATGATGCATTTCCATTGGTCTCGTTGGTTGTATCTTGTTCGTCGTCCTCCACAATAAATCCACCACCATCATTTTCTTCATCCCCATCTTCTTGCGACGCAACAACAGGGAAGAAACTGGTTGAATGATGAACTTCTGTTTCTTCTTCATCGTGGCCTTCGGGAAAGAAACCGCCAGCCATTTCTTCATCCTGTTGTTGCATCTCGATTGCATGTTCTTCGGAATTCGAGTCTCGATCCACTTGCTTTCCTTTACTCCTCTTGTTATTGAAAGGATTAACGACTTCTAATTCAGTTCTATCATAACTTCCATATTCCTCCGTCATCCTTTCAATGATTCGAAGTCCCATTAACATCTTCCTCCACATAGAAATGGCCGCTTTGGTTTTCTTCTCATCCTCCTTCCTAACTCTCTCAGCTTCTTCCTTTTCCCATTCCTCTATAACAAGCTCTAGATTCTCCTCAGCAACTACAACTCCAGTAATGATTGGTACAGCCATCCTAGAACCGAATTCAAACCCGGTCACAGCTTCAGCATAATCAATTCCTAGCCGCGTACAGATTCTCTTGGTACCTCTCCTCGGAATGTGTACTGCGCCCACAGGTACCATACTTTGAACATAAACATCCATATTTCCATAGTTGTTCTTCGGTATAATACCATTCTCAATAGGTGGAGGAATGATCCACTCAGTTTGATCACGACTATAGAGACCCTGTAACATTTTCTCTCCACTCTCAAGCTCTGCTTCCGCAAGCTCACGCCTTCGATTTGTTGTCGCTGCTCGATAAGGAACACGTTTTCGAGGTATTGCACCGGGAAGAGGTGCTCGACCCTCCTTGTGCCATGTTTCCAAACTTTTGCAATTGACAACATCTTTTCGAAGGAATACTTTCTCTTCTGTGGGATTGTCACCTTTAGCTTTTACAGTGAACATTTTCACATGTTTCGCTGTATCAAGGATGGCTTCCTCTCGTCTGAGGTGCCGTTCCAGAACAAATTCAGAAGAAGACTTGTAAGATTGGAGAGTTTCCTCCCCTTCTTTTACCTCCTTTTTCTTTGGTTGGACAGCTTTAAGATCAGTGGCTTCTTCATGATCGTCAATCTCTGTTCTCGGACATTTCTTACTGCCTCGTACATAACCCCTCATGACTGTTTTGAACCAATCAAACTGCTCATAGCGCTTGATTTTACCTCTAGAATTGTAGATGGGTACTTTTTCGACAGGGATGCGATTACCTTTTGTTCGACCGGGTAACATATGACCTTTCAGATATCGTATGGTGACATCTTTGGCCGTACCATCTGGTGAATGTCCCACAATATAAGCAGTAACTTGTTTAGCTTTATCAGCTTTCGCTCCGCGGGTCTCAAACTTTTGAAGAAGCTCAGAATTGGTTGCAAGAATGTTAAGGACGAGTGGATCAATAGGGGTATAGGTATTCGTTACTGGTGATAAAACTTCCGTCCAGTAATGTGGAAAGAGGAGATCCTTATCATACGATTTTGAAGACTGTACCCGGGGGTTGGCTGGGGTGATATCAATCACAGATTCGTCATCATCTTCATTACTGGCCATGGAAAGTTCTTCGGATTCTGAAAGATCAATAGGGGCATCTTTTAGTCCATTTGCTCGCGAACTTCGTCTCGCCTGTTTACTGGCAGACTTTGTGGGTTTCTTTGGTACCTGGGCTGTTTTCCCTTTCCCATTTGCTTTCTTCGGGGCAGATTTCGGGGCGGGTCTCTCTTCTTCACTACTCTCAGTATCCGAGGCGTCATCATCTGGAGTGACTTCCTTTATTTTCTTATCCTTTCTCTCTGCCGCATCTTCATTCTTGTTCCAACCAAATCCTACGGGTTGAAGACTGGCAATCATTCTTGATTCAATACCGATTCCTCTTAATAAAGCCGTGAACAACTGAGCACCGACATCTCGACTTCCTTCTAAAGCTTTGGCACATTTTCTAAATTCATGTATATTGACTATCCTTTCGCCGTGTCGTTCAACATCGTGTTCGTCCTTATGGAAGCTCTTAATTTCCTGGTCGAGTCTATCGAGAGACATATAACCAATCTTTCGCAAGCCTGGTGCGACAATCCTAAACCTCTGTTTCCAGTAATTCATCAATAATTTTAGAAGGCGAAACATAGGATCCCCACGACTCATATTGACTTGACCGGCCTCCTGTCTTTCTGCGGGCTCTCCCCAATCTCGTTGACTCCTAACATCGACCATTTTTCCTTTTGTAGCCTTGCCTTTGCCTTTCCCATTCGACTTCGGAGTATCTTCCACCCTTATTTGTAGACCACTATCCTTCCTCCATTTTTCAATCTCCCTCAAAACTGTTTCCGGCAATTGTCCCACTAGAATTTCCTGTAACTCCTTGTCACAGAGCCAAGAATTCCTAATCGCATTATGCCACATTAACATTTGCACATGAAACTGATGTGTTGCCGTTCTAATACCCCTCTCAACTTTGCTAGGCCCTTTCTTTGTCCCGAGTGGATTTGTGAGTGAGATCCTCGTTTCTCTCGTCAATGTGAGCTCGAGATCGCCAGTAGGTATGTTGGAAGATGGTTTATCTGCTATGTTGATATCGACATCCTCGAATTCGATATCTTCATCCTCATCATCCGTCGCCTCATCTACCGCCTGTCTCTTTGTATTTGGGACATCTTCGAATTCGTCATCTGAAAGAGACGATAGGGAGCTCTCATCGTCACCATCATCGGTAGCTTGAATTTTACGAAGAATGGCTTCAGTATCTTCAGGACTTTTTGCGCCAGCATCGAGATCATCAAATAATGTAGCTTTTCGTGGAGTGGTTTTCGATGATTTGCTTTTTTTGCCTTCCCGATTTTGCTGCCTTGAAGGACCTGGTTCTGGCTCTGGTGATGAAGAACGTAGACGTTTGCGCGGAAAGAATGGAGGCATATTGACAATTGTCACGGAAACATGATCATGAAAGGAATTGAATTGAGTTGAGTTGAAGGTTGAGTCGAAGTTGATGAAATGGAAAATCAACACGAAATCAACACGAAGTCAGGTGTCAAGTGGAAATAAATTTGACACGCTAGAAATGCCTATCACAGACTCGCAGTCTCTCCAATTGATGAGGATGAGGTCATCAATATTCTTGATAGGCTGTCTTTTATTACGTAAGGTACCCACCTTCCAGGGACCAACAGGGGTATAAAGAACCAATTGTTTTGTTTTGTTTGATTATGTCAGGAATTCATTCATTCGGATTGTAAGGTCAATGGATCAATCAATCAATCAATCAATCTTCATTTTCTTTTGTGTGTGTATATATATAATATACACACCTATATATATGTGCATTTCTATTTACATGACTGTATTGCTAAATAGTAGGTAATGTCGTAAAATTTCTATCATCTATATATTTATATCCATTCATATCAGTCACCTCCTTCATATACAAGTATTTCCAATTGCCTCGACTACCCCTCCAGTTCTACTTGTCGACGTACCTACCTTACCTACCTAGGTAGATATCGCAATGTCCCACAACTCCAAAAACAATGCCCAACCAATAATTCCATATCAAATCTAATATAATCTTCTATTTATTCTTTAGCATCCGTCCCATCGTTCTCATTCTCATTATGTGCAGTAGAGGAGTTGACAGCCTTATCTGCAGTAGAGGGGTTGACAGCCTTATCTGCAGATTCCGATGACTTCGACTTCGTTTCATGACCATGCATTTGTCTCCATTCCTTGATCCCTCGATTTATCTCTGCCTTATTCACACCATCTCTCACCAAACACATCTTGACCCCCAAAGATTCCACATTCCTATTCCTAGCCTCATCATCAAAGAAGAGCATATCTTGATATGCGATCCCCGTCCCCTTCTGTAATTTGGTAAAATGTGTAATCTTGCTTCCGGGGTAGATCTCCAGCTGATCGAAGAACTCAATCGCCTTTTTCTTCCTTCCATCAACATCCACCACATGAAGTAATCTCAACATCTCTCTCCCTAGTTCCGGAGCCGATGTGCGAGATGCGGCTCCAACCATTATGCCATGATTTTTGAGCTGTGCGAGAATCGAAGGTACTTCATGGTAGAAGGCAAAACTCTCCCCCCATCGATCGGTAGTGGCTGAATGTTCCGAGTTGGCTTTGATCGGAGTTGTGACGTGTGTATCGACCCAGAAAGGCCATAATGTATAATCGAGATCGAAAACGATGAGTTTCGGGAGGGTGAGGGAATCTGTAAAGGTGGATGGCGGGGTATCGATTGGAGAGATTGGGGAAGCATTATTGGTTTTCTTAAGTTTCTTGACCATTGTAGCGAATAAAATGTCGAGGAGAAATATGAAGAAATTGGTATTGCTCGGAAGGAGATTTTTTTTTATAGAGTACAAGGTAATGTAATATAGCAGCGCGGAAGTTTATTGAAGTTGAGCAGGTACAAGAGAGAGACCTGGAGCTGATGTTAAATGGTACTGGTCCAGGGCTGTATTTCCTTCCAGTCTGTTAGTCTACCGAGGCCTTAAAAGTTCAAAAATAGATATCTTCTTTATACCGTCTTTATTTGTTTATTTCTCTATTTATTTATTTTCTTTCTTCTTTCTTCTTTATTTCTTTATATCTTTCTATCTTTATTCGTTTCTCTTTTTCTTAATTTATTTTTATTGAAACTTACTACTTATAGTACCTGTATTATATTAAGCCAAAGATTATTGTAAGCTTAACTGTTACGCTAGTACTAGCTTCACGGACATAACAAGTACATAGCCATTCTAGATACCTAGCATAATGATAACTTCGTGCTTACACTCTTTCATTGTACCATTAACGTTATTTTTCTATTTAATGTCAGGCACGTCACCAAGGGCATATGAAATGGAATATAGGATACGTAGTATAATAAAAGAACTATGCTGAAAAGGAAAGAATCCTCTTCGAAAGATTCCAGGTTATCATCTACATATAAAGAGTGATTGATTACGTAACTAGCTACAAGGCATTTACTAGACAGAGGCCTAGACATAACATTTAATATCTTAATTACTTTATTTAAACTTGAATAAATTAATCTTTTTTTGATTCTTTACTTAATTCAATATGTAGTTTGATTTAAAGTAGAAACATATTATATATTTTTAAATAAAAGAATTGTTATCGGTCTCGTAATACAAGTAAAGTTTTAACGAAGCAAAGCCAAGCCGAAGCCTTGTTCAATTTCAGATCAGATCCGATCCGATCAGATCAGATTAGATATTCAAAATTCATCTAAATTTATTAATATCTTCTAATCTTTACTACCTAATACCTAAGTTACATATTCCACGATAGCGTCTACATTGCACGACTTGCAGATTTGCAGATTTGTATCAGTAGAAGAAGAAGAAGAGGCCCATCTAACATTTTTCATTTACAACTGCAATTACAATCCCTCATTTGAGCTTCGGTCTCACTCTTCCCGACAGATATAAAATTGTCTCACCCTTTCCGTTGGCCAAACTTCCAAACTTTTCGATACAATATCTTCAAGAGGCAAGCACATTTGTTTGATGGTACGATGAACCACCATGTCAGAGGTACATGCACAACCAAAGGTTACAGAATCTCGTCATCATACTGTGCGTGAAGCACGACACGAGGATATTCCTTTACTAACAGACGTTGAGAGGTCATCAGCTGAATTGTTCATATGTTTCAACGTTGCCGTTGGTGATTCCGTCTTGGATCCGTTATCATTATTAAACATCCTGAAAGACCATCATCTTTGGGTTGCTGTCAACAGTGAAGACAAACCCCGTGGGATTTATTGAGGTCTTAGAGCTGATGGTAATTTCCATGTGGCCGAAGTCTCGGTTGGTAGGGATAACCAGCGACAAGGAATTGGGAATAACTTGATGTACAGAATGATGACAGATATAAAAGAAGAAGGATTTCCAACAATTAGTCTTACGACTAACATGATCTTTCCTTTCCAACCGTCCTTGGTATCAGAGTCTGGGACATGTTGAAATTGAAGTTGAAGATATTGGCAATGAATTGACCATTTTGATTGATGAAGAATCATATTATCTTGATAATAAGACTAGGTGTGCCATGAGAAAGATTATCTCATAAACCTAGGGTAGAACAAAGATTTTCTCTTTCGAGAACGCCACCCGCAATAGACGGGTGGGTTCTGAGGGACGGTACGAGAATGTCTCTGAAAATATGGTACATCAGTGTTGATGATTTTTCGAAGCAATTCTTCATCTAACACAAACAAACAATTCCTGGGGAAAAACGCGGCACTTGAGTTATCTTTCAAGGATCAGCTGAACTGATCACGACAGTACCATGCTATTAGAGGTCGTAGAACCTGAAATCTTACTGTCCGAAGTCAGGGGAACTTACAGATTCCACGCGGATGTCCGCGTCAAGGAACAATTACGAACTCAATTTCAAGAACAGAAAGAGTGGCGCATTTCTCTCCCCCAACCAGTAGCTTTCCGTTGAGCTGGTCAAATGGTCACACCAAGACAAGTAACACGATTTATCGGAGTTTTCAATACAATCGATAATGGGATATAACATTTGAGATATCAATTGTGTTACCTTTTACGTATGGGCAAAGTTTTGGTTCGATATGTTCTTATCGATGGGTCAAGCTGATCTGACCTCCCCACGTATAGACCATTCAAGAACCATGCTCTCATGCAAGCCAATCTTCCCACAGAATTCCCCCACCTTTGAACTCAACTTACATGTCAGGCTGGGGTATTATATTGTCTATTAATATCTGCAGGATCTTCGGTATGAGTGGGTAATGTTACTTTTTCCCACATCCACCATGGCCAACCTGGCAGGGTCGACATGTTTTGCGGTAAGATGCATGATCTTGGTGGGTCTCATCCATTGAATATGGCTAAGTCTACCGAGGCTGATAGGACGGACAAGAAGTGGCACTTTCCTCAGTACTACTAATCCTGTTCACTCATGTTGTTTGATATCATCTTGGATAAGATATTGAAGATGGGGATATGGTTCTCGAAGACATACAAAGTAAAGGCTGAGTACCTTCATCCTTATTGTCTACTGTGTTATATTACCATTAAACTCAATACTTTCTAATTTCTACTTTCTACTTCCTCCTTCCTGCTTTCAACTTCCTGCTTCCTGCTGCCTACTTTTTCCTGTTGATTGATGCTTGCCATTCCTTCCGGTCTTAGTTTGCTTATCTTCATTGGAACTGCCTCATATTTTCTGGAAATTTCTAGTAGATGAGATACAGCAGCGAAGGTTCTCTATTTTCACTACGGTTAACCGAGGATGGCTCAAACTATAATTGATCGGAAGAATCCTTCAGTCTGTGATTTTTCCCCAAATCCATCAACTTACAATTCAGAGAAAGCAACAATGGCCGATAAAGAGAATCATTCCGAATTGGCGGAGGTCAATGAAACTGGGCATGTACAAGAAGTCGAACGTAATTTCTCTCTACTTTCTATATGCTCAGTTGGTCTTGTTACTGGAAATACTTGGGCTGCTTTGGGTGGAAGTATTGCTACAGCAATTTAGTAAGATACATTTTCCATGCAAACCAAAGTCAAAAGACTAACATGTTTAATAGTAATGGAGGTCCACCAGGTGTCTTATATGAGTTTATTGTTGTTTCAATGTTCTATTGGCTTGTCGCAGCTTCTTTGGCCGAACTAGCTTCATCAATGCCTAGTAGTGCTGGAGTTTATCACTGGGCATCAATTACTCCTGGTCCTAAATATGGTAGAATTTGTGGTTGGTTCGCTGGTTGGTGGAATACATTCGCTTGGATTTGTGGTACAGGTAAGTTGATCCTATTGGCTTGATGGCTTTATCTGATATTCGAAAGCAACTATGTCATCTATTGCCTCAAATGTTGTGGTCGCAATGTATGGTCTCTATCACCCTGACTATGTAGTGGCTAGATGGCACATTTTTATCGGTTACATTATCGTAACTTGGATCGCCTGCTCTATAGTCTTATTTGCAAATCGAGTTCTTCCAATGATCAACAATGTTGGACTTGTTTTCATGCTGAGTGGTGTTGTGTAAGTCTTCATCTTCTAATCATTTTGCAACATATGGCTAACCTTGTACGTTAAAGTATCACCATCGTGGTTTGTGCAGTGATGCCATCTGGAACAGGTCATGCCACCTATTCTTTCGTCTGGGCCGACTGGGCTAACGCTACTGGATACTCGAGCAACGGATTCGTTTTTCTCGCAGGCATGTTGAATGGGGCTTATGCTGTTGGTGTACCTGATTGTGTCTCTCATCTGGCAGAAGAAATTCCAAACCCTAAGCGTAACATACCTCTCGCAATTGGTGCACAAATGACAATTGGTTTTGTTACCGCCTTTGCATATATGATAGCTATCTGTGAGTATCTTATCTTTTTGCATCTTGCTTCAATCTTTACGCTAATGTCATACTTTTCTTGCTTAAAATACTAACTCATCACTAGTTTACGCAATCACGGATCTTGATAGTGTATTGGCTGCGCCTTTTTTTCCACTCACTCAAATATATCTACAGGCCACAGGCTCCACTGCCGGAACTACTGGCCTTCTTTTCGTCATCTTCTTTCCGATTTTTTGTACCCTCATCGGAACATACATTACTGCAGGAAGATGTCTTTGGACCCTTGCTCGTGACGATGCAGTACCATTCTCTCGTTGGCTACATGTAATTGATCCACGTCACAAGAATCCATTTAACGCAACCATGGCTTGTGGAATCTGGAGTACTATCCTAGGTGCTATATACGTGGGTTCATCAGCAGCTTTCAACGCCTTTGTTGGATCCTTCGTCGTTCTTCTCACCCTGTCATACCTCGCCTCGATCCTTCCATTTATCTTTACAGGTCGTTTCACTCGCTCTACTCAAACACCAGGTCCTTATAATAATAGGATGGTTCCGGGTTGGTTTCAAATGAACAATGTTGTGGGTTACATTGTCAATATTATCAGTTGTCTTTACATCCTTGTGTTTGTGGTCATCTATTGCTTTCCTTATGCAATGCCATTTGATGCTGCAAGCATGAATTATTCTTCCTTGATCGCCGGCGCTTTATCAATCGCAGCAGGTATTTGGTGGTTAGTCAAAGGCGGGGATTATATAGGTCCACTAGCAGGAAATCATGGTCAGCCTGAGCAGGATGCTGATAGCGGTCGAGATGTGACGACATTTATTTCCACCGGAGAAGTTAATAATCTTCGAAATCCTCTCGACATGCAACCCAAATCATGACCAGAGGTTTAGATCCAATTGTCCCTTTTCGGAATTTTGTTTCGGTAAATTTGAAGATTTGAGTTTTACTCGGGCATCGAAAGAAAATTGCTCTAGGAGTTCAAGTTCTCTTGGCGAGGGCTGTTCATTTGGAGGAAGAGGAATCTGGATTTCATTTTGGGAATGCTCACCTTCCATGCCTTACCTTATCTTGCTTCTTCATCTTCCGGGCAGCGACATTCGGATTTTTGGTCTCAATCTCATTCTGCAACATCCTGACAGGCCCTGGTATTGGTAGAGGGATTGAATGGTAAGATTACATTCATTCATCGATTCTAATCGCATATCAGATATAGTCCTATTAGATAGGTAATCCAATATATTTATATTTATCTCGCCGCATTTGGTGACTGTAATTGCCATCTTACATTCGAGATTAATTTCCCTCGTGTTAAATAAATATCGATTGGGAGATTCATTAAATGAGGGAGAGGAAGGCCTTGTGGTGGTTTAATGTCGTGAACTTTTATGGTTTTGCTTTGCTTTGTATTGTATTGTATTGTGTTCATAGAGGTATGGGATATTTTTTTTGGTGTTTTGGTTTTTTTTGGGGGGGGTGGGGATAGGGGGATAGGGGGATAGGCGGGAGGGGTAGGCGGGAGGGGTAGGCGGGAGGAATAGGGGGATAGGGCGTTAGGAGGTTAGGGGGATAGGGGTGCTTGATTTTCGCTTATTCTGGGGGGGATTTGGTTTTGGTGGGGGGAGGAGGGAGAGATTAATGGGGAGAGAGGGGGGAGAAAAAGGGAAAAAGAGAAACCCGATTTGATTTAATCGGACAAGAATAAATAGGAATCGATCTCCAATTAACCCATACCCTTCTTCTACGAAAAAACACAACGGCCATTGCAAATAAACACAGCGTTTCTATGTTATTTCTACTTCCGATGCCGATCTCGAAAGTTTTCCCAAAGCGCAAAATTGTCGGCTTCTCGTCATACTGTGACACCCGGACTTTTCGTATGCTGGGGAATGGTCATGGGAATAGGCATATGGTTGAGGGCCTAGTGGTCAGATTGAGAGATCAGGGAGTAGAAAGAATTGATACATTAATTCCTCAATGCTGGGGCAGCTACGTCTTTCGAATCCGCACTCGATACTCCGATCTGTAAATTACAGGTATATTTTGATATTAATACGTTGTGATTGGTTTGATTTGTTAAGTTCTGAGACCGATTCTTCTTAATCCATTCTTCTCAAGAAAATCCGCACAGAGAAGATAAGAAAAATGGAAATGGAAACGTATATGCGGGAACGGGCCACGGAACTGGAAATGAGAAAATAATTATCTAGATGTCTAGTTTCCTCGGTTTGATAGAGGCGGTGGATACTGATATTTACTGATACAAAAGCATGTCTTACTTATGGAGTGTAAGAAGGGCGTGAATTATTTTGTTAAGAAGGTGCATTTTGAGGAGGGAGCGAGGGGGAGTGGGATTTTGGCGCTTGCGGTGCATCCTAGGTGAGTTAAGGTTTACTTACTATACTTGTACAAGTATTTGGTGGGGAGTTTGTTTTTGGTAATTGGGATTGTTTATAGAAGGGATTGGGAATTGAGGGAATTGGTGAAGAAATGCTAACTTATTTGATATGGGATATAGATGGGTGAAAATGCCCAACGGACAAACTTTTGCCGATAGTGTGGGCGTGAAGGAACCGCCTAGTAGTTTGGAGGAGAGTGTGGATGGAGTTTTCAAGCAGTTATGTGGTGATATTCTTCGTTCTCGTTGGTAAAATGAGATTGTGTTGTTGGGATACAGTATAGGCTAATAGTACTTACCTAATCCATTTGTTCGGTAACGGAAAATTTAGTCGAGGAAAGTGCGATCGGCAAGTTTAGCCATCAGCCATCAGCCGTCCGCCGTCAGCCGTCAGCCGTCAGCCACCTTCAACTTCCGCAAGCACTCTTCCATCGTCTCAAATGGCGTGCTCTCACGTCTCATCTATCGTGAAGATCAATAATTACCTACTACAAATGAAGATTATTTTATTTCATCTTATGTCGATTGTTCTTTCATGAGCCCAAAAGTATTGTCCTGACTGAGCCATGTCAGCCAACTTCTCCAAAATACCCATCTTGGATCTTAGTCTGGCAGATGATCCATCCACGAAGCCACAGCTTCTGAAAGAGCTTCGACATATTCTCTTAAACGTTGGTTTCCTCTATGTGAAGAATCATAAAGTATCTTCAGATATTATTGATGCACTTGTAAAATCTCTTTCAGATTTGTTCAACATTTCTACAGAGGAAAGGAACTCGATAGCCTTGGACAAGTCACCACATTTTTTAGGATACAGTGGTATAGGAGCCGAAAAGACAGCCCAAGTATCAGATCAGAGAGAACAGTTTGAGTTTGCGACAGAGTTGGAGACAACATGGGTTGAAGGAGATCCATTGTACAAAAAACTCGTTGGGCCAAATCAGGTGAATATCACATACCTATATTTTCCCGCGGATTTTTCTGACACCGTGATAGTGGCCCCCATCACTTCCCTCAATTCGTCCTGTGATTGAAAACTATATTCAATCACTATTCGAACTTTCAACAAGATTTCTTACGCTGGTTGAGGAAGCATTGAATATTTCTACTTCATCTTTCCATACCTTTCTTTCACCTCAGCACCGACTAAAACTTGTTCATTATAGCCCTATCGTCTCACCTGATAATAATCAAGGTGTAGGGCCACATAAAGATTCATCAGGATGGTGGACTTTCCTTTTACAAGCTTCCCCGCCCCATATTAGTGGTCTCCAAGCCATGAATCGCTCGGGACAATGGATTGATGTCCCAAGTATACCCGGAACATTTGTTGTCAACATCGGCCAAGCGTTTGAAGTTGCTACTAATGGATTATGTCCAGCTACGACACATAGGGTATTATCTAGCGAATATGATAGATATAGCATACCTTTTTTCCAAGGGGTGCGTGGTGATGCTACTAAAAAGGATTTTGAGGCTTTGTGGCCACAATTGGTGGGACAAGGAACTGAAGAATCGAAGGAGAGCAAGAGTATTGAATTCCCATTCTTAAGTGGAAAGTATGAGACTTGGGGCGAATCTCAATTGAGAACTAAGGTTCGAAGTCACCCAGAAGCGGGAAAGAAATTCTATGCCTCGGTTTACGAAAAGTACATTATTGAGTAATCCGTCGCTCACAATGCAGTTCTTTCAATTCTACCATGGGGATCTTGTTGCTTCGTCGTCATGTTTTTCCTTTGCTGTTATTATGTTTGAGATTTTCTGGGGGGGTAAACTTCTAAGATGACGGATATTTCATTCTTTTCGGAGCATAACTCTCATCTCAGCTTCTGATATTCGCCAATTCTGCAGCTCTCATAATGAGATATGTGCATTTTTGTTATTACGTGAGGTTGTCCTAGTGAATTAATCTTTACATTTTTCCAAAGTCATTTGTTACGCTTCCCCCCATTGATCAGATTTAAGTTCAATATACTATTGAGCCCTTCCAAAGAATTCGAAGACTACTCTTCCATTAAATGAGGCACAATAATACGATAAAGTATATCTCATTCCAATTTTGGCAATTATAACATAAATTTCAATCAACCTGATGGCATGAATCTTGGTGTTGTTGACAATGTCAGCCGATGCAGCCAGATTCTCCGCAGAAGAGAGATCCTCCCATCACGATTCCGGGATTGGCGAGATATGTATTTTTCTTGTATAATTCTGATAGCATCCATTCATACTTTTGGCGATACTATTGATACTTGGTCGGATAGTACTCTAGTCGCTGCTTTTGGTCAATTGATCCAGGATGAAATAACTAAGGTCCGCAATTCCAACAATGATGTAGAAGCCATCAAAAAAAGCCACTGCAAACCAAACCAGTGTTATCAAAATGGTTCCATTATTGTAAACCGGAATAATTATAATTCCAATGTTACCTCCTCCGCCCATATACATCCGTAGCAATTGAAATATACAATTGGAACAACTCCCGCTTTTCGCTCAATCTCACCAACTAGATGTAGACAGGCATCTCAGAGCGAGGTATGGTGGTGTATAATCCACGATACACAATCTCTCTACAGATAATCATGTATATTGGGAAGATGCTCCTTGATTCGATTGTCACTATTATTCATTCTCAATATAATCACTCGAAGGTTATCAATCCTGCATTCCATTGTTTCACTTTCGTTCTCGGTAGACGATTTACTTGGTCTGTTGGGTCGAGTTTCAAGGTTGCCATTTTCTGGGTCTTGCTGCGCGTTCCAGCATGCTTTTTGGGATTTTGGTTGCATTGGATTTTTGAACCATGCAAGATTTTTCACTTGTATTTGGGTCTCGTAGTACTCGTACCGTTAAATCAGCATTTAGAGTGACCAGTCCCGAATTTGAAAGGTTCTAGCGAATGCATGATTGCCTAGTGGTCAAATTCATCTGCTATATTCTATATTCTGTCGTATATGTGTAAGTCAGCACATCATATTTTCTATATTTCCTAAAAGCTAGGTCTAAAGGAAATATTCAACGGGTTCAGATCCATAATCTGCCCCTTGAAAAACCGCCCACTTCAGTCTTTTCGCGAATGCAAACCACCAGAAGCTTCCTCGTACTATTCTCTCCTTTCTCCAAAACAGCTGAGTTCCTCTCATGCCGTCGCATTTACCAATCTTAGGAACTTTCTCCACATGATAGGCTTCACTGATCATTGCAATTTTCTTTTTGTCCTCACACCAAATCCTAACTTCCTGGGTCAAAGTGTTCTTGCTGGCAATGTTTTCATCGGATAAATCGCAGGCTACACTCCTTTTTCCCATTAGACTGTATATGTACCAGTTTTTGATTCCCTTCCTAACTTTGCTCTTATTGGGTATTATCTTGCCTTCGTTGCAAGAATCTCCCCACATATTGATGAACATCGCAGGCCAAGGTCGATCCATAATTCGTCGGTCTATATCGTCGTAGCCACCAACGTGAAAGACTAATGTATTTTCATCAACAGCGTTGATGCCTTCGGGGTCTTTTAAGGTTTGAAATCCGTGTCTTTCAAAGAATCTCGCATCTCCAGGTGAGAACCCAGGGTCTTGCATAACTTTCCTGGCGTTCTGAGGAATTTCTGTAGAGTTGGTTAGCCAGCAATATCCTTTCACTTGAGTTCATGTTGTGAGTTCATACCGAGAAGTTCCATAACTTCCAAAAGCACTGCCAATTGCTCAAAGGATCTTTCTTTCTCTCCAACAAAATGCAGAGATCCCAATGCAAAACAAGCCACATTTGTCGGCTTTACTTTTTCTGCACTCATGCTATCCAAAAGTCCTTTGAGGGTTGTCTCATCTTCATGCTGGATCTTGTATTTTTCGAATTCTGCATCCAATTCCTGCTCGTCCCATCGGATATATCCATTGTAACCGTCGGAAATATTAAAATCCTTTCTGTATCCAGACGGATGATCATTCAATCTAGAAGTTCATCTAATTAGAAATTTTTTATTACTATGGGCTGAACTTGGGGGTATACATACCTAAAAAACTCTGCTTCTTGCCAATTGCAGAATTTTATGATGGAATCTTCAGGACCCTCTCCTTCATGCCATTCTTGATCATTTCCTAGAATCATCCATTTATCTTTTCCATGTCGAATGATATCTCCAACGTCGCAAGAACCTGCGGGGGGAGAAAATGGAGTAGTGCTTGTCGACGCGTTTGTTGTATTTGCGACTATCTCTATCTCCATGTCGTTGGAATTTACGTTGTCCGTTGAAGAAGCCATAATGAAGATCTTGACTTTGTTGTCGTGATTATTCAAGTTCAGAAATAGCGACCATGTCAAACTGTTCTGTAGATAACTTATATATGGTGTTAGTGACTTCTGCTAGTAATGCCATGCCATGCCATATCAGAAGAACCGAAAATAAACGAGATGGGTACGGCAAATCCCACGATATTATAAGTACGCCTCTGCTATTCACTCACCTTCTACATTATGAGGAGCATGCAACCTCGATTCACTTCACTTGATTGGACTGTATATGGTGGTATTGTAAAGTCTCGCATTGCTAGTGTAAACTGTGTAAACTGGTAGATGGCAGTAAGCCTAGTTGGCTAACTGGTTGCCCATTCCACCAAAGTTTATTGTCCTCCATATTCTCCAACAACATATTCCTCATGTGCTTGATCCCGAGACAGGGTCAGCACCATCGTTACGATCTTCTGTAACCTCGTTCTTACTAAGATCCTTTCTCCAGTACAATTTGGTCTCCTTCATACCTTCCCCTTTGCCAATCGAAGGGATCTCCTGTGAATCATAGAGTCTAATCTTGTTGGCACTTTCCTCGTCCTTCCCCTCGCCCATCCCAACCTTTCCCTCGCCCATCCCAACCTTCATCTTGCCATTAGTGATAAGAATTACCGGTTGATGATCATTCATAAATCTCTTGTACCTTGAGGCGGTCCCATCAAGATAAAACAGTAACGTTTCTCTATTAATCGCATTGGCATCATTCGGATCTTCCTCGACTTGGAACCCATATTTCTTCAAAAATCTTTCGTCTCCTGGGGTGAGAAATGGATCTTGGATGACTTTTCTTGCATTCTTGGGGACATCTAAGCCACGGGTTAGTCTATAAATGTCTTTCGTTTGCATATTATGCAGTGTTATAGCATGCTTACCTAAGAGCTCGATGAATTTCAAAAGCGCCATCATTTTGCCGAAGGATTTCTCTCTTTCCCAATCATTACAATCATGCAAGCTTCCAAGTGCGATACAAACCACATTTTTAGGCTGTACTTTATCTTCCTTCATTCTCTTCACCATAGTTCTTAGTTGAGTCTCATCTTCATGGCTAAGTTGGAACTTGTCGAATTCTGCAGCTAGTTTCGACTCCTCCCAACGAACGTATCCATGGAAAGTAGGGGGGAGATCGGAGAAATCTTGATTCTTCCTAAAATACTTCTCAATGATCAAATTTCATAGAACTTAATGCAAGGTTGGATATACCTCAAAAACTCTGTATCCGGCCAAAAGTAATTCGAGATCTCCTCGGTATTTTGAGGATCATCGCATGGAGCAATCAAAAGTGGCTTATTTTCGAGTCTTTTCTTAATAAAATAATCCCCTTTGTCCCACGAAGTTGGAGTGGAAGGGGATGGAGCATTCGGTGGTGATGACATTCTTGCGTTCACAACCCTTTCGGTTTGTTTTTGATTTCTCGCTGTTCTTTGGGAAATAAATGGATTAAGTCTGGGGTTTCTGGTTGTGATGGTAAGAGTTTCTGGATAATAGGCATATCGAAGAGTAGGTATGAATAACCGATGACATATCAGTCTTTTTCGAGCTGGAGTTGTGTCATACCCCATCGAAAACTCCTAGAGTAAAGACAGGACAGGTGTATAATATATCACATGATATTTGACCTACACATGAGAATCTACATGATTTAAAATGGAGTATGGTATTCAAGAGTTATGTTTCATAATGGTGGATCTAAGTGGGTGAGAGAAAGTCTGGTTATATTAGTACTAGAGTCCTCGTGGTTTCTCGTTCCACTTCATCTTCCTTCCTGAACTATAACACTATTGAATTCCATCATGCATATTTGAAGGTAACATTCATATTAGGTATAAGAAAGAACGAATTAATGATTTTCCGTGAAAATATTGCCTACTACCTAGACACAAACCACACCACAAATAGGTAGTATATACATGCATTTATCCTAGGTATTTGAAATGATAACAAAGATAGATGATGAGAAAATTAAAATATACTATTCAGAGAGCTTCCAAATGTAAAGTTTATCACTGGATACTTAACTGTAGTTCATATTTCATACCCATCATGCTAAACACCTCCATTACACAAAGACCATTTGATATTACTTAAGTTGTAGTAAGACTATCCAGTCTTAACATCGGAAGTGTATCTTCCGACCAGTATCAATCACCTCCCCATCATAGAATACTTGAAGATATCCAGTCACCAAGATGAATGAAGCCGAAATCCGAGACTGAGTTATTTGGTTCCAAACAGATATTGAAATAGGTTCATCCCCTGGAAGTGAATGAAAACCAGAAGTGGGATCTGGCGCTATTAGAGTTTGTGATGGTTTTTCTTCTTCAAATTCTTTTTGGGATATATGATGAACGATCATATTTGATGAGTATGAAATATACAGAGTCGCCGGAGATATACTCAGATATACTAAAGCAGAAGTTGAAGTCTTGAAGATCACGCCATATCCAACAAGCGCAGGGACATCAGAAATAATTTCTCCTCTCCAAATTTTAGGTCACTATACACATTATCCTCCAGATTCTTCATTAGACAAGCATAGGAATATTTCAATGCCATAATGTCATATCAACTATCCTTTTCTACGCAAAACCACTAATCAGAAATCCATGTTCGTCGCGTTAAAATTGTATGTTTGGATTGTATGTTTGGCAGCGCGGTCTGTCACGTTTCTAATTTTAGATCTCGAGTTGAGGAAGGAAAGGGCTGATTTTCTAATCATGATATTCATCAGTGTTATTCAGGTCATGAATAACACAATAATAACCACCGAATCGAAACCGAAAGCTGTAAAAGAAAAAAAAAGATAGGAGCCCAAAATCTCTCTCAAGAAACCCAACTTTCCCCCAAAGAAATCAAGGAAGAAAGTATGTACCCCATCCCAACCCCCTTCCACCTAACAAGTACCATGATAAACCGCCAGTCAATCAGCAATACCACCACCTTAATTCCCACGCCCCAATCGTGCAAGTCTCTCCATATCTGGTTAGAATTCAGATATACATTCATAATGCAGATATCTCATTCACATTCACATCCACATTCTCTTTTTCAAAAGACGAATCAACACTCTAACAAATCAACAAATCAACAATCCCATCTACCCATCCTTCGCAAAACTCGCCCCAGCTCCTCTCATACCTACCTACCTACCTACCTACCTACCTACCTACCTACCTACCTACCTATTTAGGTATCCCCCTCCAGATTCAATCCCACCATCATCGCGGCCGGTATCCACGGTCCGACTTACCTCGCTAATACGATATCTGACGCTCATTCGTGTCATGGAAATTGAATGTATCGATCTACATCTGCATCTGCATCCATACAAAACAATAGAATACCAATACTAATACCATTGGATATTTACAAGCTCGGAAAATGGAGATAGCAGTAGCTCCATGTTTTGACTTCGAAAATGGTACTTCATATGTGTGAGAGCTGCGATGGGATACGGTGGTGTGGTTTGTTTGGTGGTGCGCTTGGAGATCAATCTTGTGCGGGTTTACGGGCCGGTCATGAGGATTTGGGTGTGAAGATTTTTGACTTTGTTTTGTTTTGTTGTTGGTGTTGGTGTTGCCGATTAGGAGGATGAGGAAGACTTGGGATTGTAGTGAGGGTTTCTGATGCGGCGCGGGAGGGGAATACGAGGGTGTTTTTGATGAAGGGAGTCGGGTATATTGATGGTCTATCTTTTGGATTGAGATGGTGGACAGGTTGGGGTTCAAGTTTCGTATATATTGTATGACGGCGTTGGGATCGTGGGGAGTGTGTTCGCAACTGCGGTTTGTGGTGGTGTTGTGCTGGGCTTTGAAGTATTGAAGCGGTTAGGGTAAAGAAGAGGGGATGGTGCCGGATTGCTTTATTATGCTGTTGATGATGGGGTTTTTTGGGTAGGGATAGGAGGAGTAGTCTATGGAGGAGCCGTCTGCGGATTGCCCGAGAAGAGGTATGTGGGATGGATCACAGCCGAAGTTGGGGAAATTTTTATAAACCGATTCGATAGCTAGATGTTGGACAAGTGTTCCGTGGTTATTGGTTGGACCTATTGCAACTCCCTAGAAACAGAAGATGTTTACACGATAGTTGTTGGAACGTTTACCCAACTTGTTCATATCATACATAATAGCCTATTAATAGGTGAAGACACACACCTACTTGAAGCTACCTAACCATAATAACATAACATCTTCAAGTCTTGCTGCTTGTATCACCAGAGTAGACCCATCAAAGATCAATTCAGTATCTCCATCTCTAAAAACACCACAAATCCAAATCAGAACCGCCTTTTGCCCCCCCAACTTGTCGTCTGATCTATAATTACATCAAGCGTTAAGAAATCTTTATCTCCAACTCCATCCCCATTTATGAAAATGCATTCAAGATGTCAGTCCGATACCCGGTACGAGGCTATATAATGACCAATTGGAATCGAGAAATCTACCGATAGAACCGATGGAGCCGTCGAAAGGATAGAAATAATAGATATCTATGTAGACACACCTATCTAAAATCTCACAAAATTCGTCTTCTCGCCATTAATGAATTTATTGTTTATAAATGATTACAGAGGAGTGAATCGCAGATTACTTATATATCATATATTTTAAACAGCATGCGAAGATCCTCGGAAATAGATTTTTTTAGGTTCTTCCGGCAACCCTCCTCTCCCCCCCCTCACCCGCCAGTATCAAACACATAATAAAATCCTCCACGCTGCTTCAAATACTAGCATCATCAATTCCAAGACAGCTCAGCCGTAATAAAGAGGAAAAGTAGCAATAGTAAACACACGATAACTAGATGAAATTCCCATTCCAGCAAGTCTGGCTGGCCTAGAAATAGAAATAGAAAATCTGGGCAAAAGTAACGAGGATATAGATAAAAGTAATAGAAAAGCAAACAGAGCACCTCAAGATCGAATTTAAAATATAAAGAGAGATAGATATGAATATAGAATCAAGAGAGCGGATTTTATTTATCGGGGGGGGGGATGAGGGTTTTCTTCCCGTATTTTGACGAAACTTCCTTGCTCAATATATTTCATCTTTTAAACAAGACATATGCAAGTTTCCTGGCACTTTTCTATGCTCGTTCCATACTATCACTATAGTATTTGAGTCTAAGGTTTTTTTCCCCTATTATATTTTGTGATATTAAGTTAGGGAGCGGTGCTTAACTTAAAGGCCAGTCCGCATTGGTTCGGATCGGATCGGATAGAGCAAGAGTTGGATTTGGCTTGGGGAGATTGTAGACATTTTCATCATGCCTAGGCGCCTCCTAGTGAATGACATGTATCTAGTCACGTGATCACCCTCTATATTAGATGGCGATCTTCGAAGAGGATCCTTTCCTCTTCAGCATAGTTCTTTTATCTGATTACATATCCTTGATCTCATTCCATATGCCCTTGGTGACGTGCCTGAAAGTAGGTAGGTAGGTAGGTTAATTAATAAGTATGTATGATGTGATGGGAATAGAAAGGCAGGAAGGAGGGATGGTTTGGTGATTAATATTGATATTGATTTTTATTGAATATATGATATAGATAGATATTGTAGTATTGTTGTGACTAAGGATCTAAGTTCTGTGGAGTCAGGAGATGGAGATTCTATATAAGAGAATCGTGATGGGTAATCAATACTAAGCTATAACTCGTGGATGTAGAGCATTTATAATAACGATTTCTATATATATATATAGAGAAGAAAGAGAGAGAGAGAGAGAGAGAGAGAGAAAACCGAAAAATAGAATAATGAAAATTTAAAATTCTACAATGCCCAGTTGTATTTATTTAAAAACCTTCAGTTGAGACTACCGATGCTTCCAGTAGTCTCTAGGAAAATTAGAAAGAGCTGTACTTCCTTCCTTTAGTGATTTTTCTGGTGCAAGGTGATATTATGACTAGTAGTACGTTTTGAATCCGAATTTGAACTCAAACGAAAAGAGAATTTGGGAGATCTGCACATGTGACACATGATGAAAGTACTGGATTTTCTTACAGTATTTGCTTTCGGAAGATTGAAGCGCTTGCTCATCTTACATCTAACATCTTACATGTAATATCTCACATGTGAATCAACCCGTAAAGTACTTTCTTGCTTGTAGCCCAATGCCCAATCCAGTGCAGTCCATCCCAAGAATTCGGCCCAAACACAATTGAACCTATCACCCCTCTACCCTGGACCATCAGCCCAAATACCATCACCCCTCCAGCACCACCAATGCAAAAATCGCCCTGAATTAAATCAGATGAGGCAAATCAAATCAAATCAAATCAGGCAATCAAACCAGCGCACAAACAACCCCCAGAAATGTACAACGCAAAAACACAAAACAAAAATTAAACGAGGCGACCTATATAGACCCCCTATCCTATCCTATCCTATCCTACTATCCTGTGATAAAAAAAAGCAGCCTCGCTCAACTCACAGCCTTATAAATTGTAATACAATGTAAGCCCAACCAACCAACACTTTGGACTTGGGGGAGGGCTGGGCTGGATCCAGCAATGGTTGGAATATGTAGAATAGAGTAGAATAGAATATTGCTTGCACTGGGTGAAATAACTTTTCATTCGCATTTGGTGATTTGTGAATTGGAAATTTGCGAATTCGAAAATTGGATGGATGGATGGTGATGTGTATAGGATACTTACTGTATTGCCCCACACAATTGAGTCATTGAGTGATTGATTGACTGATTGATAGATAGATAGTTCGGTGTAGAAGAAAAAAAGGAGAAAAAGGAAGAAAATAAAATGGCGTTCCTGATTCCTGAACCCTTCGCTGGCTTCGCAGCACGCAGCACGCGGCGTGCCTGACTGACACGTCAGGAGTCGGGAGTCAGGACTCAGGACTCAGCCGAGATGCGATGCGCAATGTAGGACGACTCCAGCTCATCATGGGTTGGAACTTGGGACTTGGAACTAGGGCGGTTAGCTAGTTAGTTAGTTAGTTGACATTGGAGATTGGAGATTGGAGATCTGCTGATATTGTATAGTATGTATTATTATTATTCAATTTGAATCTTGATGGATGCACATGAGAAGAAAAGAAAAAAAAAGGACTCACCGTTATTTAAGATTACCAACTAACATAGGTACGTGACGGTGACACCTCACCTCACGTTCAAAACTGTCTTGGCTCTTGGCTCTTTCCTTCTCGATAGCTACTACCTACAACCTGAGCTACCCCATCCTTTCCACCGGTCCATGGATTTTTACAGCCCCAACCCCACCAACTAAAAAATCACCAACCAACACCAACCAGCCACAGTCTATACCCAGCCACAGATACAGCCACAAGTACCCTCCCGTGACCCGCTCCAACAAAGCAATTGGAAAGTTCCATGTTCCTGGCCCCCATTTCCCATCTCCCATTTTGATTTATTCAGAATAGAACAAAACGAAAGAAGAAGGAAGATCTGCAATCCAACGGCATCCAACATCCAACAATTGCATATTCTGGACCGGACATCTATGCATCTCATATCCTGTCATATCATATCATCCATGTTTCATCTAGATTGAGATCTATCCATCAACCATCTATCAGGACCACCGTATCTAATTTGGGCCACGATTATTGATTGCATAGTATGATGTTACATTCGGTACTTACCCAGTAGTTTCCGGTAGTTGTATTTTTTGTTTTTGGGGTATGGGATCACGTGATGGGAGTGATGTGAAGATTTTGATATTGGAAGGGGTTATGAATGGATAAAATGGATGGATAAATGGATGATATGTTCAGCAGTGATTGTGTGGCTATGCTAGACAGACAGACAGCTCGACTGCGTTGATGTCTGTGTTTGTCCCCGCATTGCATCACATCGCATCGCATTGATGATTGGAAATTGGAAATTGGAAATTTATATCAATTATTATCTAGGTAGGTAGTGGATGTGAAAAAGAGCTACGCTATACTGTCATGATTATGCTACGTACGTAGGTAGGTAGGTAGTTTTCCGATAGGATGGGTAGGATAAATCATACTTAGGTAGGATCTTCGGGGTTTAAAGTTTGGGGTCCCGGAGGTGATGGGTATGTATTTACTATGAGGCTTTTATGTAGATAAGCACTAGGTAGGTACCTAGGTACAGTAGATGGTTTTGGAGGAGGAGGAGGATGATGATGATGATGTTGGTGTTAAAGATGTTGAAGGTATAGGATTGGGTATGCTTAGGTAATAAGAGTTACATTGGATTTATTATTGGTTTGGGAAATAGGTAAATACTAGGTAAGTCAACACCCAAGACGGAGAATTTCATAAATACCGGTATGGATGCGTCCACGACCATATATGCAACCTCGGCATTCAAATTATATTATGGGTGGGGATGTAATGTGATGTGATGTGTGAGGTGATGTGAGGTGATATGATATGATGTTAAAGGGGTAAAATAAGGCCATCTTCATCGTCATCATCATCATTATCGAGTAAAGAATAGTAGAGCGCTTTGTTTGGTTTATGATTGATTGATCCATTGATTTGATAAATCGTAGATTCGTAAGTGAGGATTAACTGGTAAAGAAGAGAAGAGGTCTAATAAGTGAAATGAAATGAATGGGCATTGGCATTTACACTACCGGGTAGTGCCAGCGGGTGTTTTAAATTCCATCGAAGCTTAATTGGAATCAAGATTTTTGAAGCGTCAATTGACAGGAGCGCCAAGAGTAAGATATCGAGCTTTAAGTGGCTGACACAGTGACGCTACTAGCTGTTGATGGAAAATAAGAAATGGCAGAAATCTTGCTTTTCTTGTTTGGCGTTTTCATTTCTTGGCTTTCGAGGAGGAGGGTTGTATGCAATAATCTGCTTTGAATTCTGGAGGTGGGTTCGAGATTTGTGTTTTGAGTGAATACTGCTGTCCAGTTGCTGTAATGGCTGTAATGGTATTCAATGACTTGAGGACGGTGCAGTCTTTCAACCGATGGGTGATTCATATGGGGATTCCAGTCATACACACCGTGAATCATGAATATGAATAATATATCGCTTTAGTGCCATTCTCGAATACCTACCTATACTGTAGTGAACTCCTCGCAAACTTGTAATGGAAACAAACTCCAGCGAAAAACAACAAACTTCAACAACAACAGTAGCAACAGCAACAGCAACACAACTACCCTTCAGCTATTCTTGAATAACTGATCGATCCTCCTTCTCATCAGATTCTTCATCTTTCTCTTTTTCTTTGATATCCGTTTGTGAGAACATCATCACATCACCCATCAAACGCGCGACGTCTTTTTAAACTCCCAAGTTGTAAGACCTACTAGGTCATACACCAATAAACACGGAGGAAGGTCTCCCGCCGGTGTACGACGACAACAAGGTACGATAATAACAACATAACTTGATTCATGTTCCGAATAATAGAAATATCTAATATATCCATCTTGCAACTTGCAGCGATAGGGAAGAACAGCCAAGAAACTACCAAATCGCCAAGACGTTTGACTTTTTACTTCAAAGCCCATCAAGGACCAAGGTCTCAACAATTACTCTATTGAACCACCTTTTTTCTTCGCATACAAGAACGATCAACCATAACCATACCTATTATACCCCAATCTCCGTCCATGATCAAACCTTAATCATCTTTTAAACCGCAGTCTACCTCCCTTGAGTCCCTTCAGTCTATCTTCATTATTCGGGACGGACCAGATACCTACCTATCTAGTGTCTACCTTAGTACGAGGACCCTCCACTTCATCAGCCACAAATTTGTCTTTCCTAGCTGGGACATAGATCGTGGCCTTCACAACAAAGGGAAAAGCTTCACAGACAAGATAAACAAGAGAATCAACCTTAATCTTCGCTAAGCCACCACCCTCTGAGTCTATTTACGATTTAAAACAAAGGAAGAGCCAACTAACTCCCAAGGCCTTTGATCATCTCACATTATTGATCGCACCTTTTTGTTACTTTCCCACATACGAATTCTCTATCCTATCCTAGGTATCCTTCTCGAAGAAATTTGGAAGGATTTTCAATTCACCCCTTGTCTTAGTAATCTTAGCCACGGCAGTAACAGGACCGATCAGAAGTAAACACGGACAACGGAACGGATCACCAGATTAGAACGAACGAACGAACGAACATCTGAACCCTTGAAGTTTGAACCCTTGATCCCAAGATCAACGAAATCCCTTTCTCTTGGAAAGATCGCCTTACTTTGAAGAAAGAGAGAGAGAGAGAGAAAAAGGGTATTCGATTCTTTTTCCAGTATTATTCACCAATCGAATATTGAAGCGATTTTGGTCTGCAGGAATCAACAACATTCACGGCCAGCTCATAAAGAATCAGCAAGCATCATAAGCCTGACAGTGCCTTACATACCGAGTTAGACTTTCCCTATACGACAGCACTTTCGGACGAGATCCACCTTCAGGGACAAGTTTCGCATCAGAAATACCCATTATTCCCATTCCCATCGTCAACTTGACCATTTACAAAACATGGCAGGAAGTGATTTCAATCTTTGTTAGTTAAACCCCCTTCTCACTGGCGTCTTTTACAAACCATTCTTATGTCAATGCCCTTGCACTTGAATCATTCTTGTTTCTTTTAATTTTAATATCCATTTATTGATGGGTAATACTTACTATGAGGTTCAATTTAGATAGTACAAAGCGCGCCGCGCGAAAAGAAGCATGGCATGGTCCCGGAACAGCATGGAACCCTTTTTCGAAAACTACAAGACGGAGTAGTACATTTCCAATTCAGCTTCGCGACGAGGAAGCTCAAGGAGGAGGATTGGAAGTTCCTATGTTAAAGACCGTAAATTCTGAGAATGGACCACGATCATCAGCTAGCCATGCGCCATTCGCTCAACAAGGTGAAATAATGGAGATGCAGGATTTGGAGAAAGCAACTACAAATAATGCTGGGCGTTCTAGCGATCCAAGTAGCCAAGAAACAGCTGTTGCAGGGCAATCATCGAGACTACCCAGCGTGGAGGAGAAAGCTCGACGAAGATTCCTCAGCAGGTGGACCAAGAAGGATAGGGAACAACTGGCAGATGGTGAAGAGGAGAAGAAGAAAGGCGGGATATTTAGAGGAAAGGATTTGAAGCATGAACCTTTCACCCTAAGGAATCAATTGCAAAACACCATCTTTAATTCCTGGATTAACGTTTTACTCATCGCTGCGCCAATCGGGATTGCTCTCAACTACGCAAAGGTTAATGGAATTGCCATCTTCGTGGTCAACTTTATTGCTATCATACCATTGGCAGCTATGTTGGGTTTCGCTACGGAAGAAATTTCTCTTCATGTAGGTGAGAGCTTAGGAGGTTTGCTAAATGCTTCTTTTGGGTAAGTATCACACATGGTGCTCTTTAGTATCTACTAACACCGATTAGAAATGCTGTCGAGATGATTGTTGCGATTATTGCTCTAGCCAAGGGAGAAACCATCATTGTTCAAACCTCTTTGGTCGGCAGTATTTTATCGAATTTGTTACTCGTCATGGGGATGTGTTTCTTCTTTGGGGGGCTCAGGAGAAATGAACAATTCTTTAATCAAACAGTTGCTCAAACGGCTGCAAGTTTGTTAGCCCTCGCTGTAGCCAGTGTCATTGTTCCCACCACTTTCGATTTATTCAGTACGACAACTGAAGCTCCAATTGCGGCTATCTCTCGTGGTACCTCAATAATCCTTCTTGTGGTATATGCCGGCTATCTCTACTTTCAATTGCATACCCACTCTGTAATGTTCAATGAGGAAAGTCAGAAGGTACCAATGAAGCCACGCAAACATGCTTTGCCAGAAGGTGCAATTGCAAAGGGTTTGGCAAAGGCTGGAGGAATTGGTGCAGGACCTGGACGAGCAAATCTCCCAGAACGACCACCTAATGATGAACTCATCAATCCAACCGCACTCGAAGAGGAGGAAGAGGAGGGGGAAGAACCACAATTGCATATCTTGGTCGCTTGGGCTACCCTTGCAGGTTGTACTGCTATCATTGGAATTTGCGCAGAATTCATGGTTGATAGTATCAGCGCAATTACTGAAGGTGGTGGACTCTCTGAGGAATTCGTTGGTCTTATTCTTCTCCCTATTGTAGGAAATGCTGCCGAGCATGCCACTGCAGTAACAGTTGCTTGCAAAGATAAGATGGATCTTGCAATTGGTGTCGCTGTTGGATCTAGTATGCAAGTCGCCTTGTTCCTCATTCCTTTGTTGGTTGTTATCGGATGGATCATGGGCAATGATGCAATGAACTTGAGTTTCGATGGTTTCCAAGTTGCTGTCCTATTTGTGGCTGTCTTACTTGTCAACTATTTGATTGGTGATGGCAAGAGTCATTGGTTGGAAGGATTACTTTTACAATGTCTTTACATGTGAGTTGTATTGTCCCTCTTTCCTTGATATATTTTTACTGACATTCAATAGAATCATTGCAGTATGTGCTTGGTATTACCCAGCAACAAATGCAGCATAGATGAAGATATATCAAAAATATTCGAAGGCCATACGTTTTAGTTCAATATAGAGCTAATAATTCTTCCTTCTATAAAAGTCCAACTTTTATTGGAAATTTGAGCCCATTAAATTCGAGCAAAATCTCGCGTCTCGTTGAGAGACGATTTTCAAAATGATTACAGTTACAGTTACATCGATTCTCGATATTTACAACACACACACACAATTCAATATTTAATGTTTATGCCATCCGTTCATCCTTTGCTTCTTCTCATACCTATTTTACCGACTTCTCGATGCAGTCAACAAACATACAGCACCGCACCACCATGGCGCATATTACCTGGATGACGCTGCATCCTTCTCCCTATTTGTATCATATGAATACCACTTTTTGTTTCCCCACGCATGTACATAACTAAATAAAGTTACAGGCGTTTTTTTTTTCGTAGAGGATAGATGGATTGAATTGATGTTTATCTGCTTGCTTGCTTGTTTGCTTGCTTGTCTGATAGCTTGCTATACAGGCAGGCAGTCAATCAGGCAGTCAATCAGGCAGGCAATCAGGCAGGCAGGCAGGCAACATAAGATAAGATGGTTTGGTTTGGGAGTTTGGGGAGTGGAAATGTGGAATGGAACGGAATGTCCTTTCTTTCTAGAACTTTTTTTTCTTCTTTTTTTTCTTCTTGGAAAAATTCTTTTTCGACTTCTTTTTCGATGCTTTTTTTTGGTGGATGGATGGATGGGTGGGAGGGTGGATGATGTGAGAGGGGAGAATCGGAGAATGGGGGAAAAGGGGAAAAGGGAGGTGGGAGAAATGGGAGGAGAGAGGGAGGGTAGAGAGTGGGGAATGGATGCTGAGGAGTGGATGGATGGATGGATACCATAGAGGGAGATGGGAGATGGGAGGTGCGAGGTTAGATGCTAGATGCTAGGTGCTAGATATCTTAGATGTTGGAGTAGATAGGGATAGGAATAGGGATAGGAATTAATGAATAAGATTATCACATGTGGATTTTTTGTTGTTTTGCCTTTTTTATCTTTTTATACTTTTATATATCTATTGTATCTACCTACCTACCTAGATATATATACCTATATATTTAGGTATGTATGTATGTATGTATATATGTATATATGTATGTATGTATGTATGTATGTATATATGTATATATATATATATGTATATATATATGTATGTATATATATATGTATGTATATATATATGTATATATATATGTATGTATATATGTATGTATATATATATATGTAGATATGTAGGTAGATAGATAGGTATTGGGCTAGTTATACTTATCATGAGGTGATTTTTGTGCAGTGGATTGTTGGATTGATGAATTGATAGATGGGAGAGAGTGTGGGATATATATTGGGGTGGGAAATGGGAAATAGGAGTCATTACCTCACGAGGTAAAACGAGCTTAAACTTAAACTTAAACTTAGGTTTAGGTTCAGGTTACAAATTGTAGGTAGTGCAGTAAGGATAACTTTAAATAGGTGCGAGGTGCGAGGTGAGAGGTGAGGGGTGAGAGTTAAAAGCCCCAGATCTCCTATGTTCTATCTCCTTACTCCTTATTCCTTATTCCAGCTAGCTCTTTTGCGCTATTGGCTCGTTTTTTTCTCGTTTTGAGGGGAGGGGGTGAGAGGGGGGGTTCAGAAGGGGAGGAGGGAGAGGGGGGGATTTTTGGAGGGGGGTTTGAAGGGGGTTTGAAGGGGATGATGGGGGGTTGGGAAGGGTTAAGAAGCGGGGGTTAGGAAAGGAGGGAAAGGAGGGAAAGGACGAGGGGGTAGGGGGTGTTGGGGGTTGGGGGTTGGTTGGGAAGGGGAGGGTGAGAGGGGAGCGTAATAAGGGCGAGGAGGGGAGGAGGGGAAGATAGATGGTTCTGGTTCTGGTTCTTTGAAAGGTATGGGATTATGGAATGTTGGGATTATGATAGGAAAAAGGAGGAGAAGGAGAATGATGATAATAGAGTAGATGATTTTAAGTGGGATGTTTTGAGTGTTTTGGGTGTTTTTTCCCTGGAGAATGAAATGGGATGGGATGGGATGGGGTTTTGGGGAATGGAATGGAATGAGATGGGTTGGGATGAGATGGTTCTAGATAAAAGACTGAAGATGGGGAAGTTTAAGATGGTAATTTGAGATGGTAACTTGAGATGTATACCTATGTAGATGCAATCTTAGTTAGAACTTGATCTAACTTTGACTCTGCTCAGGTTACCTACTTATTAGGCTTGGGGTTCAGGGTTTCAGGTACCAATTATGAGTAAAAATTCAATATTCTTTGATTTATGGAGGGGCTGGTGGGTGGTGGGTAGGTAGTGAGGGTAGAAGTGAGCTAGGAGGAAGAGCAGAGGTGGGTGATGAATAGGTAGTGTTAAACTTGAAACTTGAAACTTTGAAGGTACAAGGTGCAACTTGGGAAGTTGGGAAGCTTGAAATTCATGTTGTGGATCATTGATTCCTCTTTTTGGGGAGATTTTTGGGTTGGATGGAGTGAGGGGGGAAAGGGGAAAGGGTGAAGAGATGATGGTTTGTGATAAAATTGATATCTACTGTATATTTTTATCTCAAAGTTCTTTCCACCAATCCATCGAATTATCGCGCTGGCTCTAAGATACATCTTATCTTGTCATTCTGTTTGCAGTATACGAATGCAATATTGAATAGTAGTTCAAGTTGGATGGTAATACTATTAGTAATCTGAAGAGAAGGTAGAAATTAAGCAGCCTGGCATTTCTTGATATGTATATCATGAAATTTCTGACAGGCAATAAACTTTAATAGGAAACCCAGCCTCGTCATTGACAGACAAGAGTGAGGTGATGGATTGATTGATGTTATAGGATTCAATTGAATTCTTACCTAACCCATTCATATCGCATTAGGTAATTCTCCAAAAGTAGAAACCCCCAGCTTCCTTCCTCCTCCGATCTTATTCACCCCAGGTCCCCATCCATTCTTTTTCTATGGATCCCCACCCTTCAACCGCCAGCTTCGAGGCAGTCAGCTCATCTACTTTCTACCTCTTTAACCAATGCTACGTATGCTATGTCACATTTGGTAAAGTTTACTATCTTGAAATCACAAAGCAGGCCCCGGTGAATCACATGCAGAGTAGACGGAAAGGAGAATACGTCATGCACATGCTTCCACGTTCAAAATTCTCACTTTTTAGGTTATTTAAATCTATTTTTCTTCCTCCTTCAACCCTTCAACCGTGGATTGAATATTCAACTTCAGACTTTTTCATGGTAGAATTTTGAGTAGAAGTCAAGTCAGAGCTCAAATTCTCTAGATTTCTAGAAGTAAATCTTACATGTATAAATAGCGCGTGGGTATTTGAAGTGGTGCAACACTTATAAGGGATAAGCATCAGAAAGTGATCTACCGAGTAGACTGTATATAAAAAGCAATTGGTTTATACTACCATCTCATATAAATTCTCTTTTTTCACCTCATCTACCCGTGGACATCTCTCTCAATCGTAAGTTTCGAAACAAGAAGATTCCCTCTAGTGAAATTTGATACCTTGAGAGCTTCAGCCTTCTCATACAGCACCGTGATGTACCCTGTCTGTCTGGATTCTGGCCTGAGATTAAATTTAAGGCTAGTTGATCCGAGTAGATTCCAACCCAATCTAACCTACAGGAAAGTAATAAGTCTTATGAGATCCACTTTCCAAGAATCTAGTTAGCTTATTTTATTGATAGCTTCCAAGTTGAAAGTTGAGAGGTTGCGTTCTTCTTTTTTTGAATCCTCATATTTGATGTTTTGTATAGAAGTCATGATCAGGCTTGTGAGTAGGAGTAGAGACTTGAGGATGATGGGATAATGGTGGACAGTACCTTATTAGTAGTAGTAGATATAAGAGGAATCTTGATAGATTGGTATATACTATAGTCACAGGAGTGGCTTCCATACGTTCGATCTCAGATCACTTCTCATCCCATCTCCATCTCTCAACCGCGAGCTCCGCAACAAGAGATTGCTCTTCCCTCTATGGACAGTGGACACCTTGAAATCTTCTACTCCGCGTATCCTCGTGCCTTATCTTGATTTGCCTAGCCAGTAAGATCTTCCTTCTATGGACTCGGGCTATGGACACCTTGAAAGCATCTACTCTGTGTATGCCGTGCCGTATCTTGATTTGCCCACCCAGTAAAATTAAAATCCAGCGAGTGAATTAAACAGCTCAACAGAAAGAAGACTAAATCATATGACCCGCGTAAAACTGCAATTCTTTTCAACTTGTTGACCTACTTTGAATTTCTCTTCTTTCTCTTCTTCTTCTTCTTCTTTTTTTCTTCAAGAATTCCAAGATGTCACAGGTATGTTAACTTCTTCTTCTACTCTTTTTATTTCATCACAGCTGCTAGCATTGATTATCCAAACAATTGATTTGGCTGTTGTGCAATTTGAGTTTTGTGGTGGTGTTTTGCTACAGCAAGGTGTAAAAGCATCCGATTGGCTCGGTTCGAGTAGGGGCTGATCTCAGCCTCTTTTCAACTACCCCCCTCCTTTTCCATTATCCATCCACCTCTGTTTAAGGAGCAGAACAATACTAACTTTTGGAGCAGCAGCAGCAACAACAGCCACAACAAGGGGTGGAGGGGGAGAGAGAGGATCGAGGTGTTGGAGCTTCTGGTGGTGAGTTTTTTTTGTTATTCTTTTCACCCAAGTTTTTGTTTTGGTTGTCGCTTTTTCTGGCTGTTGTCTTGTCTCTTTTATCTCGTTGTTACCTGTTGTCTTTTTTATCTTGTTATTGTTTGTTGAATTGGTTATCTGCTGAATTGAAACTATCGTCATGGTTTGAAAGAAGGAGTTGAACTGTTCTGATTTTTTCTGAACTATTACTACCTTCATTGTTCTTAAGACAGAAGAGAATCATCTTACTATCTTCCAATCTGTTTTTGAGAAGAGTCTGTGGTTTCTTGTCTTAGGACCATTTTATTTACTGTTGTTCTTGAATCTTTGTTTGGGGATAGTTAGTACTTGTTCTTCTCAAATCTGGCTTATTTATCATCATCTGCTCAACTTTATTTGAGGATAGTCTGAGATTCTTGTTTTCAGGTGCATTTCTTACTTTTTTCTGGCTCAATAGAGAAGATAATTACATATATTAGTTGATTCTGAAGTCATTTAATGAGCTATTCCCTGGTGAAGTTTCTTCAGGAATAGTTTGTATTGCTTAATCTCAAATCACTTCCTTTAGCACTATCTTCGAATCTATCTTTGATGAGAGTCTAAACTTCTTGTTCTCAAACCATCTTACTTACTACTATCATTGAACCTATCCTTGAGAATAGTTAGAATTTATGATTTTGAAACCACTTTCTCTTTTATTTTCATCAAATCTATCTTTGAGAATAGTTAACATGTATTACTCTTGAACCACTTTCTTCTCTTGTTATCTTTGAATCTGTCTCGGATGATACTGTGTACTTCTTATTCTCAAACTGTTTCGCTTATTACTGTCATCGAACCTGTCCTTGGGAATAGTTAGTTTTTTCACTCTCAAACCACTTCCTTTCTTATTATCTTCGAATCTATCTTCAATGATAGTCTATATTTGTTGTTTTGAAACCATTTCAAAACTACTATCATCGAGTGTATCCTTAAGAACAGTTCATATTTATTATTCTCAAGAGAGACTTTTCTTCCTGTTATCGGCCAATCTACCTTTCATGTCTTCAAAACTTCACCTTCTCGCCTCTGAAAATCTCTATTCACCATCTCCAAATAAATTTTCTTTCACCGCCTTGCTACCACTTATACCTTCGATCATTGTTTTCAAAAACTGACTTTTATTTTCTTACAATACAGCCGCAGCACCAGAAGCTTCGGCCCTCGATCCTGGTAAGTCTCCCACCATAAATCTCATCAATCCACACCGATCTACACTTTCTAATCCAAATTTTCTGCAGCTCTCTATATGGCAGACAACTTTGAGCCTCAACCGTTCTCGAGCGAGGAGCGCTTTATGCGCTGGCCTTGCCCAGCAAACGTGTTCGGTCCATACCGAGAATTTGCTCTGGCTGTGCTGGAGCACAGGGAGAATGGCCCTTCGCCATTCATGATAGAGATGCCGTCGGAGCTCTATCTCCACATCAAGAAGACGCAGAAGCATCGCGACGCGATGCAAGACGTCGATCTTGCAAACATGTCTGGAGATAACTTCAGAGACGACGATATACCATGGCCAGACTATCAATCGGTCATGATCCCACCAATATCCGAGGACCAACTCGAGGGAATTGGCTACAACATTGACGAGACCGATGACGAGCTTACTGGGCCAATCATGGGTCCCGCAATGGCAGATAGCGATTTCATCTTTCAAAAATTGGAATTGGAAGAGAAGAGAACGGCGGAAGATCCATTGGAGGATCTTCCAATGGATTATCAAGAGAGACGGTTCTTTTCTGACCGAGAAGAGAGCTTTGCCACCGCCATGAGGTATGTTTTGATTTGATTTTGATTTTGATATTGATTTCCTTTGCTTGAGACTGACTTGTTTCTTTATAGAGCTGGACAGGCAGAGGGAATTCCACCATGGGCACACCATGGTTTCTATACTTACGATGAAGAAACTGTAAGTCTTTAATCCCTTGATATCCCTTCTTTCCTCCCCCCTCCTGAAATTCCAATACTAATGTCCATCAAACAGGTCGCCGAGTTCGATCGTGAGAAGATCGCCGAAGGTCTTAGAGACTACGACGACACATACCGCGCCAACTACCTGAACTCTGATTTCAATCCAGAACAACCAGTAGTCCCACCATCAATTCCTGGCGCCATGACAAACTGGTACCGCAAGGGTCCAGTGGGGCGTGGTCCAAAGCCTCCCCCTCGACCAGATATTGCAGATAGACTTGCGGAGGATTATAGATGGCTTCTTGAGGATGACAGTCTAGATAAAGCTAAGGATAACGGAGATGTGCAGATGGGTGGTATGGGAGATATTGGTGGAAGACGTGCTGCGAGCGATCTTCCTGGTCCTTCGGGATATAATTCTGGGTCACGTTCAGGAGCTGTCTCTACCAATACACCAAAAGCTACGACCAATGCACCAGGTCCTTCTGGATACAATTCCGGAACTGGCAGAAAAATTGGCATGAATAGTGCAGCAGGTCCTTCAGGATACAACTCTGGAGCCAGTGGAAGAAGTGGTGTGAGCAGTGCAGCAGGTCCTTCAGGCTACAATTCTGGATCAGCTTCAAGAAATACTTTCAGCATGGGAGTAAGTGGTGGAAGAAGTACTTTGAGCGATACTTCAACTCCTTCAATATACAGTGACGGATTCAAGCTCGCTGCGAGAGCCACTCCTGTCTTCAAAGACCCTACTGCAGATCCTACTACATATCACAGCGGCATCCCAACCAACCTCAACACCGGCACCATCAACGAAGTCCAATCTCGAGGCCTTACCCATCAAACCTTTATTACAAGCGAAGCCACAAGCGAATCTACCACCACAACACCTACCAAGAAGCCAGAGCACAATATGCAGAGCGATGTGGATCTTGTTATTTCAACAGAGGTCACCAAGAGGGGCATTTCCAGAGGTAGTGATGATGAAGACTGGGAGCCAGAAAAGAAGCAAAAGGGAAACAAGAAGGTCACTCCAAAGGTTTCCACTCCAAGAAATAAGAAGTCAAAGGACCTTACACCTAAAGCTGCCGCCCCTAAGACTGCCGTCCCCAATCCCTTCAAGACCGCCACTCCGAAAGCCAAGAACCCGAAACCTGCCACTCCCAAAGCCGCAACCCCTACCCCGGCTATCTCATCTACACCCAAACCCACCACCAGAAAGCCTACACTCAAGAAAAGCATTTCGGGAGAAAGTGACGATGGAAACTGGGAGCCCGATGACGACGACGATCTATACGACGCCTAAGTTCTTATATCCCGCTAATTTGGAGTTATTTGGATCTCGCGCAACTTAATTTCGGCTCTTGATGATACCCTGTCTTTCTTTGGCCGTGGTTGAGGAGAGTACTTTGATGCTTGCCGCAAGTTCGATATGGATAACTTTCCAAGTCTTGGTTATAAAGACATGCATGCATGGTATGGTGATTGATAGGAAGGAAGGCATGATTCTATTCGATTCGATATGGATTCTTTTGAGGGAGCGCTATGCTTTTTTATGTTTCTTTTGTTTTATCTTTGACTTTTAATGATTGATACCCTTAGAGACTTTGGTTGGCGTTGAGGAAAATCATGGTATGCGTTAAATATACCGATTCTTCAAGACTTTTCGACTAGATAAGATGGGTTCGAGATGGATAGGGAAGGGAGGATGCTTCGATACGGAGCTATTCGGTGGATATAATTTCCTTACGGCTTTTGATGATACTCTGCTTTAGCTAGAGTTGAGGAAAGTACTGGGGGTTTTTATACGTTGACATGTGTGCTCATTTTCTCATTTCTCGAGACTGCTCTGATAATAAGGAATGGATAGGATAGATCGAATAGATCTTTTATATTCAGAAGAAAAACGGCATGGGCATAGTCTTTAGAATGAATAATGATGATGATTTTATATTTATGCAGCATCAATACATGAAACTCTGAGACGATTGACTTCTTGAGAGACTCCTTCAAGATGATACTAGATGAAAAAATCAATCATTGCTTTTATCTCCCTTTCTAACAATTTGTATAAAGCAACATAGCCATATGTTTTCTTCCCAATTTGCCCCCCAATTCCGATTTCGATATCAATTATATGAATATGACGAAAATAGTACCCCCCAGTCCCCTTTACCGTGCCTCCAACAACACCATTCCATAGTAATACCAATATAAGAATAATATAACAGCCTCCCACCCAACCAAATCCATATAACCCCAAATCAGCAGCCATAGCCGTTCCACCCACCCAATCATATCCTACACCAATCCCATACTCATACAAGCAAGACCCTAAGACCCCAACCCCCAACCCCCATCAATCCACACCTCCCACGTCAGTTTCCATACATACACCCCCTGCTAGCTCTTCTCGCATGATAAACCACACTCCTTCCAATTCCACAGCCATGAGAACCCGTCCTGGAATGTGATTCTGATATATCCGAATCGTAACATCGATTTAGATTGGTATAATGATTATCCGAGACAACGGCTGTCGATGCAATGGCTTTCTCTTTCATGAGTGATATTCTGCGTTGAGATTTGTTAGTTTCCGAGTAAATGTAGAAGGGGAATGAGAGATGGGAAGGCTGACTTACTCATCCTCGGAATAGCCGGGGAGGTTTACTGCTGGGCCTTCTTGAAAATTGAAGGGTGCACTCTGTGATTGTCGTGTTAGAAAGATTTTATACTGTGGAATTGAAGGACTAGAAAAGAAACTTACTATGGATATAGGTTTAGGTGTCTTTGGTTTCATTCCGAAAGTCTCAGCACATTTATTGCTGAATTTCAGAAAAGTTGCTTTGAGCTGTATGCAGGACATGTTGTTAAGTGATTGAATTGAGATTGGGATGAAAGTATGTGCGTATACAAGTATATATCTGGTGCTATCAGATGATAGTCTGTTGTTATAATGGTATATGAATGTCCTCGTGATGATATTTTGTAAATTGAGAACGGTATGAAAGGCAGACGCGCTTTTCTGAAACGATGAATATGCAGGATATTGGCAGACGCGTGATGAGGAATGACTGTAATTAATGACACAAAAAAAGGAACGAAAGAATAACTGTGATGTATGTTGGCTGACTGTAAAGGAAGAAGAATTGCTGAAGAGCTGTCTGCCAATGACTCGAAATATGACTGGCGATAATTGAACAAGATATATGAAAAATAAAGAGAGGAAACTTTTTTGGAGATAATTGCCAGTTTGCTGTCAAGGGCAACGACACTATCAAATGAGAAATTACACAGAGTCAGTACTACAACAAGTACCACTTCGGGTGCCTCAAAATTCCCATTCTTTGGTACGCCTCAAAGTAACGGCAATCCGGCGACGTAACGTGGCGGATTCCTTACTCCAGAACTTGAGGGATATGGGAACATTATCAGATGAGGCCCTTCTGGAATGTTGGTGACCAAGAAGATCTTAAATTTTATCGCTTCTTTTCTACCAAATCTACCCAAGGGGGTTGACGAGCTGAACACGTTTAATGTCAAAATGTCAAGATCAAATCTAGACAATCAAGTCAGTAATACCCCAAATACTAATAATAGCAAATATATGGAGTAGTTCCATTTGACATGACTGATTTGAAGCAGATTGATATATTAGATTACCTAAATAACTTTCAATAAATATAGATAGATGTACAGATTCAAATCAAGGAGGCACGGGATGACGCCCCCCAAAAAATACCGGAATAAGGGAAAAGCATGGAAATGTGAGGGAGCACGACAGGAAGACAGGAAGACAGAAAGATAGGAAGACAGGAAGTGTTCAATCATGTGATGTACTTTTTCATAGATTCCCCTTCAATCATTTGCAGTAAGGCTTGATTCTCGCTATTCTCCCAATTCCCCTGTCCAGTCAAATTGCTCCCTTGCGTTACCTTAAAAATGGATCAACATTAACCAAACTTTACTTGACACAAAGAATTCTTCGAGATTGTATCACTAATAAAATGTGCATATTGCTTGGCCAAATATGACATCGTGTCACAATGGATGGTGTCGAAGCGCCATGGCCCATCAGTGCCAGACTGACATTCGATACGTGTAAAACTAAAAGACCAGAAGAGTTTCAGCACCGCGGAGAAGATAAGGTTTATTCGTCATTCGTCTATTTGAATCCTTCCATCGCTTATTTCTACTCGAATGCTCGCTTTCGACTGAGCTTATCGATTTCGTGGCTCTGATTGATGGCGTGAAAAGGCTCACAAGTCGTTCGAGAGTGTGTACCACAAAGCACACAACTGTAGGTAGAAGTAATACTTAAAGCCCTCATTTGGGGTAATCCTTCAAGTGGTAACTCTTCAGCTTGACGAATTGTTCAAAGCCAAATTTACTAAGAGTGACGCCCCTTCCGGAATTTTTCCACCCAGTCCACGCAAGGTCCTATCAATAATTATGAGCTATATTCATGTACATCTAGGGGCAAAATGACTTACAGGGCTTGGATAATCACATCTGTTCACAAAGACAGTTCCAGCCTCGACATCTTCGGCTAATTCGGCTGCTTTTGCCGTGTCTTTCGTCCATATTGAGGCAGTCAACCCAAACTCACTGTCATTCATGAGTTTTATGGCTTCTTCATCACTCTTTACCTTCATCACGGGGATGACAGGACCAAAGGTTTCCTCAGTCATCACAGTCATGCTATGATCAACATTACCAAGCAATGTTGGCTTAACGTAGTTGCCTTCTGCCGGAGGAGCCTTGAAAGTCTCATTCTCGGGAGTGAGATCCTTGGCACCTTTATCTAATGCATCCTTGATGTGTGCCTCGATCATTTCCTTTGACCTTTTCGAGACGACTGGGCCGACATGCTGCATAAGCTAGTAGTAAGTATTGATCCAGCAAATTTTGTGTGTGAGGTACTTACCGTCTCCTTATTGAAAGGATCACCCAATTTGTAGTTCTTCAAGACATTCTGCACCGCCTCAATAAATTCATCATGGATCTTCTCATCAACATACACTCTTTCCAGACTGCAACAACTTTGACCCGAGTTGAAAACGGCTCCATCAACGATCTCCTCAGCTGCCCAGGCTACATCGACATCTCCTCTAACGTATGCAGGATCCTTACCACCTAGTTCGAGTCCGACATTCACGATCCTATCTGCGGCAGCTTTAGCTGTAGCCAGACCACCAGCTACAGATCCAGTGAAGCACACGAGAGACACTTTCGGGTCTCTAACAATAGATTCGATAATGAGGGGCGATCCACAATGGAAGTATTGGATGACGTTATCTGGAAGGCCGGCTTCAGAGAATATAGATGCAATATGTTCAACGATGGTGGGCGTCTGCGGAGATGGCTTTAAGATGACTGAGTTGCCTGCGAGAAGAGCGGGTATCAGAGAGTTGATGAGAATAAGATAGGGGTACTGGAACAGTAATGTTAGCTAGAGAAATACGGCTCCGAAAGATTTACACTTACGTTCCATGCGAAAAGGATGAGACATGGTCCAACAGGGACCTTTCGAATGAATCTCTTGAATCCCTTCTCTGCGTCTCCATCTGTGTCCTTCAATGCATCCTCACTGATCTTCAAGAGGTACTCTCCTCTCTTCACAGCCGTGGCAACTTCTTTCGCAGTATAGGCAATTGGACGACCCATCTGCTCAGTCAACTCCTTTGCCAATTCATCCTGCTTATCGTTCAAAAGCTTGAGAGCTTTCTTCACAATATCTTGTCGTTCCTTCAATGAAGTCTTTCGAAACTTCAAGAATGCTTCCGTGGCAGTAATGGGTAATTGCTGTAAATCTTCGGCAGAGATACCAGTCCTGGTCAAGACAGGCTGGTTGGTGATGGGAGAAATGGTAGTAATTGTTTCGACAGACATCTTAAGTATTCTCTCAATTGATTTCTGTATGTATGGGAGGTGTAGAATGGATAGAAGTAAAAGATCAACAATATAAAAAGGAAACAAGGAAACAATCTTGCGCAGCAGATTTATTATATTTTATATTTCTCCTGGTGGGGTGAGTGTCGAGTCAGATGAAGCATGCTATCAGTGACGTTTGGCCGTTTGGCCGCTATCGTATCGCACCTGCAATAATCGTACCTAATCGCAATCAAATGCGTCAGTCAAACTTATTACCGGACGGAACAGCCTGACAAGGGATTTATTATAGCGCTAAAAACTTTTGAAATGTTCAGGACCATGATCCTGGTCAAAATTTATACTGGCCAAATGAATGGATTTCTTGCAATTCCAATTCGTCAATCAATCAATCAATATGTCGACAAGAAAGCATAACGATTTCCTGGATTTGGAGGACAGTGATGGAAATGAGAGTCAAGGATATGATTCCGAGGCAGAGGACTTGAGAAAGGGTGGCAGAAGTTTAAAGAGGAGGAAGGTCAAGGATAATGATCAGAGTGACGACGACGATGAAGATGAAGATATCGAGCAGAACAGCGACCAAGAAGAAAAGGATCTCGAGGACGAAGTAGTCAAAGAAGCATCAAAAGATATCGAATCAAAATCGAAAAAGATTTCGAAAGAATTGGAGCTGCCAGGAGTTTCAAGACCACTCACGAAGAAAAATCTTGTCGCGAGTGCTGCCGCTATCAAAAAGTCGGGCGTTGTCTACCTTTCCCGAATACCACCTTTCATGAAACCGACCAAATTAAGATCGCTCCTTGAACCATTCGGTGACATCAATCGCATATTCCTTACACCCGAAGATCCTGCTTCGCATACGAGACGAGTTCGCAATGGAGGAAATAAGAAGAGATCCTTCGTGGATGGATGGGTAGAATTTGTGAATAAAGCGAATGCCAAGAAGGTGTGCGAGTTATTGAATGCGAAAACCATTGGAGGCAAAAAGGGAAACTATTATCACGACGATGTGTGGAATCTTCTATACCTGAAGGGCTTCAAATGGAATAATTTGACGGAGCAAATTGCGGCAGAGAATGCGGAAAGAACAAGCAGGATGAGAGCCGAGATTAGCAAGACGACCAAGGAGAACAAGGAGTTCGTACAAAACGTTGAACGGGCGAAGATTATGGAAGGAATGGAAGCTAAGAAAGCTGCGAAGAGAAGAAAGGATGAGGATGGAGATGGAGATGTCACGAAGGATGGAGATATGGAGACGAAGAAGCAGAAGACAAATGCTGACAGACCAATGCGCTTCAAGCAAAACGCTCCGGCATTGAAGAGCAAAACTCAGAACCAGCCAGATCAGGTGAAGAGGGTTCTAAGTAAGATTTTCTAGATTAATGAAATACAACAGCGAAGGTAGTATCACCACGATTCTAACTCCATGGTGTACTCCTCAATGAACCAAAGAACACTTCTAATGATTCCAACAAATACTTGTTGTGATCAATTTCCATCCACCCGCCATGCATTTCCTTTGCTGCTGCATCAACGGCGTCTCGAAAGGCATCAAAATTTCTTCTCAGTCCTTCCACGTTAATTTGTCTCCCCGAAGCTGCGGCATCTTTCTCCAACTTTTCCACCTGTTTTTCGGCCATTGAACGCCAAGTCTCGATGGCTTGGAGGTTATCCTGCAAACTCCCAATAACTTTAGCATTGGAGGTAGCCCTCGTGCCCAGCCTTTCATACTTTTCCATATCTAGTCGAAATCCCGGAAGATGCATTTCCACATCTCTCCAGATAATTCGCAAAACGCTGTGAGCCGTGGGCATGCTATACAAAGGGCTCGCTCGGTGTGTAGTCCAGTCGTGAATTGTTGCTGCCACTCTTTTCTCGTGGTTTGGCTCATAGGATCGGGGATCTGCCTTTGCGAAAATCCCAGTGCGTTGTTGAAGGGCTTGGATTTCTCCATCCATATGATATTCCCTCCAGCCTGGGGGTAGCGGACCACGGCTAGGGTTTAATTTCGTTCTTTGATGTGTTGCGACGTTGTAGTAGAACTTCGTACCATCGCAGCACTCTCTTTGCTCCCACCACTCGGGATTAGATATTGTTCCGTCGATCATTGAGCGTATTGTAATGATGGTTTTTTCGTGTGTTTTATTCTTCTCGTAAGAATCTTGTTTCTAGCATGACCTTTGCCTACCTTTTGTATTTTGGTCTTCACCAGGAAGGTACTGCCAGATATATTAATTCAATCCAGTCATAACTTTAAATGATACAATAACAACGAATATGAGCTCATAGGTTCAGAAACTGAGCCTTTTTTAAAAGACTCGCATGTTAAACTTCTCCCAGTCATACTTAATTTCTATCTTTGGTTTCACAGTATCACCACAAACTACAAATTTTAACATTGGATCATGAGTGAAAGGATTAATCTCAACGTTGACATTGACATGCGTCATTCTCTGATATTAACCTCCTTCTAGTCTTGATGGCCTCTTCAACCTCCCCTCAAAATCTCCCCTCATCCACCTAAAAAGGCCAAAATCCACGTGTGGGTTTCTCACGTTGCCTACGGGACACATCCTCATGTTGCAGCTTCCTAACAACAGCACCCAATGAATTCATTTCCTTCAAGAAGAAATCAAGCGTATTTTTCCGCAGCTTTTCCCTTGCTATTTGTTCGCATCTACAGCATACAAAATAGTCTTCCCTTGCCCTCTTGACTTCTTCCCTGCTATTCGCCGCTGCTGTCCAAAAGGCCGGGAGGTCTTTCGATATCATCGGTAACAGGAGTCTGGCCTTTAGAAACCTCGTAAGGTTTTCATCCGCTTTGTTGGAATAGGAAGAATATCTCTCTCGCGCTCTTTTGGTGCTCGCTTCCGCTTTCTCTACCTCGTTGAAAAGATCGGGAGGGGGGATTGTTGGGGAAAGATTCTTGGTTGCTGCTATATCTTGTATTGCTTGTGCGAGGGCATCGTTATTACGATGATGGTGATGGCCGTGACGTCCCATTTTTCCTTTCCTTGTGCTGTCTGGAAAATATTATTATTATGCAATGATGATTATGTATGCAATATATGTATGCTCTGTGTTTGTTTGCAATTTCACACAACACACTCATGACTAAAAGTTGAAATTCTATGACTGAACTCGGCTTATATTTTTTCATGTATCACCAGTTGTGGCGAAATATTGCCAGCGCTTCGCTTCGATTCATTTAGATGTTAAGTGCCTTTTCTCATAGCTTATATGTTGTAACAAAAACATCAACGCTTTCAACTCAAACAAACATGCGATGTAGCTAGGTAGCCTTAGGGTGATCAGGTGCATATTGTGTTGACACACAGGGTCCAAGGTCGATGATCTAACGAGTGTATATGCTTTCACCGTTTTGTTTGTAAAGGAGTTTTTTGGTATCTTTGCTTCTAGTTTTGCTTTGTTACTTATTTAAAGAAATATACATAGCGGATCCTTGGGTCGCGCTAGTCTTTTTGCATCCTGTTGCTGGTCTGTACAATATTTATCATATTTACCAGCTTCTACTGTATGTTGATTTTATAGATTATCGATTTACTAGCAAGTTACATACACCTTCGACGTTGAATTCTCATTACCATCTCCCTTCGATCTTCCACCTAATCTAGGGGTTCACTCTTCCAATAAAGCTCCCTATCACATCACGTGCTTCCATCTAAGTATGGCCATTTTCCTTGGTCTACTAGATAGACACTGCCTTATACCCTTGATCTCCCTGGTCTTCCACAGTCTCCTTGGCCTCTCTGGCTTGCTTCCTCTATCTGATCCCCTTGATCTTCATTGTTTCCTTTCTCTCCCCCATCTTCCTGGACTACCTGCCCTCCCTGCCCTCCTCGGCCCCTATAGTTCCCCTCTTCATCTTCTCTAATTTGATATCCAAGCTCATTATACCTAAGAGATCCGATAGTATCTCTATAGTTCTCTTCTTTGTCTTCGATACTCCTTTGCAACCAAGCATAATCATTTCTTAGTCCTCGAAATAAACCATCTACATGCTTTCGCCAATTTGAATCTATTGCTTTTTCAGACTTGATATGGCTTGCTACATTCCTTTTCTCGGCAGCAACTTCGTTTTTCAGAGATTCCACGGTCCCTTTAAGGCTTGCGATTTGTATCTTTTGTCGTTCTTCGAGTGGTGTTCGTTTGAAAAATAGTATCGGCATGATCTCGAGGATAGATGATTGAACAGCTTATGACTTGATAGATGAGTGATAGACTGAAGAATATTACTATTGATCTTTTTTTGGCTTGACCACGAAGTCCCGGTCTCGGTTCCTAAGATGATATGTTAGGATTTATCACAGGTTACGTTACCTTGATATAGTATATATCTCCAAACGCACAAAGTTTGCACATATTTATCAACATCGCACAATGTACTCACTATCGTTAATAGATGACTGTTAGGTTACAACACATGGAGTATTCACAAGTTGTTCAGAGCAAACAATAAGTCTCGCGAAAAATATTGGGCCCTTGGAATGACTGACAATCACGAGGTAAGAGTGTTTGATGCGATGACTCTAGGTAGGAATTTTTCAATGTCCGAATCGGCGTTGAAGCTAATCTTACAATCTCCTTGGAATCTGGTAATTATTTTGTGATTGATACGAGGTCAATGTATTCTCTTTTGCTCTGGTGCCTGGTAGTAAGTATATTTGTACATGCTATGGATACATTATCTGTGGCTACATGTGCGATGGATAATCAAGATATAGTGCATGTTACATCATATACTTTCATATGATGCATGAATCAAGGATTTTACCTCTGATATCACGCGGTTTCTTATACCATCTTTGCAGCAATGAGGAGTCCCCGGTCAAAATCCTCTTCTTTCTCAAAACACATAGATTCCAGATCAACAACAAGCTATCACATCTTGAAATGCCATCTCCAGCCCCTCCCATCACGCCTCTTCTCCACACTAAATTATATACTTCAAGATTCTTTATTAGCAAGTTCTCTACCCCTCTTATGTAGATTCGTCAACACCATAAACTGCTCAAGTATCTCCATTCATGAGCATATTTAGTAAATCACATTGATTTATTCAGTGCACAAAGTCTTCGCATTTGGTTACGATATGTGTGCTAGCCTGCACTTTATCTGCATCAGCCAGTACCCCCATAACATTACTTCCTGCCTCCTCCCATGAACCCCCCATAAACTTCCCATATTAATACCCACCAATTGCCTATAGGAAATTTTTACATCCTCACATATAAGCTCTTCACCAAAAATTGTTTCCTTACCTTCCTCAACCTTTCTCAACTTCACTACAATAACCCCTCTTCCTTTAATGCACCGACTGCTAGCTGGCCTTCTCACTCATTCACTCTCGCCTTCTCTTTGGCTAACTGTTCAGCTAGATTGTAGTTTTCAATCGTCAGTAAAGATTCGCGCTTGCTGTAGGCGTGAGGGTCGTTGAGAAAAATATCCGACATCGTATTATTGTTTGATGGAAATCAGCTCATAACTCTAAATTCCATTGCACTGTCGAAGCGTGAGGTATTTTCCCAAAATGAGCTTTGATAATATCCACAATGTGTACAACTCACTCATGGTGATTGCGCCAGATATTCATGGTACAATACAGCTTTGCATTAAATACTCCGATATATTCTTGGATGATACGATGGTCATCCAGTAATATATATGGATATAAATTTGTGATATATCTATCCCTATAAAGCCATGCATAAAACCTCCCCTGATCCAAAAACTATGTTTGTTCAACCCCCCCCCCCCTTCGCTCCCTAACAAACAAGACTTCATTCTACTAACCCTTCCGCCCAGTTTCTACGACCATACTACTGAGGTACCTTCAATATCTCGCTCGCGCTTGTGTTGTCGGCAAAGGAACCGTTCTGCGAACTTTATCCATGTCCGCGACCAAGGTAGCCTTTTCTGATTTCAGTTCACGCTTCCTTTTCTCCAAACCAGCATTCTTTCTCTCCAAACTGACATTCTTTCTCTCCAAATCGGTATTCTTTCTCTTCAGATCGGTATTCTTTCTTTCCAAACCAGCATTCTTTCTCTCCAAACTGACATTCTTTCTCTCCAAATCGGTATTCTTTCTCTCCAGAGCGGTATTCTTTCTTTCCAAACCGGCATTCTTTCTCTCCAGATCCTCAACTCGACGGAGATGTTCCTCTATCGTCTTTCTTTCCCATGGACTCATTATGGACTTGGAATGTTATTTGTATTAGGCTATCCGAGATATATTATGACTTGTGTGTATTTGGAATATGTTGCGTTGCGTTGCGTTGCGTTATGTTGTGTTGTAAATGCTAATGCTGAAGAATATTTTGAATTCTATGGGCCTATTTATACTGCGACATAGCACTCTGTTTGACGGTTTGGTTTTTAAATTCTCTAAAATTGGATTCATTTGCCGGTTCAATACTGTATTTGGATTATTCACAACACAGCATTGTGAATAATATTATTATCTAATTTGAATATCCGAACCTAGCGATGATTGCATCGAGTGCTTGAAAGTGCGTTCATTCACCACTATCTCTGATGTCGAACATTTAGTTAGCATTCAGAAATTGTTACTTCAACATATGGCCCCCTAATCATATCATCTCCAAAAACTTTGCCGAAATAACGCTCTACTAAACTGCAAACAAACTCCCTTTTTTCCCCTCATCAAACCTTCGAGTTCAAAATGAAACATACATTTATATTCACCATTATGATTCGTCACAAGTATTATTCAAGAACGTGAATCTCAATCCCGTCACACCATTAAATAAAAACAAAAAGGATGGGATCAACACCAATCAACGGATCTTCAGAAGATGCGAGATGAGATATGCTTATTTGGAGTTTATTGCACAAAAGATGATTGCAATAAACGTGATGTGATTTACCTATCTGGAAACACAGTGACAAGATGCACGGATCTAGTCCAATGCACACAATGCGGAGCAAATAATTCGCATTTCTTCTCCCCTAATCTTCTCAATACCATAAACGGAACAATAGCAATAAAAATCCTACCCCCTAGCCTCCCTCTCCAAGCCCCCCATCTCTTTCACCCTCTGTAGCCGTCTTCTCTGCCCTCTCCACCCTCTTCACCTCCCCAAAAATTCTCCCTCTAACTTCTTTCGCCACCGCGAACCAATACTATCGGTCTCTTTCCCTCCCCTCCACAACCTTCCAAGTTCACACTCTCCACCTTGTAACTGGTGATGTTTAGCGTGTATAAGTAACATATGATGTGTGACGATTGATGGAGGGTATAGAATTTTCTCGGGGGGGGGTAGTGTAGTATGCGTGGGTTAAAATACATCAAGCTAGCTAGCTAATTAGGGAGTAAACTTCACAGTTCAAGCTCATACTTGTATATATCAAATCCATCCCGGGCCATCTCGCCGATATATTTTCCATTTGATATTTATGCACCTAGCCTAGCCTAGAACTCGTTATCTTCGAGTTATGATTCATACTCCCAATATACATACAGACACACCATTCATAGATGGTATGAGAGAGTGGAATGAAAGATTATAACAAACTTGATATGCGGAGTATATATTATACATATCTACGAACGAACGAACGAATAACAGAATCCTGATTTCTTTTTGCATGTTGACTCTCTCTCTCTATATATAATAAATCAAATATCCTTTATCCTCTATCATCTTAACTCATCTTATCTCAATTTATCTCATCTCAACTTATTTTATCTTAATTCATCTTATCTCAACTCATCTTAACTCATCTTAACTCATCTTATCTCAATTCATCTCATCTCAACTCATTTTATCTCCCACATCACCCTTTCCCACCCCCCACTCTCTCTCTCCCTCGCTTATATCTTACATCTTACATCACACATCATGATTACATCCCACCTCCAAAGGACAAAAAGACATCTTAATCTAGGTAGGTAGGTAGGTAGGTAGGTAGGTAATAAAAGTTCTACACTCACACTCACCCCCAACACTCACACCAAATACAGAATGATTATTTTCCCAAAGATTGACAATGTCATGTCATTTTAATTCTTAACTCATCTCATCACACTTTATATTAAGCCCTCCTTGCACCAGCCAGCTAGCTCTCGGCTCTCAGTCAGGTAGGTACGCACGCTTCTTTTTAAGAAGGAAAAAAAAACAGGATGAAAAATCCAGACCATCCCATCCATCCCACCACCCAATGCAAAAAGAAGAACGCCATAAACACTCAAGATTAATTTCAGTTTTCCCCTCCCCTAACTTCATCGCTCGCACGCGCGCAAAATGCTAAACATACTCTTTACCCCTTCCCTTCCCCTCCAATCAAATTCAAATCCTACATCTCCAAACCCCAACCCAAAGCATTTCCCATTCATTCTCACTTTACATAGCAGCCAACTCACTATCGATACTCCTATCCAAAAACGTCCTCCTCTCTCCCACCAACTCTGTCTGTAACCTCTGTTCCACCAATGCCCTAACCTGTTTCTTCGTAACATTATCCAAATCTACCTCTCTCAAACAACTTTGAATAGCTTCTACAATCTGCATATCATCCGGTCCAGCCGTACCCCTCTGGAAATCAAATCCGCTAATGGGTCTGTCGATCCCAGCTCCAGCTAATGGTGAACGAGCACCGCCACCAAAACCTAGCGATGAGCGAGATTGATGACGTCCTTGACCAGCAACTAGAAGATTATCAGAAGACATCATTTGCATCGAGGGACGATTGTTAGTATAATCTTGGTAAGGAGAAGCGGAACGATCTTGTTGGCGAAGGGACATTGCGGATTGATTGCGAAGAGGTTGATCGGCGTATTGGTTTAAGGAGTAAGTGGATTGCGGAGGCATGTATGGACCGCGACCAGGGAAACCCGTTAATATGGTGGATGCGGGTTTAACAGATGAGTACATGGACTTCATATCATCCATTTCGTATTGATCATCGAATGTATCATATGCCTTTTCAACTGCTACTCCACGGCGACCTGGTAGGTTGTTGTGTAATGCATAATCGTCCCATCGTTGAAGAGGAATGCTTCTAGGGTCGAATCCATCATCATCCACGGCTACAACCTTTGCGAAACCCTTTTCTCCAAGGACAATACGTGTATTACCCCACGAGAAGTTGTCTTGGTTCCAGAATGAGTAGATTGGTAGAACGAATGAGTAAATCGGGAAAGCAAGGATGTATATAACCATCCATCCAACGTGTTGCCATTGACGTTTGAGAATAAATATCAAGGCTTGGAGACCATATGTACCAGCAATCATACAAATCGAAATAAGAGGGAATTGACCTTGATGTGTTGCGACTTTGTAGATCAAGTATCCAAGGTAGACTGTAGTTGCGGGAAGAATGATGGTACCAAAGAGATCGATGAAGACGACAAATCTCATACTGAAACAACAGAATCCGCACATCTCAGGGAGCCAAACCAACTCGGCTAGATTGTGAATGGTAGAATTAATCCAACGTCTTCTCTGGGAAAGAAGAACACTCCAGGTTTCGGGCGCGGAGGTGCTACAGTATGCATCTGGGACAAACTTGTACTTCATAAATGGGAAGTGCTTGGTCATCAATGTAGTCAAGAATCGATCCTCTCCAAGAGACAGGAGATTCTTCTTGTGTAGAGTATCGACAACACACTCACTATACTCGTTAATGATAACATCAGCGATAATTAACGGTTTGCCCTTATCAACGGTACGTAGACGATACATGGTGAAACTATAGGATTGGTATCAGTAGGTTGTATATAAGTAGGGGTTGGTAACAGGGTAACTTACCAACCAGGTAAACAAGTGACACTGCCAAATAGAGACTCAAAAGCCTTTGCCAAATGATGCGAAATAAAATATTCGTAAACTTGAATCATAGTCCACCAAGATTGTTCTTCATTTTCGAGGTTGGTTTCACCACAGATACCAGCAATTTTACTATCATTAGCACAAGCCGCCACGAGACGATTCAAAGAATCTTCCCTTACACTGGTATCGGCATCGATCATAAGTAGGTATTCGTAAAGCTCTGGATCCACGCCAATGATGTTGTTGATTTGGTGGAACATTTCCAACTCCAATGGATTCATGGGCGCTCTATGATGGACACGGTTGAGGAAGCTCATTAGGAGAATTTGAGAGTCTCGTTTTCCACGATTACCGGGCTTCGCTTTGGATTGTTCGGATTCCTTGCCAACCTTGACGACTACGACGTATGGAACCACATTTCCTTCGAATTCATATAAACCCGAGTAGACTTTACCATAATTGAGCTGCCCATTGCTCTCGCCGACAGATTTGAATGGCAATGCAGGAGGATCGATCTTTGGATCCACCCCAAGAATATCGAGGACAATTTTTGGTGTTGGACGATCATTACCACCTCCTACAACCATACCATCACAAATGACAACAAGAAGCTTTCTTTTATTGTCGTATTCCAAGGCTGTCAGAGAATCCAAAGCTTTACGTAATGAGTCTTCGCCTTCAGTATAAGCTGGAATTTGGCAGATAACAAACTTGTCTTGAGGGGCTGGACGACGCTTCCCTCCAAATTGAAGTGCAGATACGAACTTGACGACAATGACGGAACACAAAATGATTGTAAAGGCTAGAAGGAAGTAGTTGTTGAACTGACATTTGACGGAATCTCGAAAGTCGGGGATACCTGCGTAGAACAGATTGTTCATACAATTCAAGTTGTTGAGGATATCCACTTGGTAAGAGGCGTTGGCGCTGTTGTAGTTGTCATTCCATTTGCTCGTGATATCTAAACCTGGGTTTTCGAGCACCATTTGATAGATTGTGTCATCGATAAACTCGTAGGTGGCCAGATCATTATACAAATCCAATGTATAGTAATAATTGGTGAAATCGTATATTTTGCCGTTCAGGATGACCCAATAATGTTGCTCGTTCTGACCCTCACTCGAGATCTTGCTATTCTTCACTACTAGGTCGCCATGGTAATACTCTTTGATCTTAGGTGTGTATACATCGGCATACCAATTCCAGTCATAAAGTTTGCTCGTCGTATATGCTGAACGATTTCCAGACGTATGGACTCCAGAAGGATATTCAGCGGTACTATTGTCTTGCAGTACCAAAGTGTAATCCGTCACAAGGCCAGGGCATGCCACAATCAATGGTGGTGGAAAATAGTTGTCCAGATTCATACCAGCGAAGGGCTGCATGACGCTGGAGGTGGTTGTGACGGAAGTGTCACTGTGCTGCAACTTCCAGAATTTAGAAAGATTGTACACTTTTCCGTGAATGCTGACCCAGAAATCATTATCTCCTTGATGAGTAGCGACTTCGCTTGCATTCCATGCTTTATCGGAATTCGGGCAGAGCAGTTTACCGAATCCAATAATCCAGAATATAATCAAGCAATTGAGGAAGAGGATGAAAAAACACAAGACCAGCTTTTCTCTCCAAGCCATGCGTACATCAGGGCGTTTCATACGGCCAATAAATCGAAGGAGGAACGATGGTATCCACCACGTAAAGGCCCAGGTAATAGCAACCCAGATGCGACGTTGGTTGGTTGCCCTCTCATTGGTGATGGCTTTTGCGGTGCCACCTTCGGCGTCATTCACAAACTCGCCATTCTCATCCGTGTAATAAACCTGCCCCCGCATATCGTCTCCTTTAAAGCCAAGTCCATAGTCACCACCACCACCAATGTTTCTTGGTGGTGCAATGGTGGGCGCCCGAATACTTGGAGCCGCATTTTCTTGACTTTGACGATTGATGAGATCAGGACTTCCAATGGGTGACAGGTTATTGTTAGGAGCGACAAAGAAACCGCTCCCGTTTGGTGCGTTGGTGGAGTATCCAGTATTCATGTCGTGGACCCCTAGCATGCCTGCCATACCTCCCGGACCGCCCATGCTTTGAAATTCTCCCTCGGCTGGTTTTAGATCAAGCATGGTTTCAGCTTCCCACCAAGCACCTTCACGGATCCATATCCGTTCTTTGCCAATGACAACTTCACCATTGCTCCAACCACGTTCCATGGTCCAGCTTTCGATGCCATCCCGACCATCCTTGCAACCAAGGGGAGCGTATCGTTGGACAAATTCTTCGAAATCGAAATCGGCTGTAAAATCCAAGTTCTTGCTTCGTCGATTGGCCCATTCTGGTAAACGCCATGCGCGAAGTTGACGGGATACGGCGCCCGCGGACCAAGCCGACGTAGTTGAAGGAAGTGAAGCTAGAGTTGCAGGCAAGTCATCGGTAGGATGCATCGACAAGTGATACCAGACACGACTGCTACCAAGAACAGACGGTAAATCAATACGACCATTGCGGCCTAAATTAACGCCTTGGCCTTCAATTGGGAGGAGAAGCTTTTTGAGGAAGCCATCATCTTCTCCCTCGCGGGCAACCTTTTCTAAAACGATCTCACGTTTCTCAAGCTCGTGTTCACGGTCTCTTCCGGAGGGTCCAGTCATGATACCAAGATCGGGGGCAACTTCAGCTACTGCATTCTGCATCTCCCGGATAACAGATGAGGCAGCAGCAACCACATCAACACCATCTTCTTTCATTTCGGCGTTGATACCTTGAGTATCGTCAAAGACACCTCGCATCGCGGCCGCTTTCCCAAGATTGGCATCTGGAATCTCAAGAACCGTGATGCAAACTGTATCACCATTGTCGTCCTCGGTATTTGGTGTTCGAGCTCCAGGTCCACCTTCACTCGAATAATCGCCGTCCTTGATTCTGGCCATCTCGCTCGAAATGGCTTCGTTGGCCTTCATAATGACCCAATCTACAAGAGCTTCATAGAGACCACCGATCAGAGTTTCTCGCTCCTGTGTCGTGCACTGATTGACGAGAACTTCGGGTTCCAATCCAAGCAGGCCTCCCACATCTTCACAAATCTCCTCCAACGCATCTCCATCGAGGATGAAGCTCAAAGTATCACCGAGCTTCAGCAATCCTGCTAATATTGAAATGAGATCTCGATGTGCTGCACCCTTGATTCCGATGGCCTTGAGAGACGTTCTAAAATCATCTGCCGCTGCTGCATCGTCCGCGGTATGAAGGTATGATGGGGGGTCATACGTGCCAGACTTTTCCAGAAGCGCGTAACTAGAAGCATGTTTTAAGCTCAAGAATTCTCGTTCGGCAGGTGTTGATGCGGATGTCAGAAGGTAGTAGAAGACGTCAAAAGCTCGATATCCTGGCTCGGCTGGGAGGTTTAGGAGCCCTTTCTTGGTATCAATCCCACCCTCCGACAATGCAATTGATGCAGCCGTAAGGTTTCCACTGAGTGATAAAGTCAGGGTTACACCAAGAGCAGATTGTCGAGGTGTAGATGGGTTTTGAGGAGAAACGCAATGGATAAATGGTCGTAAGACTGCAAGAGCGGTATATACTGAATCGGGAATGGAGAGAGGAATGGTGTTGAGAAAAGGAACCAAAATTGAAGGCGTAGCCTCGTGAAGGGAACTGCGACCTAGTTAGCTTTAAACTTTCATAAGTTTAATGGACCCCATACCCTAAAACAATACAACCGTCTTCCGCACGTCTTCTAGCATGTTCCCAAGCTCGTGCGGCTAGAGCTGAATCTATTGTGCCTCCAGTTCTTCCGTCGCGATCAGGCTGTGACGCCGATAGCCATGTATTCACCACCAAACTACTGCTGGCATCCAATTGATATGGTTGACCGGATGTGTAAATGTGGTGAACGGTGTTTAAAAGTGTGGTTGCTGTTACTTGCGATGCTTGTTGGCCCGCAGCCTGAAAGTTTCGAGCGGCTCCTGTGGCAGAGGATGTCATCGAGTATGCTGATATACGATTGTTGCCCGCCATGGTGCGGTACGGAGGGGGGGACTTTTCCTCCCTCACTTCAAAGTTTATACCTTATTTGTTGATTCCAATGTTATCCAAGACTTGATACCTCCAAAAAGTCAACCCCTTTCCAATATTTTTGTAGATGATAGTTCCCTCCGATATTCAAGGTCTCGGTCGATGGGATTCTGGAATGATTCAATAGTATTGGGGAGTTGTTTGATGTTGTTCCTGTGACTCTCTCTCTCTCAGGAGTCTTCTGTGGTCGGTCGCTGAGTAACTGAAAATGGATGGCTTGCTTGATTTGATGCAAGTGCACAAAAACGAGGGTTAGATTTGAATGTTAAATTAAAAAGATCATAAGATAATAGAAGAGGGACTGAATGGATGTGAAGATGCCTTCACCAAACGAATGAGGTGAATTTAAAAATGGCACCAAATATGGAGAAATTGTATGAGATGAGATGAGATGAGATGAGGAAATGCAATGCAATACAATCCAAAAATCATAGGAATGTTGTTCTGTTCATCTGCATACCAATAACAACCTTTTCTTCTCCATGGGAATAATAATTGCCTGCTTGGTTAGAATACTACCTAGGTAGGTAATAGGTAGGTAGAGAGAAATACTACTACTACTGCTACTACTACGGTAGACGATAAAGTGATCCCTTCCCCTGGATTCAAAAATACCTACCTATTGTATGTTATGTATAGTATATTACGTATCATACGTATGTGGGAAACACATTATTATTTTCATTATTATTTGACCTACCTTGGTCGTTTGCTTGCTTGGTTGTTTTTTTTTTCTTTACGGTGGGCTCATGGATAACCTATGGATAAATGGGTTCAAGGCGTTTGCAAGGGTCAGGATGATTGTTTATGCCAGCCTGCTAATAAGCCGCATATCGGGGAATACTTTATTCCAAGGTAAATACGAGATTTCCCTTGGTTGGTCATGGCTGTCTTTATAGATGAACCCTAGGGAGGTACTAGGGAGGTAAGTAAAAAGTGATGTACATGAAGAAAAATTGGGGATTTCGATGCAGATTTTGTTGCCACCGCATTTAATGCATAGAAGGAAAAGAGTCGCTGGACCCTTAACATTCTCTCCCGATCCAATCATGGTTCTCTCATCACCACCATCTTTACTTGATGAATACGGTCGGGTCCACGTATTCATATCTTTCATTGCAGGTGTACCTATTTAGAACAGCGGCCGCGGCAACTTCAAAAAGGGGAGATTTTAATAGACCTCGATGAGGATAAAATGGTTCTCTAGGTATACTATAAACTTTGAAGATCGACCTACATTATTCCATCCATGGATGACCCTTGGCTGACTAGCTTCCTGATATAGAAAATGGAAGAAAAAGGTTCTGGCGGCCATCATCTTCTTCGGGAATCGGGAGTCGGGACGACCCCTAAGCTCCACTTAAAGTTACCTCCTGGGTAGGGTTGGTACTGGACCGTCGGTGTCAAAACTTATTATTCCCTAGGGTGATCACCTACCTCGTCGGCCAACGTAGATCGGTCGGGACTGTTACTGTAGAAGGAAGAATACACGCGAATGAGTTACCGTTACCGTACGGTCATGGGTAAAATGGATATGGATATTAAAAAACATGCCATCTTGGAGGGGAGAGGAGTGAATCCAATCTTCACCTGCAAAGTCAATGGTGAATGACTTGACGAGTTGATCCATCCATCCTTTTTTTCGTACGGTCCTCCGTAGCCAGACGAGAATGAGAATACTACTGTCCACGGGTACCGTACGTATTATACAAATGAACTACAGTACCTACCTACACAAATAGGATCACTCGGGAATTGGGAATACCCGTGGGCCAGCCCGTGTCACTTTTGGGTCCGCACTGCCCAGGTGCTGTCAAATGGAACCCTACTTAGGTCAAGTCAACTTACTCATAAGGTTCGTAAATATGTTTTGATGGTTTAGGTTAATCCATGCTTGATGGTTGGCTGATGCTGAATGCTTAGCCTGTGATACCCTCCCCTCTTTACCTCGTACTTTGATCGCCCCTCGGATGGATGCAATACGTTATACGGTCATACTGTACCACGGTACATACATTAATAGTAATTTAATACACACATATTATTATTCATGATTCATTCCCATATTATTATTCCCACTTCAACTCCTATCGTGCCAAGCGTGCCAATCAGTCAGGAATGTTCGACGCGACACGAAGGCTGTCTTCTCCATCATACATACCCGTGGACCGTCAGGTCAATGTAGAGATGATACTGATTCGATGAAGTCTTGTTTGCCTATGAGTGGCTGCGTATGACCTTAGCTAAGGACGGGATTCATATTTGGTTGATATTTTTAATGATCATCCGGTTGATTTCTCGTGTTGATGGAATCATTCACTGAATGCAATAATATCAACTGTTTGGGGTTTAAGGGGTGGCCCCGGGGAACCTCGACAACCTGCCTCCAGCTAGATTGGGTGGCGTGTCGTGTAATCTTTTCGATGAAGAGAGGAGAGGAGAGGAACATATCTAGCTGGAGATCCTACCTACCAGAGCTAACCTCCTACCGGGTACTTCATCGCGGCGCAACTTCCTGGCTCATTTGCTGATAAATAAACACCCCTGGTCGTTCCTCCCTCCTTAAAATAGAGTACACCGGGGTCCAACAAGAATGAGAAGAAAAGGTTAAACCCAAGTAAGCATTACGGTGGACTACAATATTATCTATCCCCAGAAATAAATTACCTAGTGCTACACCATGCATATTACACATCCCTAGTACACATCCCTAGTAAACAGAATCAATCATACCAAAATCCAAAATATTGTGTTTCCTTTACTTGCGACTTACTGGCTTGTACCTAGGAAAGTCAGTTGTTTTGGGGTAAAAAGAAGGGATTCACAACCTTCCTTCCCTCTTACATAACGTCAACATCAACAGCAACAACATCAGCAACATATCTATTTCCATTTTCTTCTGCATTGGTTTCACGAAAACTTTTGCAACCTTCAACACACTCGTTTTGCTTCATCAATCATAATTCACTCGCTATTTAGTCTGGTTTTGGTAGAGTCTTTCGTTCTCCTCAAAAACTGACCCTTCCTTACCCCTTCGTTGATCCCGACCAAACCCAACATTTGCACTAAAACGCTTTCAAATATAACAATATTGATATACTTCTACATTTACATTGAAGCACAAATTCAATCATCAAGGGTTTCGACCCATATCCATCCATCATGGCTCTCAATAATCCAGGCACTGGGGCGCACTCGCAGCCATCCCTTCCGGCCTTGCCAGCTCACTTACAATCTGATACACATCTGACTGCACATCTTGCAAGTCGATTTCACGTTTCGTTACCGACGGCTGATCTTTCCTCTCATGCTTTAATATCTCTCAACACATATTCTTCTTCGACCAAGGGTCCAGATGGGGGTAAAGAAGGGAGTGCGATGGGGGGCGCAGAGGCCATGGCCGACAAGGCATATACCAGACTTGGGGCCAGGACTGAGAATCAAGCTGTAGTATTTTTGTGAGTGAAAGATGTGATGGTCGTATTGTCCCTAGATATATTGCTAATTGGGTTGATAGAGGAGAATCAGGATCCGGAAAAACTACAATTCGTTCTCATTTGCTCTCTGCTTTACTTAGCAAATCTGGTACACCACTTTCGACCAAACTATCTCTGTCTGCATATGTCTTCGATACTCTCACATCCACTAAAACTGCTACAACGCCAACCGCTTCGAAGGCAGGCTTGTTCTTCGAGCTTCAGTATGATACAGCATCGACGGTTAATCCGACCTTGATTGGTGGAAAGGTCCTCGATCACAGATTAGAACGAAGTAGAGTGGCGTCGGTGCCAACAGGCGAGAGGAATTTCCATGTGCTGTATTACCTTTTAGCTGGTACCAGTCCTGCCGAAAAGACACATTTGGGATTAGATTCGACGGGTGACCAGGGAGGCGCCGGTAGTCGACTTTCCACTGGAGCTCAAAAGAGATGGCGATATCTTGGGCACCCAACGCAGCTGAAGGTGGGAATCAACGATGCGGAAGGTTTCCAGTTATTCAAGACAGCATTGAGAAAGCTGGAGTTTGCAAGGGGTGAAATCGCCGAGATCTGCCAGATCTTGGCTAGCATTCTTCACATTGGGCAACTTGAGTTCGAAACCGCCGAAAGCACTACAGCAATGGGAGACGATAGTGGTGGTTATTCACACGAGGGTGGACAGCAATTCACAGCTGTCAAAAATAAAGATGTTCTCTCGATCATAGCTGCATTTTTGGGAGTTGGTGCGTCCGATCTGCAAGCTACCCTTGGCTACAAGACCAAAATTCTTCACAGAGAAAGGGTAACGGTGATGCTTGATCCAAAGGGTGCGAAGAGCAATGCGGACGAATTGGCAAGGACTTTATACTCGTTGCTCGTAGCGTATGTCATCGAAAGCATCAACCAAAGAGTCTGTGCTCCAGAGGAATCAGTTGGAAATACAATTTCCATTGTTGACTTTCCCGGTTTTGCTCAACAACCTGCTACTGATTCGACCCTTGACCAACTTTTGAACAATGCTGCGACGGAGTCGCTCTATAACTTTACCTTGCAAAGCTTTTTCGAAGCAAAGGCTGAGATGCTAGAGACCGAAGAGGTAACTGTTGCAGCTACCAGCTATTTTGACAATTCCGATGCCGTTAGGGGTCTTCTCAAACACGGCAACGGTCTTTTGAGTATTCTTGATGACCAAACCAAGCGTCATAAGACGGACGTACAACTCCTAGAAAGTTTGAGAAAACGCTTCGAGGGTAAGAACCCAGCGATAACAGTCAGCAGTGCGACTTCCAGGCTCCCAGGTAGTAACTTTGCTACTCACAATGCTGCGGCTGGATTTTCCGTTAAGCATTTTGCCGGAGAAGTGGAATATCCCGTTGCTGGTTTGGCGGAAGAAAATGGAGAGGTTATCTCGGGAGATCTCATGAACTTAATTCGTGACACGAAGAGTGACTTCGTAAGCCAGCTTTTTGGTCAAGAAGCCCTTCAACGCATGGTGCATCCACAAGAGAAGTCAACGGTCATGCAAGCTCAAGTCAGCTCCAAGCCTTTGAGACAACCAAGTGTCATGCGAAAAAAAGGGGATCGACCAAGTCGCTTCGGTGGGTCAAAGAACGCAATGGACTCAATAGAAGACATCACCGAAACTATCGACCCGGAAAACAAGACCCGAAAGGGTATCAATATTGACCAAGGAGCTGCTGCACAATATCTGTCGTCTTTGGACAATATTTTCAAAGCTCTCAACTCGCATAATACGAACCCATACTTTGTATTCTGTCTCAAGCCGAACGATCGTCGCATAGCCAACCAGTTTGATAGCAAATGTGTACGTATGCAGCTTCAAACTTTCGGTATTGCTGAAATCAGTCAGCGTTTACGAAATGCCGACTTTAGCATTTTCATTCCTTTCGGGGAGTTCTTGGGACTGGCAGATACCGAGACGATATTAGTTGGTAGTGAGCGCGAGAAGGCCGAAAATGTCATCGAAGAGAAGAGATGGCCTTCTAATGAGGCGAGAGTTGGAAGTACAGGGATATTTCTCAGCGAGAGGTGCTGGGCCGAAATTGCCAAGCTCAATGAACGTGGTTTCGTCGCAGGACGCTACCCTTTGCCATCCGATGATGGTGGTGAGCCCCGACACGCACCAGGTGACAACTATGGAGCGTCAAAAGAACGTCTCGTGGGTCCTGGGGCGGGTCTTCTCGCACCATCGCCTGGAGCATACATCTATGGCGATAAGAAATCTGGCTACTTCGGCAGTCAAGATGATGCGCGCTCTGATGCTGGTGCCTCGGCTCTTGGCCAAGGTGATATGTTCCGCAATCTGGATACCAAGGAGCAATTAGCAGAAAAGGGAAATGAAAAGACGATGGTTGAGGTAGAGGAAGTCAAAGTTAGTGCAACCCGCAAGAGATGGGTAGCACTCGTATACCTGATGACTTGGCTCATCCCTGATTTCTTGATACGCTTGGTTGGTCGCATGCCTCGAAAGGATGTTCGATTAGCCTGGAGGGAAAAGCTTGCGATCAACATGATGATTTGGTTGAGTTGTCTTTTTGTCGTCTTTTTTGTCGTCATCTTCCCGAAACTGATCTGTCCTACTCAACATGTCTTTAGCGCGGCTGAGCTGACTTCCTACGACGGAAAAAGCGCCGATGCTTATGTTGCTATTAGAGGAGTGGTCTTTGATCTCTCAAGTTTTTCAACTCGTCATTACCCCCGTATCATACCCCAAAAAAGTCTTCTGAAGTATGCTGGTCTCGATGCCACCGGCCTGTTTCCAATTCAAGTCTCTGCTCTTTGTCAAGGAACCACAGGCTCTATTGATCCTTCGGTACAACTCGACTATACTTCTTCCAATGTTACCGGTTCCGCATCTACCGTTAGTGCCTCGGATAAGAATGCTCAATATCACGACTTCCGTGCTTTCAAAAATGATAGTCGCCCTGATTGGTTTATAGAGCAAATGATCATGCTCAAAGAGTCCGGTTACTTCAAGGGCCATGTTGGTTACACGGCAAAGTATGTCAAGACTCTTGGTACGAAACTAGACTCGATCGGTATCATAGATGGCAAGGTGTACGACTTGACCAAGTATGTTTCGGGAGGCCGTAGAGTCATTGTCGCCGATGGTGATACTGCATCTCCTAATGTTAATGTGGATTTCATGTCACCCTTAGTCGTAGACTTGTTTCAACAAAAATCTGGAAAGGACATTACGAAATACTGGAACGCTCTGGCGATCAGTGACGAGATGAGATCTCGCATGAAGATTTGTCTCGATAACCTCTTTTTTGTTGCAGACGTTGATACCAGAAACTCTGTCAGGTGTCAATTTGCCGAATACTTGATTTTAGCTATCTCAGCCATTCTCTGCGTTGTCATCGTCTTCAAATTTATTGCAGCTCTTCAATTCGGCGGTAGAAACATTCCCGAGAATCTGGACAAGTTCGTCATTTGTCAAGTGCCTGTCTACACAGAAGATGAGGATTCCCTTCGCCGTGCCATGGACTCCATCGCTAGAATGAAGTATGATGACAAGCGTAAACTCTTGGTCGTTATTTGTGACGGTATGATTATTGGTCAAGGTAACGACAGGCCGACCCCACGTATCGTTTTGGATATTCTTGGAGTTTCAGAGACTGTGGATCCTGAGCCTCTAAGCTTTGAGGCTTTGGGCGAGGGAATGAAACAACACAACATGGCCAAATGCTATTCTGGTCTTTACGAGGTTCAAGGTCACATCGTTCCATTCTTGGTTGTTGTGAAAGTCGGCAAGCCTTCTGAAGTTTCTAAACCGGGAAACAGAGGAAAGCGTGACTCTCAGATGGTTATGATGCGATTCTTGAATCGTGTTCACTACAATGCTCCCATGAGCCCTCTCGAGCTTGAAATGTATCATCAAATCCGCAATATCATTGGTGTCAACCCAACATTCTATGAGTTCATGTTACAAATTGACGCAGATACTGTCGTTGCACCTGACTCCGCCTCTCGCATGGTTTCAGCATTCTTGGACGATACTAAATTGCTCGGTGTGTGTGGAGAAACATCATTGACAAACTCCAAATCATCATTCATCACCATGATTCAGGTTTACGAGTATTTCATCTCTCACAATCTTGCCAAGGCATTCGAAAGTTTGTTTGGTAGTGTTACTTGTCTGCCAGGTTGTTTCACCATGTATCGTGTTCGAGCTGCAGAATCCGGAAAGCCTCTATTCGTCAGTAAAGAGATTGTGGAAAATTATGCCAACATTCGAGTCGATACCCTTCACATGAAAAACTTGCTACATTTGGGAGAGGATCGTTATTTGACCACGCTACTCATAAAGCATCATTCCAAGTACAAGACCAAGTACATCAGTAGCGCCCTCGCCTGGACCATTGCTCCTGATACCTGGGCAGTCTTCCTTTCTCAACGTCGTCGCTGGATTAACTCGACTGTACACAACCTTGCAGAACTCATGCCTATGTCCGAACTTTGTGGATTCTGCTGCTTCAGTATGCGTTTCATTGTCATGATCGATTTGGTCTCCACCTTGGTTCAACCAGTTACCGTCGCTTATATCGTCTATCTCATCTATCTTGTTATCGCATCGCCAAGTTATGTTCCTGTTACGGCTTTCATTCTCCTTGCTGCAATTTATGGTTTGCAAGCAATTATCTTCATTGTGCGACGCAAATGGGAAATGATCGGGTGGATGATTCTTTACGTCCTTGCCATCCCCGTGTACTCATTGTGCTTGCCATTGTATAGTTTCTGGCATATGGATGATTTCTCGTGGGGTAACACTCGTGTCGTTACTGGAGAGTCTGGTAAGCAGATTGTCATTACCGACGAAGGAGTATTCGATCCTGCTTCTATTCCGCACAAGAGATGGGAAGACTACCAAGCCGAGCTTTGGGAAGCCCAAACTCAACAAGATGACGATTCACGATCTGCAGTTTCAGGATATTCATATGGCACCAAGTACCAACCTGGGTTTTCAGAATACGCAATTCCAGCATCTGGACCAATGTCCCATTACAATGGTTATGGCCTCGATTCTAAGAACGGGAATCCCTATCAATCTCGAATCTCATTGGCACCATCTGACATTGGAATGGGCACACCAGGAAACCGCGCCAGTCAATTTAGTGGAAGTCAATATCTTGGTCAACAAGAAATGGAGATGTCTAATCTGGCGGGTTTGCCAAGCGATGACTCTCTCTTGCATGAAATTAGAGATATTCTCAGGACAGCTGATTTGATGACGATTACGAAGAAGAGTATCAAAGTGGAGTTGGAGAAGAGGTTCGGAGTTTCGCTCGATGCTAGAAGATCATATATTAATTCTGGTATGTTTTTGCTTCTTCCTGGTTCGTATTGCACATTTGGATGTTAACTAATTTTTGAACAGCAACTGAAGCACTTCTTTCTGGTCAGCTATGAAAAAAACGGGATGAACTGAAAGAGATTCGTATTTTAACTGCATGCATATAAAACGGAGTCACATTTTTTTTATTCTTTGGACAAGTTGGATGCTTTTTCTTGCCTGATTCAAAAAGATTTGAGAGGAATGGGATTGGATGGGTAGTTAGTTGGATTTTGACGTGCAGCATTGGAGCGACTTTGGATTGTATCGTTAGGTGGGTAGCAAGGATTGTCGTGAAGGGAAGGGAAGGGAAAGGAAACCTAGTTGCATTATATTGTGGGATTGATCTGTACTTGCAAGCTCTATTTCAAAATGGGTGGCAGAATGGGATTGCAATGCAATTCAATGGGGGCGTAATCAAGGGTTTGGGGATTGTTTTCTATTAGAATTAATACTTTTTCTCAGAAGGTCGTGAGAGCTTTGTGTGATTATGAATATGAATTCTATTTTGATTCCATTTGCGTGAAGGTGAATACTCGTAGTAAGGTGAATGGATGGATGGTAAAATATTTAGCAGGGGAGATATAAAGTTGAATAGAATTGATCGTATATTCAATATATACGAGCTTTAAGTACGGCCCTTCACAACCTCCCTCGCAGCTCGTGCTGCGCAGCTTGTAGAGCCCTATGAATTTAAACAATCAATATAATCAGATCTTTGGATTCCCAGCTGTCGCTTAATTAATTCGGTGTTTTAGAATATGTATGTTAGAGATATATATGGTTTGTTAAAGCTACACAAGTATGTTTATTTATTATATTATTGGATTTTGATGTTTTATATTGAGAGAAGAGGAAAGGATTAATGTAATGGAGGAAAAAAGTAAAGAAAGTACGTAAAGAGATTGAAGCGTATATGCATGACTGATTATAAATCCCAGGCCTATCGACATCGATGCTATTCGGTGCTGCATTGGTTTTTATTTGCTTGTTTATCTGTCTGTCTTATTTTGGATTTTATTTTATTTTACTATACTATTGTTGAAGATCATATCACTGTACTACATTCATTATAGTATAATGGACCGTAGTCTATCCCGCGTACTAGTTTAACTTGCTTTCTATACTATTGTATCTGCTTTCTGTACATAGCTTTAGTCTATACACAATACAACATACTATACGTTCAATAAAACGAACTTTTTCTTCTTATAACAAAATCCTTATTAATCAAATAAATGTATATAAAAATTATCACAATTATATTATTACTATATATATTGATAATTAAAAAGAAAATAAATGTATATAACAAAAACGAAGCTTGGACTAACTAATTATATTTATAAAGGTACTCCAAGTTAGAAATCTTCTTTCGCGTACAACACGTTAAAGGGCGCATTTAACTCAACGGTGTATGTAGTAATTGCACGAGAGGCAATCGTGAAACCATGTTTCCGAAGAGAATAGTACCCATGCCACTATCGATACAACGCAGGACACCTGTGCAGTTTAAGGAAATACAAGATGAAGGTTTAACGAAGCCGAATCCCAATTCATTGCCAAAGAACGGAAAACTAGATCCCCCCCCCCTACCTCTCCCCCATGCAAGTAAAAGAGGTAGTTCAGTTAAATTGTATTGTTGCGCGTGTGCATTTCGTTCTCGAGTCGGTATTTTCACGTGTTATCTCCCCCTCTTTCATTCCCCAGATAATGAGGAAACAAACGACCATCAACGAAGAAAGAAAACAATTAATATGTGGGAATGGCCGAGACTCCAAATTGGGGTGTGTAGGAAGTGGAGAAAGAGGTGGTTGAAATACCTACTAGGTAGACGATGGGATTTTTTTAAGCGAGTTTAAGCGAGTTTAAGCGGGGACAAGGATAGATTAATTCATGGCGGAGCTTGATTAATTGCACCAGACTTATCAATAACCTCGCCCTAGAGAGGATTGAGTTGGTTGGATCCGAGCTTTTCAGTAAAGAGTTGAAATAAATTGCAAGGGTGAACTAGTGGTAGTAGTAGTAGTATTAATTTTCGTCTGGCGGATATAGGCTTAAGGCCTATATATACCCTGAACCTCCCGAAAGATATAAAAATATACTAAGATAAGGAATTTATATTAATAACTATTCCAGAAAATGTTTTTGAAATTTATTTGTATATTAATATAATACCTAGTATATTTTAAAACTATAGGTGTTTAAAATTTTAAAAAAAAGAATAATTAATAGTGAATGGTAGAGGCATATTTATATTGTAGTAAAAGCTGTAGTATTAACTATCTGCAGGCTAAACTACTTATAGTACGCAGCATGCGCGCGTGTAGCGTACGTTAGAACAAATATTTAAATTTATTGAACATGTGGTAGTAGATAGAGGGTACTGTACAATGGAGGGAGCTAAGCTACTTTAGGTAGTGGGGTAGACCTCGGTCGTCTATACTACTATAGTGAATATGGTATAGTGATATGATCTTCAACAAAAATAAATAATATTTATTATTATATTAATTATATAAATAATCTTTAGTATAATTAGAATACTAAATATTAAATTAGTTGTTTTTTTTTTGTTTATTTGTTTTATAAAAATAATAAAATTAATTTTCTTTATAGAAATAAGGATATAAATATGGAGTTTAGTAATTAAATATTTATAAGCAATAAGTATTTATAAATATTCAGATTTTATAATATTAATATTTTATTCTAAAATTATAATATTTTGGATAAATTTCTTAAAATCTTTATATTAATAAATATCTCCTATTGTATATTTAAGTTTTTTAAGTTTCTTAAGAGTTAGATTTGATAATATAGTAGTAGTAGTAGTAAATTCTTAATCGATTGGGTTTATCTGTATATATATATACAAAGATTATATGATGGGCTTATAATTATGTATAATATAGGGTTAATAAAAAAACAAAAATAAAAAAACCTAAATTTTTTTTGGTATATATCCAAATCGTTTTTGTTATTTGTTTATTTTATTAAATATTATATAATTTGTGATATTTTAATTTTGAAAATGATTTTAATTAATACTAGTAGTTTTATAGTTTTATAATATATAATGGATTAATTTATGTATTTTATTATATTCTTTTGTAGTTTAATAAATATTTTTTTATTTATTTTTTTTTTGTTTATTTATTTATTCATTTATTTGTTTATTTATATATTATTTTTTATTTATTTATTATTTATATATCTTATATCCTAACAATACCCCAACAATACTTTTTTATTTCTAATCTATATTTTTTGTTTTTATTTATAATTATATTATTATTAAATAATTATTATTTAATAATATTGATTTAATAAATAATTTTTCTTTGTTTTTATTTATATATATATATATATATTTTATATTATATCCTAAACTTTATTTTTTTTTTTTCAATTTTATTACCTTTATTTTAATAACGTTTTTTAAAAAAAAAATTTATATTATTAATAAATATATTAACGAATTATTAAAAAAGATTTGCTTTTTAGTTTGGCTTTTTTATAATTATTATATATATTATCTTTATAATTTAAATATAAATCCAAATTTTATTTATATATATATATATAAAAAATATTCTTATTATTATATTAATAAAAATCTATATCAAAATATATATTTTATTTATTTATTTTCTTTTTTCTTATTTCTAAATTAATTTATTTTTTGTAAATCCTTATAAAGTATTTAAAATCTATATATACCGCTTTTACAATTATTAATATATATAATAAAACTATTAATAATAATATTATTAATAATATTGTTTTACCAGATAAATAAAATTTTGTTAGCAAAACATCAACTTATTTTTTACAAAAAACTTTTCATTAATTATAATAATCAAATTCATTAAAATATATAAATCAATCCCTATCCAATTTCAAAGATTTTTTATATTCTTTATAAAGCAATTATGTTTATTATAATTAAAATAAATACGAAATTAAAAAAGAATACCAAAAACAATAAAACTACAAATTATATTTGACAAATAAAGATTCTAAAATCGATTACAAACTTTTTTGATATATTTATTAATATATATTATATTAAAATAAATTATATTCTCTATTTTTTCTTTTTTTTTTTTCTTTTTTTTTATATATATTAAACCCTTACTAATCCCTCACAACACAAATACAACACCCCGAAAAAAAAGATTAAAGAAATGAAAATCGCAACTAGATTTTTCAACAATTTTTAAATCAAAAAATATCTTTGTTATTTTAATTCTTTTTTTTATAAATTTAAATCTAATTACCCTTTGAATAAGATTTGTTACCCTAATATTTCTATAAAATCGATTTTTATATTATATATTATAATCCAATTAAACTAAACTTGTATTATATTAATACCTTTATTTTGATTATTTATATTACTACAGCCTATAAGCTTTCCACATCTCATACAAAATCTCTCTGTTTATATATTTTAATCTTTTTAAATAAATCTCTTTTAATATATTCGAATAATAAAATATTAAATAATTGACTATTTAATTTTTTTATTTATATTAATTATACTACAATTATATTCCAAAGATCTTTTTATTTGTTAAAAAGCTTTTAAAACCTATTTTTTTATATATATATCTAATATTATTAAATTTATATTTTTTAAAAACATATTATAGATTTTTAATTATTTTTTAAATATTTTATAATTTAATTTTGATAAAATTATTATTTCTTTATATATCATTTACTTTACCTTTTAATCTTTTATTTATTTTTTTATTTTTTATTTTTTAAAATTTTTAATAAAATTTTATTAATATATTGTATTTCTTTTTTTAATATATTTTATCTTTTTAATATTATTATAAATTAGTTATATATTTATTTAATTCAACATTTATTCCGTTTTAAATATACTATCCAATATTTTTTTTGATTATATTAATCTTCCTTTCTTTTTTTATTGTTTATTATTTTATTATATACCTTGTAGATTTTTATATTATATTTTTATACCTATAATCTATATTATATTATTTTTTAAAATTTATTTAAATATAAATAAAATGATTTATAATATATTTTAGCATAGAGGGTGGGTATGGATATAATCTTATAAACCCCTAAAATTATTTAAAAGCAATTATTCTATATTATCCATAATATCCGGATAATCTTATTCTTTATATTCTAAAAATCCTTGAAATGATGTTATATAACTAACGTGTATATAATAACAGATAATATTATCACCTTATATATCTATCAATTCTATCAAAAATCTATCCCTTAAATAAAGAAGATAATACGTGTTAATACTAATATTTATTTTATTATTTTTTAATATATCTTTTTCAAATATTTGTTTTACTTAAACTTAAAATCTATTTTTAAGTCTAAAATCTATATAAAAAGTATAGAATATATAATAATATTGTTAAATATTATTGTTTGTTTTATATTATATATTTTTTAATAATAAATTAAGTATAAGAATTAATACTTTTTGAAGACAAATTATATTCCATACCAGATTATTTATTTTAGATATAACCTATAGATTTTTTTTAATATTTTATAATTTTTTTTAATTAATTAGTTTTAAATTATAATATTAATATTATCCATAAATTTTATTATATTTGTCGTCCATCTTACCAATATATATATCTTAATTAATTTGTTATTATAAAATAAGAACAATATTAAATTAATTAATAATTCTTATAATATTCCATTAAATATTAACTATTATAAACTTATATAATTATCAATTATAATATTGCTTATCCTATTATTTAAAAAATTCCTTATAAATTTTATTATTTATATAAAAATATTTTATATATATAAAATATATATTAATTTAAAATACAATATATTATCAAATATTTTTAATATATTTAAATTAAATATATTTGCTATTATCACGAGGACGACTTAGGGATCTAATGATTTAGGAATTAAGATTTGTATTAATAAAAATCTAGATTTTAATATTAGAAGAAAATACAGGATAATTAAATTTTATATAGATCTAGGTAATTATATTGAATTGGTATTAATATTTAGTGTATAGTATTAAATAAATATTATATTTAAAATTTAATATTATAAAAATGAAGAATATTTATTATTAGATATATGATTATAAGTTATATATTAATTATATAATTTATATCCTTATAATTTTATTATATTATTTCTTAATTTTAAATTGATAAACTTTTGTAAAATATAAAATTTAAATTTCTTTTTTTTTGTTAATTATTCTTTTGTTTATGGTTTATTAAAATTGCGATATAGAGTCAGGAAATTAAAATTATTAAATTTATAAGAATATTGTTTATAAAAATTTTAAACAAATTTTTTGTAATAAAAAAATTTATTAATATTTTATTATTTGTAATTAATATTTTAATTAATTTATTTAATATAATATTATAAAACATTTCAATAAAATCGAAAATCTAAAATTTTAATGATCTTATATTTTTTCTTTTTATTAATTTTAAAAATTTAAAATAAATTAATATATTATTCAAATAAAAAATTGTTTATATAAAAACAAATAAAATTTAAATAAAAAATATTATAAATATAATTTAATTTATTAAATAAAAATAATTTATAAAAAAATAGTTCAATAAATTAAAAAACAATATAAAATTTAATATTTTTATAATTTAATTTTTTAAATAAATAAAAACTTTTAATATTTTTAATATTTAATTAAATTAAATTATTTTTTTTATATAAAAAAACTAATTTGCAATAAAAATTAATTTTGTATTTTATTTAAACTTAATTAAATATAATAAATTTAATATAGTATTAATAAACATTTTTTATTTTTTAAGCAAATATTAAAATTTAATATTTTTTGGATTTAAAATTAATATTTCAAAATTTTTTTAATTTTTTTTATAAAACAAAATCAAAAATTTATTATAACTTAAAATTATTATAAACAAAAAATAAACTAATTTTAACAATTATAAAATATATAGAATTAATTATAATCTTAATTAATATAAATTATTTATTTCAATTATTTTGGAAATAATTAATATAATAATATAAATATTTTTTAAATTTTTGATTTAATATTTTAGATTAATTATTTATTTTAAAATAATAAATAATAAATATAAATTTACAGATATCCTATAATCGATAAAGGTATTATTAAATTTTATTATTTTATTATAAACTTTTATTAAAAATAAAGAATTTAATTATTTTAATATTTAATTATAAAATTATATAAAAAATCATTTTAATTGTTTTTTTAATATCAAAGTCTTTATTATCAAAGAATTTTGGAAAAAAATTAATCCGAATAAATTTAAAAAAATTTTATTTGATTAAATTATATATCTATATAACAATAGTATTATATTTATTCCTTATAATTAAAAACTAAATAATATAATTTATATTAATATACCGCTAAGAGCAATTAATAATTAAAAGCGAATTTAGAATTTTATTATAAATATTTTAAAAGATTTTTATTTATTTATATTTATAATAATTATATAAATATTAAATAATTATAATATTTATATTAAATTAATAATAAAAATATTGGAAATAAAACAATATTCGAATTAATTCAAAATATTTAGTTATTGGGGTATAATAAATTTCTTTGATAATCTTTATTTGAATTAAATTAGATATTTATATTTATTTTCAATATAACAAAATATTATTTTGAATAAAGTATAAACTAAATTATATGTTTTTATTAAACTAATTATTATTAATTAATTTTCGGATTATTTATTTACAAAAAAAGTTTTAAAATTGAATATTTATAATATAAATGAAAAACAAAGTTTTAGCTTTATTAGAAAATTTTAGTTTATTAAATAAATTATTATTTTAAATTAAAATAGAGATTAAAAATATAAAATCGATAAAATCGTTTTTATTTTTTTTCAAAATAATTATTTTAAAACGATTTTAAAGTTTTAATAATAATTATTTAGAATTAAAAATATATTAATATTAATATTATTATTGATTATTTTGATTATTAATAGATTTATTACTAAATTTCTAAATTAAAATATTTATAATAATATTTAATTTTTTTGATTAATATTGAATTTTAAAATTGTAATTAAATAATATTAATATTTATTAAATTTATTATTAATTAAGCTTTTTTGTAATTATAAAATGTTTTAAAATTTTATAATTAATTAGGATATAAATAAAAATTTTTGTTTTTTTAAATTCAAATTATTAATATTTAAAGATATTAATAATAATTAATAATTTTTTATTATAAATTTTATAATTGGTTTTTGTTAAAAATAAAATTCGAAAAAAGAAAATTACAAAATAAAAAATATTATTAATTTTTTGGAACAAATATTTATTATAAATACTAGTATAATTAAAAAAATCTATTTCGATAATAAATTTTTTATTTTAATTAAAATATACAAAAATAAAAATTGAAGTAAACAAATTTTTTAATATTTAAAATATAAATTAAATAGTTTTATTTTAAATAAAATTTTGTTTAAATTTATTTTTAATAAAGAAAATCAATAATTAAATAATTCTTAAAAGGTTTTAAATAAAATAATAATAATAATTAATAAATCCTAAAAAAATTTGTAATTTAATAATAAATATAAAAATTAATTAATTTTAAATAATTTTGATTTTTTTAGAATTAATAAAAAACTTAATAAAAAAAACTATTAATTCAAAAAATTTAGTTTGTAAAATATTAAATTTGCTTTTTCTAATATTAGTTTAAAATCTGGTATATTTTAATTATTTAAAAACTTTTATTATATAAATCTAATATTTTTTTTTAATTTAATTAAAAATAAAAATATTATTTATATAGGCAATACAAAAAATATTAAAATATTTTAATAATATATTATTGATATATTATTAAAAAATAATCGGTTTTTTATAAAATATAAAAAAAAATATTAAACTTTTATAATTCTTTATAAATATACAAAAAATAATTAGATTTTTATTCTTTGGGGTAGTTATACAAATATAATTAAAAGTATAATGGATGTTAAGGTGGGTTAGGAATTTATTACTAATTATTAAAAAAATAATATTATTAATTAAAAAAAATGGATATCCATTTTTTTGAAAAATAATATTAAATTATTAATAATTAAAATAAAAGTATATATTTCCTTTTAATTATTTAATAAATATAATTAAAATTATATATAAAATAAAATTTATAATAATAAAATTTTTAAAATTTTTTTTAAAAATAAATTAGTAAATTTTATCAAATTTAATTTACAATATTTTATAAAAACAAGAAATTTAATTTGATTTTTTATTTTTTTTAAAAATTATATAATAATCAAAATCGGATTAATAAAAAAACAAAACATTAATAATAATAAAAAAATATATATTAATATAATTGAAAAAATAAATAAACAAAAAGTTTTTTAAATTAAAATCTTTTATTATATTTTTATTTTATTAATTTATAATATTTTATATAAAAATTACAAAAATTTTGATGTTATAATAATAATAAAAAATATGGAGAATATAAATATTAATTATGGCAATTCAAATAAATTTATTTTTAAAAGTTTAATCAAAAAAATAATTATTACTATTTATAAAAATAAATATATAATAAATATTATTCTAAAACAAAATTTTAACGAATTTAATATAATCAAATTTCTTTTAGAATAAATCCCTAATACTTAATTTTTTAATTAAAAGTTTTTTATAGATTTGTTATAAGCAATTTTGATAATATTAAAACTTGCTTTATTTTTTAAAAATAATAAATTAATTATTATTAAAAAAAAAAATTATTTAATTTTTTTATTTTTAAAAATAAACAAAAAATTATTATTAATAATATTTTTTGTAAAAATGTAAAAAAGAATTATAAAATTAATAATTATAATAAAACTTAAAATATTTATTATAGGATTAAACTTATAAAAATAATAATTATTAATAAATTCTAATTTGCAAATAATAAGATTAAGAATATAATTATAGATTATAAATTAATTAATACTAATAATAAATTTTTAAAGCTATATCCTAATAATCAAAAAATATATAACAAACTATTAATAAAAATTAAATTTTATTTTAATTTTAATATAATAAATAATAAAAAATAAACTAAAATTATTAAAAATATAAACAAAAAACAATTTAAAAAAAATTAAAATATTAATATTTTCGATAAATAAAAAAAATTGTATAATCTTATAATTAATAAAATTATTATTTAAAATATATATATTAATTAATATTTAAAAAAAATATATATATTTTTTTTTAAAATATAATTTAAAAAAAAAATTCATTAAAAATATAAAAAACATTTGTAATTTTATAAAAACAATTATTATCAAAAAATAATAAAAAATTAAAAAAATTAATATATTATATAATAAAAAGAAAATTCGAAATATAATTAAAAAGCAAAATTATTTTCAAAACAATTTTTTTAAAGATTTTTAGTTTTTTGATATAAAATCTACAACAAAAATTACAATTAAAACTAAATCTATTTTAATATTAATAATAAAGATTTTAAAGACTTTAAGGATTATAATATAGTTTATAAAATTTTTAATAAATCAAAATCAAAATTTCTATAAATAATTTATAATCTTATAATTAAATTAAAAATATTTAAAACAAAATTTATTATTATAAATAATTTGCTTTTATTTTTTGATACAAAAAAAAACCTTTTTTTTTTTAAAATTGTTAAAATCTCCACCATTATTTTTAAATATATTAATAATAAAAATTAAAAAAAATTGATTTTTAAATAAAATATTGTTAATTATAAATTTTAAAAAAATAAAATACAAAAAAAGTTTTATATAAAACAAATAATTTTAATAATTTAAATATTTTTATCAATTTAATAAAATTTAATAATTATAAAATCAAAATTATAAAACAATTTATTAAAAATTTTATTAAAATATTTTTTATTTAATTTAATATATAAATTATATTATATAATTTTATTAAAATAATAAAAATAATATATAAGCTTTTTAAAATTAAAAAAAAATAATATAAATAATTAAATATTTTGAAAAAACTTTATTATATTTGTTTTAATATAAATCAATTTATATTTATTACCATATATCTTATTGAAAACTATAAAAACAATATTAAATATAAAAAACTTACTATTCCAAATATTAAAAAAAATAAATTTATAAATATTATTAATAATATAATTAAAAATATATTGAATATAATATTTATTGTTATTAAATAAATAAAAATTAATATTAAATTTTTTGTATATCTTATTATACCAAAAATTGAAATTCTGAATAAACTAATTTAAAATTTATTTACCTTAAAATTTTTCAAAATTAATAATAATTTATAACTTAAAAATATATACAATAATATTAAAAATAATAAATTATTAAAAATATATATTAACTCGGAAATTATTAAAACGTTTTTTAATTATAATATAATTATTAAGAATATAATGGAGATTGTTTTTCGATTATAAGATTTAAATATAAAGAAAATTATATTAATTAATTATATCAAAAAAAAATTATAAAGTATTATTATCTTTTTTAATTTTTGATAATAATGATTAAATCATTAATACATTATTTGTAATCATTGGACTTCACAAGAAAACCCAAGTAAACCTGTTTTTGAAGATTTATTTTATATTTAATATTTTAAGCGAAAATATAATATTCCTATAAAAATCGAATTATTTAATTCAACACCTTTACAGACTTAAGAATTATAACAAATTAAAATCAAATCTTGTCCGATTATCCTTAAATAATAATAAATATAATATTATTAAACTAATTAAAAACGTTTATTTTAAAAATAATAAAATAATAATATTTAAAATTGTTATTATTAATATTATTAATTATAATAAATAAATTAAAACAAAAATAAAAAAAATAAAAAAAAATTAAAATAAAATATAAAAATAATTAATTTAAAAAAATAAAAAAATAAAGTATAATATTTAATTTTACCATATAAAACAAAAAAATTAAAATAAATTTATAATTAATTAAAATTATTAATAATATTATATATTAATACAAAAATTTTTAAAATAAAATTTTTGATAATTTTAAATAAAAAATTGGTTTTTTTTTTTTTTTTTAAATTTTTAAAAAATATAATTAAAAATCTAGATTATATTATAAAAACGATTTAGGGATTTAATAATTTAAAAATTAAGATTTGTATTAATGAAAATCTAGATTTTAATACTAAAAGAAGGTATAGAATAGCTGAATCTTATATAGATCTAGGTAGCTGTACTGAACTGGCGCTAGTGCCTAGTGTATAATACTAAGCGAGTACTATGCCTAGAACCTAATACTATAGGAATGAAGAGCATTCACCACCAGGCACGTGATCGTAGGTCACGTGCTAGTCACGTGACCCGTACCCCTGTAACTTCGTCACAATTGTATATTTTTTAAATTGGTTTAATTAATTGTAATTTAAATGTTTGAAATATTTGTAAGTAAATTTTATAGATGTTTTATTTAGATCTGTATTTTTATTATATACAATTAAAGTAAATTATTAAAGGATGTATAAGTTTTTTCATTTTTTGGTAATAAAATATAATTAATTAAATTTTTAATATAATATAAAGTTATTTTCAAATATAATTTTGTAATTAAAGTTTGTAAATAAGTTAATAAAAATAAATTAAATAAAATTGAATTTAGATATAAATTATATATTGTATAGTATTATTATTTTGATTTTAGTTTTTTTAAAAGTAATATTTTTAATAAAAAAATTATTAGTTATTTTTATATTTTTAGGGGTTAATTAATATTAAATATATTTTAAATTATTAAATTGTTTAATAAAATATTAAAAGATATTAAAATTAAATATTTATTTAATTAAATTAATTATATATATAATTAAATTAAAATAAATAATATTATTGTATTAATTATTAATAAAGTTAGTTTTAATATTTTTATTTTTATTTTTGTTTTTTTTGTTAACAAATTTTTTTTTGTTATTTTTAATATTTTTTTAAATTTTTATTAAAAAATAATAATCTTTTTAGTAATGTTTTATTTTCAAACAAAAGCAATATTGATTTTTAACGATTTTGTTAATTTCATTTTCGGAATTATTATTATTTTTATTTCAATTATTTTGTTTAAAATTATTACAATTATTATAATTTCGAAATCTATTATATTCTTTTTTTTTGTTACATTTATATTATAATTTTTAATTATTAATAATATTTATTATTATTACCATAACTAATTTTTTTGTTATTATAAAAATAATTATAACGTTTTAAAAAAAAAAATTGAAATTAAAAACAAATATCTTGATTTATTATTATTTAAATAATTTAAAAATTTTAATTAAAAATTATTAAAAAACTTTTTTATTATTTATTATTCAAATATTAAAAAAAACCTATTATTAAAAATAAAAGAATTGTTTAAAAAATTAATAAAATAATTAGATTTTGAAATCAAACTTAATATAATAAAACTATTTTTTAATTTTTATAATAAATTATAAATATATTAAATTATCGTTTTCTTTTAATATTTTTTATATACCAATAATATTAAAATTTTGAATAAAAGATATCAAAATTGAATAATATATATTATTAACATTAAAACTTAAAATTAACAAAATATAATTACAACGCTTTTTATAATTATAAAATAAATCCTTATCATTTAAAATATTTGATTTCTCTTTAATATTTTTTATAATATTAATAACTTTAACAAAAATTAATATTAAAAAAATCAAATCTTTAAATTTACTTTAATTATTAATTTTAAATATAATTTCTTTTATTTATTTTATAATAACAAAAAAAAAATCAAAAAAAATTGTATTCAAATTTGATATTGTTATTAATAAAATACAATTATATAGATTTTATAATTTATTAAATATATAATATATATATATTATATAAATAAATTAAAATTATATATAAAAACTGTAAAATAAATAAAGAATATTATATAATTAAAAAAGACTAAGCTAGTATATTAGGAGGAAGGGTAGATTTTAATTATATTATAATGAATATGATCTTCAACAATATTAATAATATTAAAATTTTAAACAAAAGATATTAAAATTAAATAATATATATTATTAATATTAAAATTTAAAATTAATAAAGTATAATTATAATACTTTTTATAATTATTAAATAAATTTTTGTTATTCAAAATATTTAATTTTTTTAATTTTTTTTTAATGTTAATAGTTTTAATAAAAATTAATATTAAAAAAATCAAGTCTTTAAATTTATTCTAATTATTGTTTTTTGAATATAATTTTTTTTTTGTAATAATAAAAAAAGGGTTAGAAAAGGTTATATTTAAGTTTAATATAATTGTTAATAAAATATGATTATATAGACTTTATAATCTATTAAATATATAGTATATATATTATATATATAGATTAAAGTTATATACAAGAATTGTAAAGTAGATAGAGAGTATTATATAATAAGGAGTTAAGCTATTTTAGAAGATGGAATAGACCTTGGTGATCTCGGTTATATTATAGTAGTAGTAGTAGTAGTATTAATTTTCGTCTGGCGGACGCAGGCTTAGGGCCTGCGCCCTGGACCTCCCGAAGGGTATAAAAACATACTAAACTAAGGAATTTATATTAGTGGCTATTTCAGAAAACATTTTTAATTTACAATAAGTTTTATTAAGATTATTCGATTGCAATTCTCCTACTCCATTTAAAATAAATACATATATTTTTAAAGCTAAACTCGAAAAATATAATTTTAGAAATTCTAATTTAGATATTAGTACAATGTTTTTCCAAATTGTTTTAAAGCCAATAAAAAAAAAAAAGAAATAAAAAAAAAAAAAAGAATTAATAATAAATTTAATTAACAAAAAGATTAAAAAAATCAAAATATATATCTTTATAAAAATATATATCTTTATAAAAATATATATTTTTTTAGCGAAAACAGATATTAATATAAAATTTAATAATAATTAAAAAGCTAAAAAATTTTAAAAGTTTGTTTATTAAATTAAATAAATAATACAGTTTTTTAATTAAATTAGTTAGGGGAATATATGAATGTATTAATTATTTATTAAAAAATTGTTATATTTTGAAATAATAAATAATATAAAAAAAAGATTTATTTTATTTATATATATATTTAAAATTAATATTTTTGTATCCAAACTTTTTGTAATATTCTATATAATCCTTATAAAAAGATTTAATGACTAATAATTTATAAAAATATTAATAAAACAAATCAAATTTCGAAAATAATTTGATTTTGTAATTCAAATTTTATTTATAATAATTTAAAGATAATACAATATTATATTTTATTTATTATATTTATTAAACATTGTTTCAAAAATTTTAAAAAATAATTCCAAGGTTATTAATAATAAATTTGAAATCAAGATTAATATTCTAAATATTCAAAAAAGCTTTATTATCAATAAATTTATTTATTATTTTGTTTTTCTTAATATTTATATATCCCAATAATTATCATATCCAAATATTGTAAATCTGTATTATATTTTGTATAACATAAAAAGCTTATTAAAATAATTTTAAAATAATCTTTTTGAAACACTAAATAATCAATATATTATTTATATATAGTTAGATATATTTCAAACTAATATTTAAGGGTATTCGGATTATATATTAAAATCCTTGTTATATTTTGATAGCCTCACTATTAAAGATATATAAGATAGAATTAATAAATTCTAAACTATAAATTATTTGCTTTCAATTTTAATATATAATATAACTATATTCTATATATTTACTTTCATTTATATATTATTTCAAATTATTTAAAAAAATTATAATTTTATCCAAAAATAAAACAACTTATTATATTTTAAATATTTATTGAACATATAGTATATATATTGTGTATGTAAACTAAAACTATATACAAAAACTGTAAAATAGATAGAGAATACTATACAATAAAGAAAGCTAAGCTACTTTAAATAATAGAATAGACCTCGATCATCCATATTATAATGAATATAGTTGTTGAAGATCATATTCACTATAGTGACCGAGGTCTACCCCACTACCTAAAGTAGCTTAGCTTCCTTTATTGTACAGTACCCTCTACCTACTTTACAGTTCCTGTACATAGCTTTAGTCTATACATACAACATACATACTACATGTTCAATAATAGTATAATGATATAATTTTCAACATCCCCCCTATAATCAACAATCATCAAATCATATCCCAGGCCTCATTAACTCCTACAACAGCCTCCAACTATAATATCTATTCTCCAATAAAGTTTAATTATTCCGTATCATATAACATGATTATATTATAATACAAAAATACCCGGATCTTTTTAAACATAATTAATTACCTTTTTTTTATATTTAAGCTTATTTTAGTGTAATAAACAAAAAAGCTAACCGAAATCAATTGCTTAGTTAGAATATCTGCGATTTGGTCAGTACCAGCCACCCAGAGCACCCTGAGCCTGTTCCCGTATATAGTATATGTATTGTGTATATAGACTAAAGCTATGTATAGGAACTGTAAAGTAGGTAGAGGGTACTATACAATAGAGGAAGCTAAGCTACTTTAGGTAGTGGGGTAGACCTCGGTCATCCATATTATAGTGAATATGGTATAGTGATATGATCTTCAACAATATTACTAAAACAATTTCTTTATTTATTTCATTAATAAAATCTATTCAACATCTATAGATAAAATAGGGAGATCTAAATATAGATTTTAGAATTTTAGGGAAAAGATATAAAAACCTCTACATTTTAATTTTGAATATTTATTTAATATTAGTATTATAACTTTTAATAATTATAAAGAAAATAATATATTAAACGAAAAAATATAATATATTAATTATACAAATATAAAATATAAATTTAAATTTGATTTTTTTAAAAATTATGTTTTTAAAAGAAATATTAATATTTTTAAAAAAAATTATTTAAAAAGTAGTTTATTATATTAGCAATATTTTTTATATAATAATAATTAATATTTTATTAATATTAATTATAAATTTATAATTAATATAATGTAATCGAAACGCTTTGATTTTGTTTATATATTATATTTTTGTATTATAAATAAATAAAGGTATAATATAAATAATAATAATTTTTTGTAATATTAAAATAAAGGGATTATTAATAATTTTAATAAAACTTTGGATATGATAAATAATATATTTAATCTTTATTATTTTTTTTATAATATATTTTTAAAATATAAGTTTTTTATTAAATTATATTTTTAATTAATATAAAACAAACTAAAAATCTTTTTTTTCGATTATAATAATAAAAATAATAATAAATATTTTGTTAATTTTATATTCTAAAATATATCTATTTTGTTTTTTAATAATATAAATTATTTTTAATTTTTTTTAAAATAAAAAAG
>JANPYM010000009.1:2228155-2294369 GCA_025890175.1 Ciborinia camelliae
AATAATCAATATATTATTTATATATAGTTAGATATATTTCAAACTAATATTTAAGGGTATTCGGATTATATATTAAAATCCTTGTTATATTTTGATAGCCTCACTATTAAAGATATATAAGATAGAATTAATAAATTCTAAACTATAAATTATTTGCTTTCAATTTTAATATATAATATAACTATATTCTATATATTTACTTTCATTTATATATTATTTCAAATTATTTAAAAAAATTATAATTTTATCCAAAAATAAAACAACTTATTATATTTTAAATATTTATTGAACATATAGTATATATATTGTGTATGTAAACTAAAACTATATACAAAAACTGTAAAATAGATAGAGAATACTATACAATAAAGAAAGCTAAGCTACTTTAAATAATAGAATAGACCTCGATCATCCATATTATAATGAATATAGTTGTTGAAGATCATATTCACTATAGTGACCGAGGTCTACCCCACTACCTAAAGTAGCTTAGCTTCCTTTATTGTACAGTACCCTCTACCTACTTTACAGTTCCTGTACATAGCTTTAGTCTATACATACAACATACATACTACATGTTCAATAATAGTATAATGATATAATTTTCAACATCCCCCCTATAATCAACAATCATCAAATCATATCCCAGGCCTCATTAACTCCTACAACAGCCTCCAACTATAATATCTATTCTCCAATAAAGTTTAATTATTCCGTATCATATAACATGATTATATTATAATACAAAAATACCCGGATCTTTTTTAAACATAATTAATTACCTTTTTTTTATATTTAAGCTTATTTTAGTGTAATAAACAAAAAAGCTAACCGAAATCAATTGCTTAGTTAGAATATCTGCGATTTGGTCAGTACCAGCCACCCAGAGCACCCTGAGCCTGTTCCCGTATATAGTATATGTATTGTGTATATAGACTAAAGCTATGTATAGGAACTGTAAAGTAGGTAGAGGGTACTATACAATAGAGGAAGCTAAGCTACTTTAGGTAGTGGGGTAGACCTCGGTCATCCATATTATAGTGAATATGGTATAGTGATATGATCTTCAACAATATTACTAAAACAATTTCTTTATTTATTTCATTAATAAAATCTATTCAACATCTATAGATAAAATAGGGAGATCTAAATATAGATTTTAGAATTTTAGGGAAAAGATATAAAAACCTCTACATTTTAATTTTGAATATTTATTTAATATTAGTATTATAACTTTTAATAATTATAAAGAAAATAATATATTAAACGAAAAAATATAATATATTAATTATACAAATATAAAATATAAATTTAAATTTGATTTTTTTAAAAATTATGTTTTTAAAAGAAATATTAATATTTTTAAAAAAAATTATTTAAAAAGTAGTTTATTATATTAGCAATATTTTTTATATAATAATAATTAATATTTTATTAATATTAATTATAAATTTATAATTAATATAATGTAATCGAAACGCTTTGATTTTGTTTATATATTATATTTTTGTATTATAAATAAATAAAGGTATAATATAAATAATAATAATTTTTTGTAATATTAAAATAAAGGGATTATTAATAATTTTAATAAAACTTTGGATATGATAAATAATATATTTAATCTTTATTATTTTTTTTATAATATATTTTTAAAATATAAGTTTTTTATTAAATTATATTTTTAATTAATATAAAACAAACTAAAAATCTTTTTTTTCGATTATAATAATAAAAATAATAATAAATATTTTGTTAATTTTATATTCTAAAATATATCTATTTTGTTTTTTAATAATATAAATTATTTTTAATTTTTTTTAAAATAAAAAAGATTTTGTTTATTATTTTGTAATTTATAATCTTTTTTATTTTAATAAAAAAAGTTTGTATATTATTATTGAATAAGTTTGAGACTTTATAAATACAAATATTATTAATATATTTAAAGTAAAGCAAAAAAATTTATATATAAAGTTCGATAAGGTAGAGTATATATAAAATTAATAATAAAGAAAAACTTTAAGGAATATTATATATTATTAAATAATTAAAGATTATAAAATCTTTTAAATATATTCTAATATATTTATTTATAAAGAAAAAATTGATGAATTTAAATAAAATTAATAATTACTTTTATTTAATTATTTTATTTAATAAATATTTTTTAAAAAAAATATTAAATATATTTTAAACATTTATAATAATTATAATAATTTCTATTCCCTAAGATATTATTGTTTTTATATTATATATAAAATTAATAATAAAATTTATAATAGTTTATTTGGATAGGGTTCTTTTATATTAAAAACTAAAAATGTCCTATATAAATACAATTCATCCAATTCATCCAATTTTTTTAATTATAATATATTCCAAATTTTTAGAAATATAAAAAATAAAAACAATTAATCTTTATAAATATATTAAAAATTTATTTTTCTTTTTTATTTTTAAAAATATTATTATTTTAATAAATTTTCAAATTTAAAAAAAAAATTAAAGATTAAATAATAATTATAAAGATTATAAATAATATATTTAATTGATTTTTAATATATATAAAATAATTAAATTATGATTTTATTTATTTCTGAGAAAATATTAAAGATTTTGATAATATTTTTTTTTATTTTTTTTATAAAAATAAAAGTTGATTATATTAAAATTGCATTTTTTTATTAATTTATTAATAAATTATTATCCAAATTGTTATTTATATTGAAGTAATTTAATATTATAATGTATAATGTTTTCGCTTTATTTATTATATTATTAATTATTAAATTATTTATAAAAAGTAAAAATAATTTAAGATTAAATTTTAATTTATATTAATTAATAATTTTATATAATTTTTTATTATTTTTAATTTTATTAATAATATATTTTTAATAATTTTATTTAATTTTATATATTATATTTTAAAAAATATAAATAATAAATAAATTTATTTTAATTTGTTTAATCCTAATATATTTATTATAAATTTTAATACAATTATTATTTTATTACAAAACAAATTATTCTTTTTTTTATATAAATTTATTTATTATATAAATAAAAAATTTTAGGATAATAATAAAAATTTTTATAAAATTTTTTATAATATTAATATTTTATAAAATATTAGGGTTATAAAAATTAATTATATTTATAATAATTAGATTTATAAATTTAAATAAAAAATTTTTAGGGATTTAATAATAAAATTATTTTATAATAATCTGTCCCTATTTTGGGATTTGTATAATTTAGGTTTTATAATTTGATTTTATATATAAATCCTTTTTAATAAAAATATTTACAAAAAAAATATTCGAAAAAATAAAATTTAATATATAACTTGTTTTATATATAAATTTGTTAAAAATATTGATATAATTTATATTATTAATAATAAATTAATTAACAAAATTTTTCCCCCAATAAACAATAATAATATTTAATTTAAATATATTATATTAAATATTAAAATCTTTATTAATAAAATATTATTAAATAAATATAAAATATATAATATAATCCATTATTTTATTAATTATTAATATATAATAATTAAATCCTAAATAATTTTAAATTTAATTATTATTTTTTATTTAAGATTTTTAAATATAAATAATATTAATTAGGATTATATAAAATAATTTAAAAAATATAATATATACAAATATACCTTTATTTATATTAATTTAATTAATTTAAATATTTTGTTAATAAACCCTATTATAATAATATTAATTATTTTTTTTTTTATAATATTTTATTATTAAAAAAAAGATTAAATTAATTAATAATAAATTTATTTTTATTAATATTTTTTATAAAAACTTTATTAATTAAAATTTTATTTTTTTAAAAAAAAATATTAATATTAAAGTTTTTAGATTTTTTTTTATAAAAGTTTTGGATATTAAATTTAATAAATTTAAAAATAAATAATGGGATAAAGATTTTAATTATATTAATTTTAATTATAATTAAATTTGATTTTGTTTTTTTATATTTAATCATTATCTTATTTTTATAATTATATTTAAAAAATAAAAAAATAATTATTTAAAAAATTAATATATTTAATAAAATAATCTTTTTAATAAATTTTAATAAATTAATTATTTTATATAATATTTTGCTTTATTTATATATAATATTAAATTCTTTATAAATTAATTTAATATATCTACTATTTTTTTTTAAAATATAATAATATAATTAAAATAATTTATAATAAATAATTTATAATAATTAATATATTATAAATTATAAATATAATTAATTTTAAAAAAATTATCGTATTAATTTATTTTAATATTATACTAATTATAACAAATATATTTAATATATTAAAAAAAATTGTAATAACCCTAATAATCAAAATTGTAATAAAATATTATTAATTTTTTAATAATAATCTTAACCTTATTTTTTATATTAAAAAATAAAATAAAAAAAATAAATTTAAAAAAAAAAATAATCTAAATTATTTTTTTAATTATAATATTAATTTTATATCAAAAAAATTTACAATTTATAAATTTGAAATTTATTTATATCAAAACTTTTTTATATATAAAAATTATTTTAATTAAAATATATTTTTTTTTAATATTTATAAATTTTATAAAAATATTAATAATAATATAATTATATTATAATTTAAATTTATCAAAAAAAAATATATTAAAAATATATTTAATAATTTTAATATTTTTTTATTTGAAAAACAAATTGTATATTATAATATTAATCAAATTTATAGTTTAATTTATAATAATAAAAATAATTATAAAAATTAAAAAAACAATAATATTTTTAATTAATTATATAAACTTTTATTATAAAATATAAAGTTTAAATTGATTTAAAAAAGTTTGTTAATTATATTTTATTAATAATTTATAATTAAAAATATTATAATCAAAAATAATATTATTAATTTTTAAAATTTTAAAAAAAAATTTGTTAAATACAATATTATTAAATTTAAACAAATTTATTATTTTTAATATATAATTATTTTTTAAATTAATAATCTTTTTAACTTTATTAATATTAATAATAAATATTATTTTTATAATATTAATAAAAATTATTATAAAAATAAAATTTCGAAATTAAATTAAAATAAAAATTAAATTTTCAATTTTTATAAAAAAAAAAAATAATTAAAAAAAATAAATATTTTTAAAATAAATTAAATATATATTTATATTTATTAAAATTTTTAAAATACAATATAACAAAAATATTAATTATTTATATAAAAACTAATATAATATTATATTATTTTTTAATATTACAATCTATTTCAATTATATATTTTTACAAAATAATAATAACAAAAAAAATATTAAAATCAATTATACTATTATTTAATATAATACAAAAAAAAAAAAAATTATTCTAATTTTTTTTTTTGTTTTTTTATAATACAAAAATTGTTTATTAATAATTAAAAAATTTTAAATTTTGTAAATATATTATTTAAAAAACCAAAAAATTAATTTAAAATAATTTTTAGTTTATTTAATATTATAATCCAAAAAATAATAAATTAAAATAAATTAAAAAATACAAAAATTGTTTTTATAATTATTTTAAATTAAAAATAAAAAGATATTATTAATTTGATATTTTGTGTAGATATGAATAATTATACTATGAAACTGGTTATATTATAGTGAATATGGTATAGTGATATGATCTTCAACAACAATATACTATATGTTCAATAATTCTATCGATTTATTTCAAATTTTATATATTTATAATGATTTATATTATAATCAATCAAAAATTAGCAGAATATTTTTAATAACTTTTTTTAGTTTAAGCCAATTAATTGAAATCAATTAATTTTAAAAATTCAGATTTGTAATATTCTTGTTAGGTAGCGATTTTTAACATTTTTAGAATTTTTGAAAATTTTTGATTTTAATCTTCATTATTATAATCAATTAAATTTTTAAAAAGAAATTATTTAATTCTTATTTAATTTTATATGAAAATGAATAATATATATATATATATATATATTTAAATCAATTGATTAGAAAATTATAGAAATAATTTAAAATGAAAAAGATAAAAAATCGTGATTTTTGATATGTTTTTCAAAATCTTTTTAAAATATTTATAATAAAACTTTTAATTTATTTTTAATTATTGATTATTTTCGATAATATTATTGAACGTGTAGTATATTGTATTGTGTGTGTAGGTTAAAGCTATGTACAGGAACTGTAAAGTAGGTAGAGGGTACTGTATAGCGAAAGGTAGCTAGACTACATTGGGTAGTGGGGTAGACCTCGGTGACCTCGGTCATCTATACTACTATAGTGAATATGGTATAGTGATATGATCTTCAACAAATATATATCAGGGGTAAACAACTTTACTATTGTGCTATAAAAGCGTGGAGTATTTTAGATCCCAATCTGGAATAATTGTGCTACTATATAAACACTGTTAGGGATCCACCCAGTGGATCCACACCTTGACAATCATTTTATACTTTTCATTAGATAGTAGGTTTATCAATCTATACTCATTCTATACCGAGAGTGATACCAACTGTAATTAAAATGTATATAACAATAATTGATAGGTATGTTTTATTTAATAGTTATAGAAACATTTATAATGGGACCTCGCTTAATCTCGCTTATGCTGGCCTGCACGCATTTCTTGTTAATTTAATATCTTTAACATATATATTCTAAAATTGTTGAAGATCATATCATTGTACTATATTTACTATGGTATGGAGGATTCTGGTTTTCCCTATGTATTAGTAAGCTTAGCTTTCTTTTCATTCTACAGTACTTACTTTGCAGTTCCTGTACATAGCTTCAGCCTACATACATACCTATTAATACACACTACACGTTCACCAAAAATACTCAATTAATTAAGCGATAGCTGGAAATGTATAAATCTAATTACCTATATTATTAATATATTATTATTTATTTAAATTCATAAGGCTTTACAAGATGTACAGTACGAGTTACAAAAAAGATCGTGAAGGGTTGTAGCCAATAATAAGAACAAGCCATAGACGAGGGCTATTATTGGTCAGGCCAAGCGGCCGTACTCAAAGCTCGTAATTTATATATTAGAATAGTGAATTTTGATCACAAATATACTACGATTAATACTACTAGGTAGCAATGTTAGGAATATCCTTCTACTATATATAGCAATCTGCAATACTATGCCTACCAGTTATTTTAATGTTTAACCTTTATATACCGGATTCTATGGATTGAATTTTTCGATCAGATATAAACAAGTTCAACTATATGGCACGTTGTAGCTAAATCTCAGAAAGTGACAAAAGTAAAGTTTGTTAAAAATCACGATTTCAAGATAATATAGGTAGTCATGATGAAAGAATTTGATTACTCAAAAATCCAGCAATACTGCTTTCCTCACCCAAACAACCTTAAATTTAGTAATCAAACAAGAATAAAGCTCAATGTACGTTCATAACATTGCCAGTAACAATAGATCGCCCGCCTCTAGTTTGCGGTTTTACCTTTCCATCAATAATTTCTTGTGCTCTCCAAGCCGCCCACTCATCCACTGAACGCGTCTCAACCTCTTCGCCCTCTGACAATGGAGGAATCACATTGCTTTGGAGACGTTGCATGGATCCGTTATGGTTCGGACGAATGAGGTATGCCAAGCTACGACGTATGCAGTTTGCTTGTTTACCAGGTGGTGTAACGACACGATGAAGGTTGCTACGCAACAACCCCCCCGTCCATTCCACCAAAGAATCTCCAATATTGATAAGAGCACAGCCAGGTACTGTACGTACATAACGCCAGTTGGAGTTGATATTATCGCTCCCTGCTGGTAGGACTTGGAAACCACCAACTACGTGGAACAGCATGGAGATAGTTCCGATGTCCGTGTGGCCACCTAGACTGATGAACCTGTCATCAACGGGATGTGGGAGTGCCATAAGAAGGCGAAGTGATGTAGCTGATGGTTTGTCTAATGAAGAAAGAGCAGATAATGTACCGGGGGCTAAGCCCAAGTGCTTGTCGAGGTGTGTCATTACTTGGGAAAGAACTTCATGCGAATGAAGAAAGAACTGCTTGCAGTCTTCGCGATGCTTTTGAAATTCCTCCGGGTCTCGGCGAGTAGAGTGTGTGCCAAGTACCTCATCCTGGCTGAGTGTATACAGTTCCATAGCATCCATTTTGCCATCGTCTGTTTTGAGCACCCCGGCGGGTTTGTAGCTAGATTAGGGGGAAGAAATTTAAATCAGCCTGCATAATTCGGAAAGAAACTCTCGATGCTTTACTTTGAGCATTGCGTCACGAGAGATATATCGTTATTCTGAAATCAAACATACCCGTTCAGATCTTTTGGCATGTTCAGCTTATACTCCATCAAGGCCTCAGGTCCCAGGTTGAATATATCAACACTAACGTCATACATTGTTTCTGCATCCTTTAATAGTGTCTCTCCCTCCGAAGAGTTGCGCAAATCCAGCAAAAAAAATCCGTGTTCTCGGCATGCCTCGTAAAGATTTTCGGACTCCTCGGCGAAGTCGCCTTGGAGATCGAGGTACGATATTGTGGGTATATCAGCGATAGGCACATCGGATGGGAACTCCGGGCATTCTTTGAAGTATTTAGAGGTAGGCATTGCTGATATCTAATGAAGTTGGAAAATTCTTGCAATAATAGTATCGTGGAGAGAACGGGAAAGAGAAAGGAAATAGAAAAGGAAAAGGACTGCAGAGGGTCTAGTGGGTGTTACTCGAACTCAAAGTTCTCACTTTTCCCGTCGAGGACCAACAGTTGGTGTCTGATTGTCGCCTGATCAGAGGAGTACTTTCCTGGTCATAATCGTACGATTTGGACGTAACTGCACAAAGTGTGGTATCATTGTTGGAAGATCACATATCACTGCAGTATATTCACTGTCTACTCTACAGGTCTACCCCAATATTCCATATACGTACTAGCTCATACTCTTCAATATACTGTACCTACCTACTCTACAATTCCTATATATAGTTCTAGTATATGCACGCATAATACTATAGACTTACAACTCTTATATAAGAATCTCTTATATAAGAGATTCTTATATAGAGGTTCTAGTATATAACGTTCTATTCTAACTATAGTATGTTTTTAAAATAAAGCTAAACATATACGCTATTTCATTTATAGATTATAATTTTAGATTATAAATGTTACGAAGGTGGCACTAGTCTATATATAGTATGTTAGCTCTAGGCTCTTAGTCTAGAATTATATCTTTTTAGATTAGTTAACGTAGTGGTAAAGCTAACTTCTATAATGTTACAATAAATAAGAATTATATTATACGCGTTAGATCGAAATATATAAACTAGAAAAACGTAGATCTATAATCTAATAAAAGAACTATACTAAAGAGAAAAGAATTATTTTTAAAGGATTACCAGCTATAAAAGGGAATGATCACGTAATTAACCAATGATTATTCTCTAGGTAGGGACCTAGATATAATAGTAAGGGAAGAAGCTATTCGTATTTATTTTTAGGCTCGAAACGGCCGAACTCAAAGCTTGTAAATTTATAACTTAAAACTATGATTTATTAATCTATTATTAGAAATTAATATATCTAGAATTATCCCCAAAACACGCCATGGGAACAATTTCGGATGTCTTCTACCGCAATTTAAAATCGGGTTCAGATCAAGGTCGAGGTCTATTTTTTTTCTCGCTTAAATAAAATCAGTTTTTTATGTTTAGGGAGAAAAGAAGGGGTGCTTGGGAGACGCGAGAGTGAAGACACTCGGATAGTTTTAATTTAGATACGCTAAATTGTCTCAGAAAATGATGTAGATGAGCACGGCACTTTCGATATGATTCGGCTTTGCCTGACTTCGCCGCAGGCTTACCTGTTCATATGGTTTCGCTCGCAATTAATATGCAGATGCTGCAGCATTTTTGACCGCCCCTTAAAGTTGAATAGAAATGTGTGCCACAGAAAAAAAACTTGCTTTTATTGAATGTCATTTACTCCCGCGCCAATTTCCTATTTCCATGGCTCATCCAATAAAACATGGATAATGTGCACATGGGTATTTCTAACCCCAGAACCGCAGCAGATAAAGATACAGGTCCCGTAAATTGGATTATGCACATGGTGAACCAGAGACGATGTAGTCCCCCCAGGCTATCTCCCATCTATCCTATGTGGAACGTGGCGTCTTAACTCATATTCCGCAGTTTTTGTCGAAAGATCATCCACACTCCTTCTCTCCCTGGTTCTACCACGTTACATCTTTAGAGCAACCTTCTGAGCGTTCTCTCCCACATGATACTTACTGCAAGTGCTTGGGCAATGGCGAAGCCAATCATCACTTTCGTTTGTAAGTCGTAAGCTGCTCCAAAAGTTGATCTCACTGTGGCTTGCAGACCCAATGGAAGTGAGTCAATGCCCGATGTCACAGATTGAAGAAGAGCTGACAATTGTTCGGGAGTGAGATGTCTAGACAGGTGGGTTCGGACATAGTCGTTGAAAACATTCGTGGCAATTGATAACCCAACAACGCTACCGAGGGCCCGGAATTGAGTGATTGCACCCATTGCAATTGCTGTATTCAATTAGTTCTTTGTATTCGTAGTCCACTCGTACAGATTATACACACATTGATCCCTTCCTTGGATAAGTTGTGGTGTAAGCTGAACCAAGACCCCCCATATTAGCACCGAGGCCAACGCTCAGCAAAATCTCAAAGCAGTATTTTCCAGCCCCAGTATGTAGCGGAATAATTGACTGGATAGCCATACTGATTATCTGGAGAGAGGCTCCCGAAAGTAGCACAAATACCACAGGAATATGTAACTTTGAAGTCAGTATCATTGCAAGCACCAACCCAAAGGTATAGAAAAGAGTAAACGGCAGCAGGCGTATTCCAGCTACTAGTGCTGTGGTATTGGCTACCGTCTGCCATTCTTGGGGAATTTGAATCACCGCAACAGTAAACGGAACGCCTGCAAAAAAGCTGATCCTGCCTGACTATTAGTAAAAGAGGCGTTTGTGTAGTTCCATATCTTACAGAAGTGCACCCATGAAGACTCGATTCTTTAGGAGCCGCCAAGTTAGAACGGGTTGTCGTGTTTCCATTCTTTTGTCGACGTGATATTCCCAGACCAGGAAACCGAAGACAGAGACGCAGGTAAGAACAAGAAGTACGATTATGGGGGCGGAGGACCATGCGTAAGTTGTCCCGGCCTCCTGAAGAGCGCTTACAATAAATGCTGAGGTTGCGAAGACTAAGGTTACTCCAAGAAAGTCAATGTCTTTGAGTTTGCCCACATGGATTGAACGTCGTTCGGATTCAAGATCTGGAAACCAAAAAGGCATGAAAATGAAGAGTAATATAAAGGTGATGACACCTAATGGTAAACTAGACAATTTCAGCACATTTCTCATAAAGGGAACCAGTAAGCCAAAGAAGTATAACTTTACTTGATTAGAAAGACCCATCTCCAGGTTGCACCGCCAGCTATAGCACCTCCTAATAGTGGCCCAATCAAGAATCCTAAAACAAACGCAAAAGAAGTGAATGAAGCCCACAGCGCGTATTTCTGAACCTCTACCATTTCGGGAAGAATGACATAAGGGATAGAAAGAAGGCCGGAACCGCCAATACCCTTTGGATTTGAATGAGAATTGTTGTGCAAACAGCCTATTTGATTCTGATTGAGCTTACCTGAAACGCACGAAATACGATACTATAAGGGGTGAGCGTTGGTCATTATGAAAGAATGGGAGTATTGAAAGGCCTACAGCTGACTAGTGGTCCGCGCTCCACCACACGCTCCTGAAGCGACAACAAAAATTGCCAGTGCTGCACAGAGACATTGCCGGCGGCCAAGACTATCGCTGAGTTTTGCCCAGATTATTAGAAATCCTGCACCACGTTAGTGCCCACCCTCATGGAGAACCAAATGCCAACGTACCGGTGTATGTCAAAATATAAGCTGTTATAATCCAGGTACTACGGGCAAAGCTTTTCAAGTCATCTGTAATGGCGACGAGTGAGGTACTGACAATTGCAACCTCGAGATTGGCGAGAAATACACATGCATTGGCACTGATAATTGCGCAGTTAGTGAGAAAAATGTGAGCTCAGGCTGACAACTGAAACAAACGCCAGGGTAAACTCACGAAAATGTTGTGCCGTATAATCTCCATCCTTGAAGACGTTCTACTCCAGGAACTTCAGCTGCCTGGGGACTAAGTTCCGAGAGCTCTTCTCCAATATTGACACCCGTGGATTTTGGTTTGCTTATCTCATCGGCCTCACTTTTCTGGATGGGATGAGGGAAGGGACGAGGTTCTGCTATAATAGATTGGTTTTTGGCTTCCTGAACTTCATTGGCTTGCGCTTCCATTTCGACTTGTGGCTCGATAGACTTAGTTCATAGGTTTGTGTGGGTGGTGTAAATACCATAGCCTTCAGTGGCGACATTGCCTTATATACCATAAAGCGCTCAATAATACGTTACATCTCGCGTAAGTGCCTGTAGAGTAACGCCATTTTACTCAAGACGTACAGGCTTCAGATTGGATCTAATCATTATCTTATAACAGTTGCGACGGGCACTAGCCAGGTCACGTGAAGATCATCGTCACATGGTTGGGAATATAAACCAAAATAGAGAACACGGGAGGTGGGGCACAGAAAGCAGGGTGAGCAGAGAAAAGAGGTGCACAGAAAGCAGAGAGAGACATAGAGCAAAGCGTGGACAGGGGTAGAAAACTGGGGGGGGGGCACAGGAAGCTGAGAGAGGATGTAAGGCAAAGAATGGAATGGGTAGCCAGGGGCACAATCTGGAGCAAGGCGCAGAATGTCCTTCAGTGCAATATACATCTATCTCACAATTCATGGGTTCGTACGGACCAAAAGTTCAAAATCATCTCCATCATATTCAGTCCATTCCGTGGAAGACATTCTTGAGCCAATAGCTATCGTTGGCTTTTCAATTGGTTTTCCTCAGGAGGCTACTTCCTCTGAAGCATTCTGGGAAATTTCAATGAAGAAAAAAAGGACAACGACTAGTTTTCCCAAGAATAGGATGAAAATTGATTCTATGTTCCATCCAGATGCAAATAGATGGGGCCAGGCAAGAAATAACAGAAACTATGAATACTTGCTGTCATCTGACCCAAACTGCCGGATATACGTTTCCCGAAGCCACTTTCTTCAACGAGATATTGCTAGCTTCGACGCTCCAATTCACAACTTCTACCACGGATGCAGCGAGTATGGATCCATAACAACGATTACTATTAGAGTATATACAAAAAGCGCTCGAAAATGGTAAGTAGCCAACGAACCATTCCTGGAACATTCGATGTACTAATATGCATTATCTAAGTTGGAATGCCGATGGAGAGTGTTTCCGGTAGTAGATCCTGGATCTACACAAGCTCTTTCCCATCTAATTATTAATAATATCACAACTTTTTTTTCATCGAACAAAATGGTAAGGTTTAAATAATACTAATAAATAAATCAAAAACACCAAAATTCAATCAATTGTACATTTATTTAAACAAAATTCAAACCAAATTCGGATTTTGTTCGTTTTACTTAGTGTTATTTTGTTGCCCAAATTAATGGAAGTCACAGTTTTGTAATGTAGTAAAAGCTGTTGTATTTTATCTCATCCTCAGACCCACCAAGTTCGGTGATTACATAATCATAAAATCTATAAACCGACCAATTAGAGCTATGTAAAGAACCTACGTACGATCACCAAAGGGTCTGATACAATTTGGTCGCGGCTATAGTGGGAAATGTAATATTTCAACTTTTATGTAATTCTAAAATTTATAATTAAAAATTTATTTCCAATTGAATAGTTTTGGGGTAGATTTATTATATAAAAATGAATTTTCTAATTATTTTAATAGATATTATATCGCAACTTTTTTTTCAACTACCCTTATCGCCCTGATCATCCAGATCTTGTTTATCTTAAATTTTTCGAATTAAATATCTGGTTCACCAAATTTATTGTATTAAATTTTTGTTTGAATTTCGATTACATTATCCACATTATCTATATTATCCGAAAATAATCTATACATTTAAACTTCAAAATATTTTCAAAAAAATATAATTAACATTATTATAATTATTAATCATTTCAATTTTTTATATATATTTTAATTAAATTATATAATTTTATTATTTTTAAATTAATATAATTATATTAAAATCGATCTATATATTTTCGATATATTATAAATTTTAATTATATAATTTTAATGATTTTGAAATTTAAATATATAAATCTCTTTCAGATAATATTATTAAAGATTATATTTACTATAGTATGACCGAGGTCATCAAGATCTACCCCACCTTCAAATGTAGCTTAACTTTCCTTCTATTATACAATATCCTTTATTTACTTTATAATTCCTATATATAGTTTTAATTTATATATAATATATAATATATATATTTAATAAATTATAAAGTCTATATAATTGTATTTTATTAATAATTATATTAAACTTAAATATAATTTTTTTCAATTTTTTATTTATTATAAAATAGGGAAAGATAATTATATTTAAAAATAATAATTGGGGCGAATTTAAAAATTCAATTTTTTGAATATTAGTTTTTGTTGAAACGGGTGATTAGTGTAGCTTAGTACGATGCGTAGTGTAGCGTTTGTATATAATATAAATGCGGTTATATTTTTATAAAAATAATAAAAATTTTTTAAAGAATTTTATAATTTTTATTAATTAATTTAATTTTATATTTTTATTATATTTTAATAAATTATAAGTTCAAATTTGTATTTAAATTAGATTTGTTTTTATTTGAAAAAAAAAAGTTTTATTAGTAATAATAAAGGTTTTAAAATTTAAGCAAAGGTTTTTATTAATTTAAATAAAGGCTTTTTTTAATTTATTAAAATTATTTATTTATTTTTAAAAATTTAAATAAAAGTTTATATTATTTTATAAAAAAATTATTTTATTTATTTAAATATTTTATATATATTTAAAAACGAAAATTTAGATTTTATTTTTCAATTTTATTTTATATTAAGATTTTTCAATTTGATTTAATTTTGTAACAAAAATAAAAGAATTTCTTTATTTTTATTTATTATATTTCAATAAAAAAATTTTAATTATAAAAATATTTAAATTTTTATTTTTTTTATAATATTATATACAATTTTTATAATAATTATAATTATTATAATATTTTTTATTTTATTTAATATGGATAATAAGGTTTAATAATTTTATATTTCGATTTTTAATTAAAATAATTGAAAATAATAGTTCAAATTAGTAAAACTTTATATTATAAAAAAAAAAAAAAATTTGTAATAAATAATATAATAATGTAATATATAATAATTTTTATTGATAATATTAAATTCGAAAAAAAAGATAATATTTATAGGATAATCAAAATTTAGATAAAAATTAAGTTTTTTATTATATAATATATTAATAAAACGAATATTAAGTTTATTAAAAATTAAATAAAGTTTTATATTAAATAAATAATTTTGAAGGTAAAATATATTCAAATTATATTATAAAATATTTAAAATTAAATAATATAATTTATTATTTAAAAATTAAAATCGAATATAATAATTAAAAATAATTAAAAAGAAATTTAATTTATTTATAAGTGAATTATAAAAGATAATAAAAATTAAATAAAGGTTTTAATAAATAATATAATATTAAATTTTTTTATTTAAATTTTTTTTAAAAAGATTTGTTATAATAATTAATATAATTAATATTTAAATATTTAATTTTTAATAAAAGTTTAATAAATTATAAATTATTAATAAAAAAAATATAAATTTAAAGATTATGATTATTATTACGGTTGGATTAATAAATACGGATAGTGATATTGTTATAATTATAGTAGTATATTAAAAACAATAGGAATAAAAACGAAATTATAATAGTAATAAAGGATATAATAATAGCGAATATAATTAAAATTTATATTTTTGAAATTTTAATAAAATTAGAAAATATTTTTATTATAATAAAAAAAATTATATTGTTTAAAATTATTTATATAAAAATAATATTTAATAATATATTAAGAATAATTTTATTTTAAAAAAGTTTGTAATAATAATTTATATATTTGTAAATTAATATATTTATAATAAAATTTTTAAATTATGATTTAATAAATTTTTTTTTTTATAGATTTGTTTGTATATATATTGTAATAAAAATATTAAATAATAAAAAAAAGTTTAATATATTTATTTTTTTAAATAATTTTATAAATAAATTTGTATATATTTTATTTGTTAATAAATTTTGTAAATAAATTGTATATACTAAAATATTAATATATATAATTAATTAATATTATTATTTTTTTAATTTAAAATTATTTAAATAATTTTATATTATTAAAATTAATAAAAAAAAATTATTTATAAAAAATTATAATATTATAAAAATTGTATAAAAAAAAAGATTTATAAATTAAATATATTATATATTTCAAATTTGAAAATCAATTTATTATTTACAAAAATGTTTTATAAGAATTTTAAAGTTAAAAAAATATTTAACAATAAAAAACTATATTTTTAATAAAAAATTTTATAATATTTATATAATTTTTAATTTATTAAATTTTTTAGTTATTATTATATTTCCTATAATGTTATTTAATAATATATAAAATATTATATATAAAAAAATTAAAACTAATTTGGTTAAGATTTAATAAAAAAATTAATTGTGAAGGTATTAATTATAATATCAAAAATTAGGGTATATAGATAACGGAATATTTTGTAAATTGTATTTAATAATTATTTTTAATAAAAAAATATAGTTATTAATAAAATTTGTTTTTTATAAAATTTGTATTATAATTAAAATAAAAAAACATTATAATAATATATTTTTTAAATATAAAAAATAATTATTTGTATTTGTATTTTTAAATGTTATAAACTTTTTTTTATATTTTTTTGAAAAAAATAATATTTTGTAAAAATTATTAATAGTTAAATAAAAAGAATATAAATTATATTTTTTATATAAAAAAACGATATTATTAATAAATTGAAAAAATAATAATTAAAAATATAAAAAAAATTAGATTTTAATATTTTGATAATTTAAATTAATAATATTTTGGAAATTAAAAAAGTATTATAAAAATAATAAAATATTATAAATATATAAAAACAAACGATATATATATATTTTTTAAATCAAAATAAAATTATAAAGTATACAATTTTTATAATATAAATAAATATTTAAATAATATTTAAGGATTTTGTTTTATTTATTAAATTTTAAAATTATATTATCGAAATTAATATTTATATACAAAACAAAATGTATATTAATTTTTATATTAATAAATTTAAAATATATCAAAAACAAAAAAAGCTTTTTTAAAAAAACAATAAATAATTAATAATTAAATAAAAAAACAATAAATTTTGTTTTATAAGATATAATTTAATAAAATTTTATTTATTGATTATATTAGAATATAAAAATCAAAATATTATTTTTATATTAATTCTATATTATAGTTATATAATATATAATAGAATAAATTAATTGATTATATAAGGATTGCAATGTTTTTAGGGTATAATAAATATATTATTAAACATTTTTGAATTTATACTCTAAATATATATATTATAATTAAAATCAATAATTATATTTTTTTTAAAAAATTATTAATAAAAAAAATTGATTTAAAATTATAAATTCAAATGTTAAAAAAAGATTTTATTAAAAAACAAAAAATTTTAAATAATTTATTAAATCGATATTTTATCACGAGGACGACTTGGGGATCTAATGATTTAGGAACTAAGATTCGTATTGATGAAAATCTAGATTCTAATGCTAGAAGAAGGTGCAGGATAGCTGAACCTTATATAGACCTAGGTAGCTGTACTGAACTGGCGCTAGTGCCTAGTGCATAGTACTAAGCGAGTACTATGCCTAGAACCTAATACTATAGGAATGAAGAGCATTCACTACCAGGCACGTGATCGTAGGTCACGTGCTAGTCACGTGACCCGTACCCCTGTAACTTCGTCACATATTTTATTAATCAATTATAAAATAATATAAATATTATTTTTATATTGTTTATAATTAATATTAATATTATTAATTTAAAAAAATATATAATTGATATAATATAATAATAACAATTTTTATTAATTATTTAAATTATTATTTTATAATTTTAAATATTGAAAATAAAATTAATATTAATAATATATATAAAAAATTAATAATAATAAAATAATTCAAAAAAAAGGAAAATAAAATTAATTTTTAAAAAATAAAGTATTTACAAATTTTGTTTATTATAATTTCGAAATTGAAATCTAATTAATAATTATTTATAAAAAAATAATTAAATAATTATGTTTTTTTATTCAAAATTGTTTTTATAAATATTATGGTAAGGGAAATATTTATTTTTAAGATTTATAAAAAAGCTATTAATAATTTTATATATAAAAAGTAATAAAATAAGATTATTTAAAAAAAAATTGATAAATTTAAAAAAAAAATATATATAATAATAAATATTTAATAATAATAAAATAAATTTGATTATTATAAAATAAATCTTTATAATAAAATTAAAGATTAATAAATTATTAAATCGTTTTAAAACAAAATTAATAACACAAAAATTTATTTAAAAATATAATATCAATTGTTTTAATATTTTTGTTTTAACTATATAGTTAATTATAATTTGTTTTTTTTTATTAATAATTATTTTTTAGAATTTCAAAGCATATTACTTTAATATTAAAAATATATTTACAAAAGTTAAATTAAAAAAAAAGATTTTTTTTTTATACCAAAACTTTTTTTAATAAAGTTAAAATATATTTTAAAAATATTATAAAATTTGTATAATTTAAAATAAATAATACATAATTAAAACAATTTAATCAAATTTTGATTTATTATTTAAAAGTTTATATAAAATTAAATTAATTTTTATTTATTTACTTATATAAATTAAAAAATAATTATTTTATTATATATCAATAATTTTTTTGTAATAATAAAATCCATTAATAATATTATATAGTTCAATAAATAATTTATATTGAAATTTAAAATTAAAAATTTAAAAAAAAATAAAATATTCGAAACTTTTAAATTTAAAAATAATTTGAAATAAAGAAAATTGTATTTTATATATTGATCAAATATAATATTTTAAAAATGTTTTAAATAAATATAAATTTACAAAAAAAATATTAAAATCGATTAATATATTTATCGAAAAATATAAAATATTTTAATTATTCAAAAAAAGCAAAAAACGAGTTAATTTTATATAATATTATTGTATAATTAATAAATTGATATACACAATAATATATTTTAAATTAAATATTATATTTAGTTTTAAGAAATTCAGTTAATACATAAAAAATCCTATAAAGTTTTATATATATCAATTACAAAAAGTTATATGATATTTATAAACAATAATTAATCATAAATTATAAATTATATTATAAACTAAAGGAAATTAAAAATTTAATTGTATATTCTAATATAAATTATATAAACAATATTATAAATAAAAAGAATATCTCTAAAATAATAATTTTACTAAATAATAATTTAATGTTTTGAATAAATTGAAAATAAAATACAATATCGATATTCATTACTAAATCAAAATATATTATATAATTAATTATAACAAAATAGGAATAATAATTAATATAAATACTTTATAATATAAAATATAAATATTATATTAAAAAAGATAAGTCTAAAATATAATTATAACAAAATAGGAATAATAATTAATATAAATACTTTATAATATAAAATATAAATATTATATTAAAAAAAATAAGTCTAAAATATAAATAAGAGGTAATAATTAAAAAGTTATTATTTTTATTAAATATGTAGTATTGTGTGTGTAGACTAAAGCTATATACAAAAACTATAAAGTAGGTAAAGGGTATTGTACAATAGAGAAAACTAAGCTACATTAGGAGGTGGGGTAGATTTCGGTTATATTATAGTGAATATAATTTTTGATATCTTTTTTATAATCAACGATTATCGAATCGAATTATATTTTAGGTCTTATTAATTTTTACAACAGTTTATAATTGTAATATCTATTCTTTTATAAAGTTTAATTATTTTGTATTATATAATATAATTACATTATAGTATAAAAGTATTTAGATTACCTTTTCTTTACATTTAAACTTATTTTAATATAATAAATAAAAAAGTTAATTAAAATTAATTATTTAATTAAAATATTTACAATCTAATTAATATTAATTATTTAATTAAAATATTTACAATCTAATTAATATTAATTATTCAAAGTATTTTAAGTTTATTCCTATTTATTATATTATTTTTGATATAATGTTATTTGATGTTTATATACTTGATTTTATTATAAAATTTGTTTTCCTTGATTTAATTAATATTGTTTTTGTTATTTACAAATAGTATTAAAATAAACAATTTTATTTTTGTATATTTTTTTAAATTTATAATTAGTTTTTTTATTTATATAAGTTTCTTAACATTTTCGTTTATAACAATTATCTTTATTTTTATAATATTTTAAAAAATGGATTTTTGTTTGATTAATAATCAAATAATCGTTTTTCCATAATATATAATAACAATTTTTTGTATAAATTTTTAATATTGTTTTAAACTTTATATTAAATCAATATAAACTGTATATTTCGAAAAAGATTATTACAAACAATCAAAATACAAAATTTTAAAAAAAAAATCTTTATAATATATTAAAACGAGCTTTGAGTACGGCCCTTCACGACCTCCCTCGCAGCTCGTCTGCCGGAGGCTATCAGATACCTAATCTGGTAATATTGAAGCTATTCGCAAAATTCCATTTTTTTTGAAATAAAATAATTAATAAAATAATTAATAAAATAATTAATAAAATAATTAATAAAATAATTAATAAAATAATTAATAAAATAATTAATAAAACAATTAATAAAATAATTAATAAAATAATTAATAAAATAATTAATAAAACAATTAATAAAATAATTAATAAAATAATTAATAAAATAATTAATAAAACAATTAATAAAATAATTAATAAAATAATTATTAATAATAAATTTCTTTATAATTTATCTATTTCTTTTTAATTTTTTTAATTTTTTTTTTTTTCTTTTCTTTTTCTTTTTCTTTTTCTTTTTCTATTTTCATTTTTTTCAATCTTTTTATTATTAATTATTATTTTTACCTTTTATTTTTTATTTTTTACTTTTTTTATATTTCATTTTTTACTTTCTTTATTTTTTATTTTTTATTTCTTTTTTTATTCTTTTTTTAATTCTTTTTTTTAATTCTTTTAATCATTTTTTAAATTTTTTAAATTTCTTTTTCTATTTTCTTTAATCTTTTCAATTTTCTTTTAATTCTTTTTAAATTTTTTATTTATTATTTATAAAAATTATATATTCTATATACATTTTTTTTTAATTTCTTTTATATTTTTCTTTTTATATTTTATATTTTTCAATTTTTTATAAAAAAATTTATTTATTTTTTTTCAATTCTTTTAATTATTAATTAATATTTTCAAAATTTATATATTTATATTTATATTTATATTTATATTTATATTTATATTTATATTTATATTTATATTTATATTTATATTTATATTTATATTTATATTTATATTTATATTTATATTTATATTTATATTTATATTTATATTTATATTTATATTTATATTTATATTTATATTTATATTTATATTTATATTTATATTTATATTTATATTTATATTTATATTTATATTTATATTTATATTTATATTTATATTTATATTTATATTTATATTTATATTTATATTTATATTTATATTTATATTTATATTTATATTTATATTTATATTTATATTTATATTTATATTTATATTTAATTTTAATTTTCTTTCTTTTTAATTTTTTTATCAATTCATTCAATTATCTTTTCATTTTATTTTTTATTTCTTTTAAATTTTGCTTTTATTCTTTTTTTAATTTTCTTTATTAATTTGTTTTATTAATTCTTTTATTATAATATTTTATTAATTTCTTTTATTAATCTTTTTTATTAATTCATTTTATTAATTCATTTTATTAATTCTTTTTATTAATTTCTTTTATTAAATTAATTTCTTTTATCAATTCTTTTCTTAATTCTTTTATTTTATTTTTTAATAAAATTTATTATTATTTCTTTTATTAATTATTATCTTGTTTTTTAATTTTTAATCTTTTTTTATTATAAACATATTTCCTTTTTAATTTATTATTTATTTTATATTTCTTTTTATAACGTTTTTAATTCTTTTTCTTTAAATTCTTTTTTTTTAATTATTTATTATTTTAATTATTTTAATTCTTTTAATTCTTTTAATTCTTTTAATTCTTTTAATTCTTTTAATTCTTTTAATTCTTTTAATTCTTTTAATTCTTTTAATTCTTTTAATTCTTTTAATTCTTTTAATTCTTTTAATTCTTTTAATTCTTTTAATTCTTTTAATTCTTTTAATTCTTTTAATTCTTTTAATTCTTTTTAATTCTTTTTTTCTTTTTAATTCTCTTTTTCTTTTTAATTCTTAATTATTAATTCTTTTTATATTTTATTATTTATTTCCTTAATTAATCTTTTTAATTATTTCTTATTTTTTCTTTTTTAATTTTATTATTTTTAATTGTTTTTTTTTTTTCATCTTTTTCAATATAATTTATTTATACAAAAAAATTTAAAATTATTTTTAATATTCAATTATTTCAATTATTTCAATTATTTCAATTATTTCAATTATTTCAATTATTTCAATTATTTCAATTATTTCAATTATTTCAATTATTTCATTTATTTCATTTATTTCATTTATTTCATTTATTTCATTTATTTCATTTATTTCATTTATTTCATTTATTTCATTTATTTCATTTATTTCATTTATTTCATTTATTTCATTTATTTCATTTATTTCATTTATTTCATTTATTTCATTTATTTCATTTATTTCATTTATTTCATTTATTTCATTTATTTCATTTATTTCATTTATTTCATTTATTTCATTTATTTCATTTATTTCATTTATTTCATTTATTTCATTTATTTCATTTATTTCATTTATTTCATTTATTTCATTTATTTCATTTATTTCATTTATTTCATTTATTTCATTTATTTCATTTATTTCATTTATTTCATTTATTTCATTTATTTCATTTATTTCATTTATTTCATTTATTTCATTTATTTCATTTATTTCATTTATTTCATTTATTTCATTTATTTCATTTATTTCATTTATTTCATTTATTTCATTTATTTCATTTATTTCATTTATTTCATTTATTTCATTTATTTCATTTATTTCATTTATTTCATTTATTTCATTTATTTCATTTATTTCATTTATTTCATTTATTTCATTTATTTCATTTATTTCATTTATTTTGTCATACGCGTCACATAGGATCATAAAGGTGAAATCGTAGATATACAATCTGATAAAAGAACTATGCTGAAGAGGAAAGGATCCTTTTGGAAAGAACACTATCTAATATAGACGTTGATCATGTGATCATAGTGGTCACATGATCAATCACGTGACTGTCATCTACTAGGCAGGGGCCTTGGCGTGACAATTACTATCATTGCTTTATTTAAAACTTCTTGAAAATTATTTGATTATTAATTTTTTTTATTAAAAATAAATTTAAACGAAATTTTGTTTAAAATAAAGTTATTCAGTTTGTGTTTTAAATATTAAAGGATTTATTTATTTTGATTTTTGTTTTTATATATTTTAACCAAAATAAGGAATTTGTTATTAAAATAAATTTTTTTGATTATATTTATAATAAATATTTATTCTCAACGACCAATAATATTTTTTTTCAAATTTTGGTTTTTTATTAAAATTAATTATAAAATTTATAATAAGAAATTATTAGTTATTATTGGTGTTTTTAAGTATTAATAATCCAAACTTAAAAGGATAAAGATTTTTATTTATATTCTAATTAGTAATTATAAGGTTTTGAAGTATTTTATAATTATAAAAAAATTTAATTAGTGATAGGCTTGATGAATATTAATATTTTTAATTACAATTTTAGGATTCAATATCAACCAAAGAAATTGAATACTGCCGTAAATATTCTAACTTAGAAACCTAGCGATAGGCTTGTTAATGATTAGGATAATTAATAATAATATTAATATTAATATATTTTTAATTTTAAACAATTATTATTAAAGCTTTGAAATCATTTTGAAATAATTATTTTAAAAAAAAATAAAAACGATTTTATTAATCCTACATTTTTAATCTTTATTCTAATTTAAAATAATAATTTGTTTAATAAACTAAAACTTTTTAATAAAATTAAAATTTTGTTTTTTATCCATATCATAAATATTTAGTTTTAAGATTTTTTTGTAAACAAATAATCCGAAAATTAATTAATAATAATTGATTTAATAAAGATATATAATTTAATTTGTATTTCGTTTAAAATAATATTTTATTGTATCAAAAGCAAATATAAGTATTTAATTTAATTTAATTTAAATAAAAATTATTAAAAAAATTCATTATATTTTGGTAATTAAATATTTTGGATTAATTTAAATATTATTTTATCTTTAATATTTTTATTATTAATTTAATATAAATATTATAATTACTTAATATTTATATAATTATTATAAATATTGTTGTGACAGGGGTCACCCCTGTCAGTCACGTGACCCTGTCACGTGCTTTCGCCTGCGCGCGAGCTAGCGCGGGCTAGGCGCGGCATGCGTCTATATTAGGGTGCTCCCACCCGCACCCTCTTAGTTAGAACATCATCAATACTACAACAAGTTTTATATCTATTGTTACTGGTCACCCTACTATCATATATGTGTATTTATCACCCTAAGATGAACCGATAAATATAAATGAATAAAAGTTTTTTAAGATATTTATAATAAAATTTTAAATCCATTTTTAATTATTAATTGTTTTTAATAATATATTAATATAAATTATATTATTTAATTTTTAATTATACAAAATAGATATAATATTATTATCATATAGATATACAAATTAATTAAATAAATTTTTTTGGAATTTATTTGGATTAATCTTTTTTCGAAATTTTTTAATAATAAAAATTTTAATATTAAAAAAATAATTAAAATAATTTTTTGTATTATTTTATAATTAAATATTGAAATAATTAAATTTTTTATTTTTAATAAGGATTTATAATAAAATAATAAGGTTTGGTGATATTTTTATTAATTATAAAATATTCGAAAATTTATATTTATTATTTATTATTTTAAAATAAATAATTAATTTAAAATATTGAATTGAATATTTAAAAAATATTTATATTATTATATTAATTATTTTTAGGATAATTAAAATAAATAATTTGTATTAATTAAGGTTATAATTAATTTTATATATTTTGTGATTATCAAAATTAGTTTGTTTTTTATTTACAATAATTTTAAATTATAATAAATCTTTGATTTTATTTTATAAAAAAAATTAAAAACATTTCGAAATATTAATTTCAAATTTAAAAAATATCGAGTTTTAATATTTATTCAAAAAATAAAAAACATTTATTAATATTATATCAAATTTATTATGTTTAGTTAAATTCGAATAAAATATAAAATTAATTTTTATTGCAAATCAATTTTTTTGTATAAAAAAAGCAATTTAATTTAATTAAATATTAAAAATATTAAAACTTTTTAATTATTTAAAAAATTAGATTATATTTATAATATTTTTTATTTAAATTTTATTTGTTTTTATATAAATAATCCTTTGTTTAAATAATATATTGATTTATTTTAAATCTTTAAAATCAATAGAGAAAAAAAATATAAGATTGCTGGAATTTTAAATTTCCAGTTTTATTGAGGCGTTTTACAATATTATACTAAATAAATTAATTAAAATATAAATTATAAATAATAAAATATTAATGGGTTTTTTTATTATAAAAGATTTATTCAAAATTTTTATAAACAATATTTTTATAAAACTAATGATTTTAATTCCCTGGTTTTATATTACGGTTTTGATAAACTACAAACAAAAAAATAATCGATCTTAAAAGGGGGAGGGTTCAAATTTTATGTTTTGCAGAAATTTATTAATTTAAAACTAGGGGGTGGTGTAACAAAATTATAGGGGTATAGGTTATATGATTAATATATAACCTATAATCACGTGCTTGGTAATAAATGCTCTTTATTTTTATAATATTATATACTAAATATTAACACCAATTTAATACAATTATCTAAATCTATATAAAATTCAATTATCCTGCATTTTCTTTTAATATTAGAATTTAGATGTTTATTAATACAAACCTTAGTTCTTTATTCATTAGATTCCTAAATCGTCCTCATGATATCTACCTACTTTACAGTCGCAGTTTCACAGTATAATTGTTCACATTTATACAAAATATTGAATTAATAATATTTTTTTATTTTTAAATCAAAATAATTATAGAAACAATTTTTATATTTTTTAATTTATTTTAATCTATTATTTTTTGAATTATAATATTAGGTAAATTAAAAATTATTTTAAATCGATTTTTTGATTTTCTAAATAATATATTTACAAAACTTAAAAAACTTTAATTATTAATAAATAATTTTTATATTATAAAAAAACAAAAAAAGAATTAAAATAATCTTTTTTTTTTATATTATATTAAATAATAATATAATTAACTTTAATATTCTTTTTATTATTATTATTTTGTAAAAACGTATAATTAAAATAAATCGTAATACTAAAAAGTAATACAATATTATATTAGCTTTTATATAAATAATTAATATTTTTGTTATATTATATTTTAAAAATTTTAATAAATATAAATATATATTTAATTTATTTTAAAAATGTTTATTTTTTTTTAATTATTTTTCTTTTTATAAAAACTAAAAACTCAATTTTTATTTCAATTTAATTTTAAAATTTTATTTTTGCAGTAGTTTTTATCAATATTATAAAAATAACATTTGCTATTAATATTAATAAAACCAAAAAAGCTATTAATTCAAAAAACAATTGTATATCGAAAATAGTAAATCTATTTAAATCTAATAATATTGTATTCAATAAATTTTTTTTCAAAATTTTGAAAACCAATAATATTATTTTCGATTATAATATTTTTAATTATAAATTATTAACAAAATATAATTAATAAATTTTTTTAAATTGATTTAAACTTTACGCTTTATAATAAAAGTTTATATAATTAATTAAAAATATTATTGTTTTTTTAATTTTTATAATTATTTTTATTATTACAAATTAAACTATAAACCCGACTAATACCATAATATATAATCTATTTTTTAAACAAAAGAATATTAAGATTATTAAATATATTTTTGATATATTTTTTTTCAATAAATTTGAATTATAATATAATTATATTATTATTAATATTTTTATAAAATTTATAAATATTAGAAAAAAATATATTTCGATTAAAATAATTTTTATATATAAAAAAGTTTTAATACAAATAAATCTTAAATTTATAAATTGCAAATTTTTTTAATACAAAATCAATATTATAATTAAAAAAACAATCTAAATTATTTTTTTTTTCAAATTTTTTTTTTTTTTTTAGTTTTTTAATATAAAAAATAAGATTAAAATTATTATTAAAAAACCAATAATATTTTGCTATAATTTTGATTATTAAAATTATTATAATCTTTTTTAATATATTAAATACATTAATAAATATATTTAATATAATATCAAAATAAATTAATATAATAATTTTTTCGAAATTAATTATATTTATAATTTATAATATACTAATTATTATAAATTATTTATTATAAATTACCCTAATTATATTATTATATTTAAAAAAAAGAATAATAAATATATTAAATTAATTTATAAAAAATTTAATACTATATATAAATAAAACAAAATATTATATAAAATAATTAATTTATCAAAATTTATTAAAAAAACTATTTTATTAAATATATTAATTTTTTAAATAATTGTTTCTTTATTTTTTAAATATAATTAAAAAAACGAGGTAATAATTAAATATAAAAAAACAAAATCAAATTTAATTATAATTAAAATTAATATAATTAAAATTTTTATTTTATTATTTATTTTTAAATTTATTAAGTTTAATATTCAAAATTCTTGTAAAAAAAAATTTAAAAACTTTGGTATTAATATTTTCTTTTAAAAAAACAAAATTTTAATTAATAAAATTTTTATAAAAAATATTAATAAAAATAAATTTATTATTAATTAATTTAATTTTTTTTTTTAATAATAAAATATTATAAAAAAAATAATAATCAATATTATTATAATAAAGTTTATTAACAAAATATTTAAATTAATTAAATTAATATAAATAAAAATATATTTATATATATTATATTTTTTAAATTATTTTATATAATTTTAATTAATATTATTTATATTTAAAAACTTTAAATAAAAAACAATAATTAAATCTAAAATCATTTAAAATTTAATTATTATATATTAATCGATTTTTGGGATCCCTTTAATTCTAAAAATAAAAAATCATTTCACCTTCAAATTATAATTTATATTCGAAAAAATATTAAATTATATATTTAATAATAATAATTTATTTATAATAAAAATATATTATAAATTAATATTAATAATATTATTATTCTAAATATATATTATTAATTAATAATTAATAAAATAATAAATTATATTATATATTTTATATTTATTTAATAATATTTTATTAATAAAAATTTTAATATTTAATATAATATATTTAAATTAAATATTATTATCATTTATTAAAAAAAAAGTTTTATTAATTAATTTATTATTAATAATATAAATTATATTAATATTTTCAATAAATTTATATATAAAATAAACTATATATTAAATTTTATTTTTTTAAATATTTTTTTTATAAACATTTTTATTAAAAAAGATTTATATATAAAATTAAATTATAAAATTTAAATTATATAAATTCTGAGACAAGGATAAATTATTATAAAACAATTTTATTATTAAATCCCTAAAGATTTTTTATTTAAATTTAAAAATCTAATTATTATAAATATAATTAATCTTTGTAATCTTAATATTCTATAAAATATTAATATTATAAAAAATTTTAAAAAAAATTTTATTATTATTTTAAAATTTTTTATTTATATAATAAATAAATTTATATAAAAAAAAAAGCAATCCGTTTTATAATAAAATAACGATTATATTAAAGCCTATAATAAATATATTAAAATTAAATAAATCGAAATAAATTTATTTATTATTTATATTTTTTAAAATATAATATATAAAGTTAAACAAAATTATTGAAAACATATTATTAATAAAATCAAAAATAATAAAAAACTATATAAAATTATTAATTAATATAAATCAAAATTTAACCTTAAATCACTTTTATTTTTTATAAATAGTTTAATAATTAATAATATAATAAACAAAACAAAAACATTACATATCACAATACTAAATTATTTTAATATAAATAACAATTTGAATAATAATTTATTAATAAACTAATAAAGAAATACAACTTTAATATAATCAACTTCTATTTCCATAAAAAAAATAAAAAAAAATATTATCGGAATTTTTAATATCTTTCTAAGAATAAATAAAATTATAATTCAATTATTTTATATATATTAAAAATCAGTTAAATATATTATTTACAATCTTTATAATTATTATTTAATTTTTAATTTTTTTTTTTAAATTTGAAAATTTATTAAAATAATAATATTTTTAAAAAAAAAAAAAAAACAAATTTTCGATATATTTATAAAAATTGATTGTTTTTATTTTTTATATTTTCAAAAATTTGAAATATATTATAATTAAAAAAATTAAAAAAATTATATTTATATAAAATATTTTTAATTTTTAATATAAAAAAACTTTATTTAAATAAATCGTTATAAATTTTATTATTAACTTTATATATAATACAAAAACAATAATATTTTGAAAAATAAAAGTTATTATAATTATTATAAATATTCAAAATGTATTTAATATTTTTTTTAAAAAATATTTATTAAATAAAATAATTAAATAAAAATAATTATTAATTTTATTTAAATTTATTAACTTTTTTTTTATAAATAAATATATCAAAGTATATTTAAAAAACTTTATAATTTTTAATTATTTAATAATATATAATATCTCCTAAAGTTTTTTTTTATTATCAATTTTATATATATTTTATTTTATCAAATTTTATATATAAAATTTTTTGTTTCATTTTAAATATATTAATAATATTTGTATTTATAAAATTTCAAATTTATTTAATAATAATATATAAACTTTTTTTATTAAAATAAAAAAAATTATAAATTATAAAATAATAAATAAAGTCTTTTTTATTTTAAAAAAATTAAAAATAATTTATATTATTAAAAAGCAAAGCGAATATATTCTAAAATATAAAATTAATAAAACCTTTATTATTATCTTTATTATTATAATTAAAAAAAAAATTTTTAATTTGTTTTATATTAATTAAAAATATAATTTAATAAAAAATTTATATTTTGAAGATATATTATAAAAAAAATAATAAAACTTAAATATATTATTTATTATATTCAAAATTTTGTTAAAATTATTAATAATTTTTTTGCTTTAATATTATAAAAAACTATTATTATTTATATTGTATTTTTATTTATTTATAATATAAAAATATAATATATAAATAAAATCAAAATATTTTAATTATATTATATTAATTATAAATTCATAATTAATATTAAAGTAAACAAATATATTAAATTTATTAATAAAATATTAATTATTGTTATACAAAAAATATTATTAATATTATTGAACATATAGTATATATATTGTGTATATAGACTAGAACTATATATAAGAATTATAAAATAAATAAAGAATACTATATAATAAAAAAGACTAAACTATTTTAAATAATAAAATAAACCTTAATCATTTATATTATAATAAATATAATATAATAATATAATTTTTAATATTTTTTTTATAATTAATAATTATTAAATTATATTTTAAACCTTGTTAATTCCTACAATAGTCTACAATTATAATATTTATTCTCCAATAAAGTTTAATTATTTTGTATTATATAATATAATTATATTATAATACAAAAATACCCAAATTCTTTTTAAATATAATTAATTATTTTTTTTTTATATCTAAATTTATTTTAATATAATAAATAAAAAAGTTAACCGAAATTAATTATTTAATTAAAATATTTGCAATTTAATTAATATTAATTATTTAAAATATCCTAAATTTATTCTTATTTACCATATCATTTTTAATATAATATTACTTAATATTAATATATTTAATTTTATTATAAAATTTGTTTTTTTTAATTTAATTAATATTGTTTTTATTATCCATAAATAACATTAAAACAAATAATTTTATTTTTATACATTCCTTTAAATCCATAATTAGTTTTTTTATCTATACAAATTCCTTAGTATTTTTATTTATAATAATTATTTTTGTTTTTATAATACTTTAAAAAATAGATTTTTATCTAATCAACAATTAAACAATTATTTCTCCATATTATATAATAATAGTTTTTTGTATAAATTTTTAATATTACTTCAAACCCCATATCGAATTAATATAGGCTATATACTTAAAAAAAAGTTATCATAAACAATTAAAATATAAAATTTTAAAAAAAAAATCTTCATAATATATTAAAACAAATATTTTATAAATACAAAATACTACATCCCAAATAATTATATCACCCTTGCAAATTGTTTTATAATAAAAAAAATATCTAATTAAATTATATTTAATAAATAAATATAAAAACTTATTATCTAAAAATAAAATTTTTTATTATTATTAAAAAATAAATTATTAAAATTAATTTTATATATTATTATATTAAAAAATAAAAAAAAAAATTTAATATTAAAAAAATAAATCTTAAATTTTTCCAATATTTTTTTAATATAAACCAAATTATAAATTTTTAGGATATTGTCACGCCAAGGCCCCTGCCTAGTATGACAGTCACGTGATTGATCATGTGACCACCATAGTCACATGATCAACGTCTATATTAGATAGTGTTCTTTCCAAGAGGATCCTTTCCTCTTCAGCATAGTTCTTTTATCAGATTGCATATCTACGATTTCACCTTTATGATCCTATGTGACGCGTATGACAGATATAATATTTCTTATTTTTTTTAATTTAAATATTAAAAAATATTTATATTAATCCAAGATTCTTATATTTTTATTTAATATTAATTTTTTTTTAATAAAATTAATAATTATACATTTATTAATTAATAATAAATTATTAATATATAACAAAAAAAATATTTTTTTTTAATAAAAAAATTTGGATTTATAAATAATAAAATTAATTTAATATTTTTTAAGAAATCCTAAATAACAAATTATTATACTTAAAATATTTATTTTAATTTATAAAAAAACTTTTTTAATTTAAAACAAATATTTGAATTTTTTTTTTATTTTTTTATAATTTTTAAAAAGATTTTCCCAAAAAATTGAGGTATTTTTATTAAAATTTTAATATTTATTAATTCGCTATTTAGAAATATTATATTAATATTTATATTATTAATTTTAAAATCTTTAATAATAGCTTTTATAAATATGGTTTATAATATAAAATACCTACCAATTCCCACAAATATTTCCTTAAAATTAATATTTTTTTGTTGAAAATAATTTTTGATTATAAATTATACCTTTTTTCTAATAATTTACCCAAATTAATTTAATTTGTTTCTTAAAATCTACTTGAAAATCATTAATTTTATTTTTTTCAAAATCACTTGAAAAATCTTAAAAATATTATTTTTTTATAGATTTTTTAATTCGAATTTAATAACAAATATTTATACTAAAACATTTTTTTGTATAATATCCTTAAAATTTATTATTTTAATTAATATTTCAGTATAAATTTGTTTTTTAATATTATTAATATTTACTCTTAAAACCTTGGCCTATTAAATAATTTGATTATTAAAAATTGTTTTTAAACTTTTTTCCACAAAAATTAGATTTTAACCAATTTTTTTATTTTATAAAATAATCAAAAAAACAATACCATTTTTTTTTTTTTTTTTTAAAAAATCTTTTATCTAAAATAACAAACCTTTTTTTTTATTTATATTAAATATAAAAATTTGTAAATCTATACCAAACCATTTTTTGGCTAAAATATTTTTAAATAAAAAACTATATTTATCAAAATTAATATTTATAATCTTAATAATTTTTTTGGAAAATAAGTTTAATAATAAATATATATAATACCCTTCCATTCCCACAAAAATATAATCCCTTTTTAATATTTTCGATTCGAATTTTTTTATTAATTTTTTTAAATATTAAAAGTTTTGAATAAATGTTTTATAATTGAAAATTCAAAATTTTAAGAAGTTAAACAATTTGCTATAATATATTTTAAAAAAAATAGCTATAGATAAGAATAAATTGGTATTATCGAATAAAAGTATATATATAAAAGATTAATTTATTAGCCAAATAATATATTTTATAATAATTTTTTATTAATTGATTTTTAATTTGGTTTAAGATAATAAACTTTAGAATTTAGTATTAATATTTTGGATCTTTTTTTTTATAATATTATTTATAAAATATTTTCCAAAAAAAAAAAGTTTAAATTATTAACCAATTTTTTTAAATTTTTTTTAAAACTAAATATTAAATTCTTTTTTTTTATTATCAATTTATATAATTATAATCTTTAAATTAAATTTTTTCTTAATTATCTGGAATAAATCCATTAATATTAAAATTATAATTATAACTTTTTTATATAAAATACTATATTAAATTTAATTAATTTAAATTATATTATTAATAATAATAATAAAATATTAATTTTTAATTAAAAAAATTAATTATATTTCAAAAAAATTATAATAAATTTAATAAAATTTAATAAATATACAAATAACCATATATTTATTAAAATATTTTTTTATTTATCCCATAAAATAAAGCTTATAAATTTTTTATCCCTTTATCTTAATTTTATTATTAAATTTAAAATTAATTATATGTTTTTTAAATCAATTTGATTAATTATAATTTAAATATCCAAAATATTTATAAACAAATTTTATAAATATTTTATTTAAATCCATATTTTTATTATATATAATTAAAACAAATTATTAAAGAATATATAAGCCCTTTAACCTTTTAATAACAAAATATAATTAACCAAATTTTTAATACAATATAAAATTATTTTTAAATATAATCTTATAATTAAAATTTATAAATAAACTAATAAAAATAAATTAAATAAAACTAAATTTAGATATAAATTATATATCAAATAATATTATTGTTTTGATTTTAATTTTTTTAAAAATAATATTTTTAATAAAAAAATTGTTAACAATCTTTATATTTTTAAAATTTAATTAATATTAAATATACTCCAAATTATTAATTTGTTCAATAAAATATTAGAAAATATTAAAATCAAATATTTATTTAATTAAATTAATTATATATATAATTAAATCAAAATAAATAATATTATTATATTAATTATTAATAAAATTAATTTTAATATCCTCATCTTTATCTTTATCCTTTTTATTAATAAAACCTTTTTTATTATTTTTAATATTTTTTTAAACTTTTATTAAAATATAATAATCTTTTTAATAATATTTTATTTTTAAATAAAAGAGATATTGATTTTTAATAATCTTATTAATATTATTTTCAAAATCATTATTACCCCTATCTCGATTGCCCCATCCAAAACTATTACAATTATTATAACCTCGGAATTTATTATATTATCCTCCTCTACCATATCTATACTGTAAACCTTAATTATTGATAATATTTATTGTTACTACTATAATTAATTTCTCCGCTACTATAAAAATAACTATAATATTCTAAAAAAAAAAATCAAAATTGAAAACAAATATTTTGGCCTATTATCATTCAAATAATTTAAAAATCTTAATCAAAAATTATTAAAAGATTTTTTTGTTATTAATAACTTAAATATTAAAAAAAACTTATTATTAAAAATAATAAAATTATTTAAAAAATTAATAAAATAATTAAATTTTGAAATTAAATTTGATATAATAAAATTGCTTTTTAATTTTTATAATAAATTATAAATATACTAAATTATCGTTTTTTTTTAATATTTCCTATATATTAATAATATTAAAATTTTAAATAAAAAATATTAATATTAAATAATATATATTATTAATATTAAAATTTAAAATTAATAAAATATAATTATAATACTTTTTATAATTATTAAATAAATTTTTATTATTTAAAATATTTAATTTTTTTTAATACTTTTCATAATATTAATAATTTTAGTAAAAATTAATATTAAAAAAATTGAATCTTTAAATTCGCCCCAATTATTACTTTTAAATATAATTATTTTTCTTTATTTTATAATAATAATAAAAAAAATTAGAGGAGGTTACACTTATGCTTAACATAATTGTTAATAGAATATAATTATATGGATCTTATAATTTATTAAATATATAATATATATATTATATATATAAATTAAAACTATATATAAAAATTGTAAAATAAATAAAGAATACTATATAATAAAGGAAGCTAAGCTATTTTAGGTAGTGGGATAGACCTCGGTCATCCATACTATAGTGAATATGGTATAGTGATATGATCTTCAACAAATATAACAAATTATTTTTTGAATAATCTTTTTTAAAAATATTAATATTTTTTTTAAAAATATGATTTTTAAAAAAGTTAAATTCAAATTTGTATTTTGTATTTGTATAATTAATATATTATATTTTTTTATTTAATATATTATTTTTTTTATAATTATTAAAAATTATAATATTAATATTAAATAAATATTTAAAATTAAAATATAAAAGTTTTTATATTTTTTTTTTGAAATTTTAAAATTTATATTTAGATTTTTTTATTTTATTTATAAATATTAAATAAACTTTATTAACAAAATAAATAAAAAAACTATTTTAATAATATTTAAAACATAATAAATTATTTTATCCTCAAACAAAATTATAATTTTTTTAGATAACTTAAAATAATATATAAATAAAAATAAATATATAAAATATAATTATATTATATATTAAAATCGAAAACAAATAATTTATAATTTAAAATCTATTAATTTTATTTTATATATCTTTAATAATAAAATTATTAAAATATAATAAAAATTTTAATGTATAATTTGAATATCTTTAAATATCAATTCGAAATATATCTAATTATATATAAATAATATATTGATTATTTAATATTTTAAAAAAACTACTTCGGAATTATTTTAATAAATCTTTTATATTATATAAAACATAATACAAATTTATAATATTTAAATATAATAATTATTAAAATATATAAATATTAAAAAAAACAAAATAATTAATAAATTTGTTAATAATAAAGTTTTTTTAAATATTTAAAATATTAATTTTGATTTTAAATTTATTATTAATAATTTTAAAACCATTTTCCAAGATTTTCGAAACAATATTTAATAAATATAATAAACAAAACATAATACTATATTATATTTAAATTATTATAAATAAAATTTAAATTATAAAATCAAATTATTTCCAAAACTCAATTTATTTTATTAATATTTCTATAAACTATTAACTATTAAATTCTTTTATAAAAATTATATATAATATTATAAAAAATTTAAATATAAAAATATTAATTTTAAATATATATACAAACAAAATAAATTTTTTCTTTATATTATTTATTATTTCAAAATATAATAACTTTTTAATAAATAATTAATATATTTATATATTCCCCCAATTAATTCAATTAAAAAACTATACTATCTATTTAATTTAATAAACAAATTTTTAAAATTTTTTAATTTTTTAATTATTATTAAATTTTATACTAATATTTATTTTTATTAAAAAAACATATATCTTTATAAAAATATATACTTCGATTTTTTTAGTTTTTTTATTAACTAGATTTATTATTAATTCTCTTTTTTTCTTTTCTTTTTTCTTTTCTTTTATTAACTCTAAAATAATTTAAAAAAACGTTATATTAGTATTTAAATTAGAGTTTTTAAAATCATACCTTTCAAATCTAACTTTAAAAATATATATATTCACTTTAAATAAAATAAAAGAATTATAATCAAATAACCCTAATAAAATCTATTATAAATTAAAAATGCTTTCTGGAATAACCACTAGCATAAATTCCTTAGCTTAGCACGTCTCTATACCCTTCGGAAGATCCAGGGCGCAGGCCCTAAGCCTGCGTCCGCCAGACGAAAATTAATACTACTACTACTACTACTACCTACTTTACAGTTCCTGTACATAGCTTTAGCCTACACACATAATATAATATACTACACGTTCAATAATATTAGGTAAAATCGAAACTACGGGCTTGATCCGGAATGTGCAAGATTTTAGCTTGGATTATATGCTTAGCATAAAAGAAGTGTTGGAAATATATATAATGCTAAGCAGAGTGGCTTAGTATAACTATTTTTCCACAATATTATTTTTTCTAATACAAAATCGAATAGAAAATCGACCTTTTTTGATTAGGCGATTTGAATTCTAAAAGAATCGCGTATGATTCGAATAATAGTACTAAGCATATGTTCGCTTAGCTTCGCTTAGATCGTAGTACTGTACCCGCATATTTAATTATACATGGTATAATTAATTATTCAATTAATTAAATAAATAAATTAAATAAATAATTAAGAGACGGATAGATATCAGATACTCAATTAAAATACAACAAGTTGTTTAATTCTTTTATATAAATTTTGGTATGTTTTTATAAATAAACGAATAAATAAACTTACAGGTATATGTGTTACGTGGCTGGGTAGCACTAGTCTATAGTATATAGTATGTTAGCTTCTAGATACTAATCTAGAATTATACCTTTTTAGGTCAGTTGGCGTAGTGGTAAAGCTAACGACTTCATGTCGTCACAATATGTAGGATCCCTGTATAGTATTCGTACTGTACCTCTGCTGGATACGGTGTTCGGCATATATCTAAATCCCGGTACGATATTAGGATTCTAAACGGTATTAGGATTTTAAACAATATTGAAGTTGTATTTAAATTATATTAGGGATTTTGAATTTTTGTAATTATAGTTTATAAAATGTTTTAATCTTTATAATTATGAATTATATAGTTTATTATAATAAAATGAATTTTTAGAATTTAAAAATAAAATTAAATCAAATAAAATTAAATGAAGTTAGTATTTAAAAATCAGATTAATATTTTAAAATAAAGTTAATATAAAAAAATTAAAAAAATTAATAATTTAGTATATTATTTTTAAATCAAATTAATTAATAATATAAAAATTTCTAATCTTTTTATTTTTTAAATTTAATATTTAATATAAATTATAATAATTTTTAAAATGAAATTATATTTTATATTAATTTATATAAATATTTATTATATTTAATTATTTGAATAAAATATTTTAAATAAAATTTAAAAAATTAAGATTTTTTTTTTAAATAAAAAATAATTATTTTATAATATTTTTTTAATTTTTGATATTAAATAAATTATATTTTAGATTTTTTGTATATTAAATAAATTATATTTTAGATTTTTTGTATATTATAAAATTATTTTAATTTTTATTAATAATTAAATTTCAAAATTATTATATTTTATATTTTATATTTTAATTATCATAATAAAAATATAAGTTTTATAAATATAAAAAAAAATATTCAATTTATACTAGTAATTTATTTATATAAATATATAGATTTTTAAAAAATATTAAAAAATTAATAATTTTTTTTAAATTATTTTATATTAATAATATTATTTAAAGATTTTAATATTGTTTATAAGGTTTTAATATCATTTATAAAGTTTTAATATTATTTGTGAAGTTTTAATATTATTTGTAAAGTTTTAATATTATTGAACGTGTAGTATATGTATTGTGTGTGTAGACTAAAGCTATATACAAAAACTGTGAAGTAGGTAGAGTAGGTATTGTAAAAAAAAGCTAAGCTACTTTAGAAAATGGGGTAGACCTTGGTGACCTCGGTTATCCATACTACTATAGTGAATACTATGGTATAGTGATGTGATCTTCAACAAATATTATTTATAAGGTTTTAGTATTGTTTGCATATTATATCGATTTTTTAGTATAATTTTAATATGTATGTTAAAATATTAAAATTGTATTAATATTTAAATAAAGATATTAAAATTCTAAAACGATATTGAAATTAATTAATAGTATTAATATGGTTCAAATATTATATAATAATATTAGTATTGTACTAGTATTGTACTTTAAGTTTATTTGGGCTGTTGAGGTTTAATGCAAACAGAGTCAGCTGGTTTTTCAATTTTACAGGTAGCAGCGCAAATATTGACACATTAAAGCCCTATTGGTCCTTGAAAAGGGCATCATTCCACCGAATACCAACCTCGAAAAAGAGATTGACACCGAATTCTTACGGATTAAGGTAATGTCAAATTTTCGTATTCAAAATTCAGCAATTAACCATGATTTTAGCTTCCTATTGAACCTACCCCCTGGCCCAAGAAAGGTCTCCACCGAGCATCCGTTAACTCCTTTGGAAATTCCGGAAAAAATGCCGGAAGTTGCTCGCGATTGCCTGAAATGAGCCCAGTTTTAGAATGTTTTGGATGAAGTTTTCCACTTTTTGGAAGAAACCGGGCTTGCTGGACATCATATCACTGCCCAAGAACCTCCAGAAATATCGGAAGTACAAAATCCTCTGCAAAATAAAATATTGTGTACCTCCGAAACTTTGGAACAAGCAGAGCTTATGCCTAAAATCATGATCTTGTCCTCGTTCGACCAGGCGGGTATAAAACGAGAAGCAAAAGAATATGGTTCTTATTTCTCGAACCTTGCTCTTAGTCCCAACCGTTGGCAAACCTACCTCGATGATCTTGCATTCACATCCTCATTCCGGAGAACCTCTCTACCATGAGCATCATTCGCTGTAATTAACTCTTTATTTGATCTACCTAACATTGAGAAAATGGTCTTACTTGCTGCAAGATCGACCAAAGATCCCCGGCTGGGCTTCATATTTACTGAACAAGGTGCACAGTGGACAGGTATGTGTTGCGAATTATTGAAATTCCCTGTGTTTCAACGAAGCCTGTCGGAATCACAGAAATTGTTGTTCAATCTCGGTTGCCCCTGGCAGTTATGCGAAGAGATATCTAGGGAAAGGGACTCCCAAATCAACCGACCGGGGTTTTTTCGACCTACATGTACTGAAATCCAAATGGCTCTTGTCGATCTCCTTCGTGATTTTGATATTCACCCTACCACTGAAATTGGGCATTCCTCCGGAGAAATTGCAGCTGTCTATAGTATTGGAGCTATTTCGGCGATGCTTTGAAACTGGCCTATTATAGGGGCATCTTGGCTAACTCTCTAGAAATATCAAAACAAGCGAAGGGTGGAATGATGTCCGTCAGATTATTGAAGGACCAAATTGTGCCATATCTGAAGGATGTTTCGAAGCAGTGCGGTAGCTATGGATTGACAGTCGCCTGTATCAACAGCTCCAATAATGTGACGGTTTCCGAAGATGTAGATCAAATTTCTGTTCTCAAAGATCGTCTGGCTTCCGATAGTGTATTCACACGAAAGCTACTTGTCGATGTCGCTTACCACTCGCCGCACATGAAGACCATAGCAGATGATTACTCTGCGATAATCAAGGACATCGAACATGGGGACGCGCCTCCAGGAAAAATAACTATGATCTCTTCAGTGACAGGGAAAACCGTGTCTAACGAGACCTTATCATCTCCAGATTATTGGGTTTTGAACTTGATTTCCCCAGTTCAATTTGTTGATGCAGTGCAGAACCTCCTTTCTAAGTCAGGACAGAAAGTCCGCAGAAAACTTGATCTTAGCCACCGCAGTTACTTTACGTCAGTATGTTAGTAGAGGTTGGACCTCATTCGGCACTACAAGGGCCAATTAATAGCATCTTGAATGATGCGCGAGGAACGACAGGGATGAGTTATATTTCCGTCTTAGTAAGGAACAACTCAGCAATGAATTCATTGCTGAATGCCGTGGGCCAAATGAAATGTCTGGGATATCCTGTGAACATGAGACAAACCAACCATTCACATTTCAACAATCACAAGCAGCCAATAGCATTGCCCAATTTACCAGAATATGCGTTTGACCACTCAAAACAATACTGGTTCGAGTCTAGACTTAGTGCTAGGTATCGTCTTCATCATCAGGGAAAGCTGGACCTTTTGGGCAAGCCGGTCCCGGATTGGAATTCCATGGAACCAAAATGGCGCAACATATTGCGTCTTTCTGAAATGCCTTGGATGGAAGATCATGTTATCAACGGCTCAATGATCTATCCAGGAGCTGGTATGGTTGTCATGGCAATTGAGGCCGCAAACCAACTGTCCGACGGAAACGTGGCTGGGTTTGAGCTCAAGGAAGTTTCATTCATCAAGCCTCCCAATATCTCTGATGTTTCTAGTGGTATTGAGACCCAACTATCTTTAAGATTGACTCAAGGCACATCCAAAACGTTATCTGGATGGACCGAGTTCAGATTATTCACTTATGAACAAGATTTGTGGCAAGAATGTTGTCATGGCTTTATCCGAGTTGAATATGAGTCGGACATCAACGAAGTCAGTTCGGGACGAGAAGATATTGACGAGCTCAAGGATCATTGTGAAAGGTACGATTCAATGGCCCAATCTTGTCAAAATATTTTGGACCCCAAAGTCTTTTATGGGATGCTGGGCCAGAATGGTCTTGGATTTGGCCCTTCGTTTCACCGTGTAACGAGCGGAGCCTACGGGAACCAAAACCAAGTCAAAGGGACTATTAAGTTGTATGAGTGGCCCGAAAGAGAACATCCTCAGGCTCATGTAATTCATTCTATTTCCCTAGATGCAATCTTTCATCTCGCGATAGCAGGTCACTGGGACAAGGGGCATACCCACTATGGTCCCAACCTTTTTTGAAAAAGTTATTTGTCTCCAAAAATGGTCTCCAGTTCTCCGAGAACAACAATGTGCATGAATCTGCATGGACTATCGCAGAGGACAGTCTAGCGGTTCGCTTTGGTGTATTCTCCCTTAATTCTTCGAGACACAAAATTTTAGTACAGTTTGAAGACCTAAAATTGACAAGGATTGGAGAATTAATGGACGATTCCAACAGCTCCATGATATCTCAGCCCCAGCTGAGAGCCTATAACTTGGATTACCGACCCGATCCGGAGCTCTTAAGTGATAAGGAAATTTGGGAATACTGCCAGCAGAGCCTTTATGCCAGTCAAACCCCCTTCGACCACTATATTGATATGCTCGGCCATAAGAATTCAAATCTTAATATTTTAGAGATAAGTGACGAGGGAGAAGGACCAACTTCTGTCATTTTGAGAACTCTCTCGGTGTACGATGACAAGGCAGAATATCACCTTCATACCGGATATAGCTCTTATTGCTTCGCAGCTGACATTCAGTCTGTCTTGGATAGAGCCAAGAATGATCTGGAAAACTATCCTCGTCTGACTTTTAATAAACACTTGGATATGGAAGAAGATCCACTCAGACAGGGATTTGAAGCAGGAACTTATGATGTCATTCTAGCTCCGATGAAGTTGCTTGTAAATGAAGCTCTTATCCATCGGACAAGAAAAATGCTCAAGCCAGTTGGTCAATTGATGCTTTATGAGCGGTGCAAATCTGATTGCAATGGGGAGCAACTTATGAGCGATGTAAATTTCAATCAATTCTCGAAGACTGGCTGCAAATGTGGAGGATTGAAACTTTCTGCATCCAATGGAGTTTACATCCAGGTGGATAGATCGATTCCGAAGCCTTCCATTGCGGCGAACACGAAAACCATTTGTATCATCTCAGATCCTGAATCAAGCCTACAGACCGAGTCCACGAATACATTGGCAAGCCTACTACAATCTCAAGGTCTGGACAATGTTATCCAGGCAACCTTATTTGAAGCACAAGAGATGGGCCGGCTTGAAAATACTGTCTTCGTTATACTGGTAGAGTTGAACAACCACTTCTTATACTCTCTATCACAGGAGAACTACTACTTACTGAAATTTTTTCTCATTTCTGCGCCAAGTATCCTTTGGGTTAATTCCTACGGAGGCTCAACTACTGGCGACCCAGTACGCCCTAATACAAGGTCTGGCGCGTGTTCTCCGTGACGAGTACGATGACCATCGCCTGACCATCGCATCTTTCAAGTATCAGGATGTCTTGTCTGATCTGCAGCTTCGAAAATTGATTCAATTTCTGATACGCAATCATTTCGATGTAACTGAAAAAAGCACCTCAAATAGAGATATGGAATATGTTGAGATCGGGGGATACTAAGTATTCAGAGGATATTTCCAGATGAACACTTGACGCGTCACCTACAGATGAAACCCCAACAATCCCGCATGAGCCCTTTTCAAAACTCACCACCGCTTAAGATGATTATGGAATCACCAGGGCTTCTCGACAGTTTTCGCTTTGTGGAAGACAAGGGCGTCTCTCGATCGCTTGCAGACGATGAAGTTGAATTGCAGACGCAGGCCATTGGTATGAACTTGAAAGACTGCTTGATTGCTCTTGGCCAGATACCAAATGGAAAGCTGGGTCAGGAATGTGCCGGGATCGTTACTCGCACGGGCTCCAATACCAAATTTTTACGAGGTGATCGTATAATACTGATCGCATATGAGGGCTCCCGAACGTTTGCAAGAGGAAAAGCCAACAGTGCCTCCAAGATACCACATGACATGACTTTTACCACGGCTGCAGGACTTCCAGCACAATTTGGGACGGCATGGGGTGTTATTCATAGAGTAGCTCGCCTTCAGAGTCACAAAAATATATTGATCCACACAGCTGCTGGGGGCACAGGACAAGCCGCGACTCAAGTAGCAAAGTTAATTGGTGCCACTATTTTTGCAACAGTTGGATCTCAAAGTAAAAATAAAATTTTGGTTGAAGAATATCAGCTACCAGAAGAGCACATTTTCTATAGTCGAGATGTGAGTTTCGCAAAGGGAATCAAACGACTGACAGATGGTCGAGGTGTTGATGTGGTGCTTAATTCTTTGGTTGGCGATAGTCTGATGGCCTCTTGGGAGTGTATCGCTCCTTTTGGCCGCTTTGTGGAAATTGTCAAGAAGGACATTATGGCCAACTCTAATTTGCCCATGTCTTTATTCGCAAAGAACGCATCCTTTACTGGGTTTGATGGGAACCTCTGGGAACAACGCAGTAACGACTTCGAACTACTGATAAACATGTTCAAAAACAACACGCTACATTTGCCCCGACCTTTCATCATCCACAACCTATCTCAAGTTGAAGAGGTATTCAACATTGTAAAAGATGGTAAGTTTGCTGGAAAGATTGTTCTAGAAGTCACGCCAGATACTTGCGTCCCGGTAAGACAGCCTCGAGAACTCCCAAAATACCAAGCTAATTCATTGATTTATAGACCATACTCAAATCTAGAGCAGCCTTCCAACTGGATCCCAATGCGACCTATGTACTTGCCGGGGGTTTTGGAGGTATAGGCCGTGCAACCTCTCGATGGATGGTTAGCCGTGGTGCTAAAAACTTAATTCTGCTTTCAAGATCCGGTCCACGAACAGATGCCGCCTATGAGCTACTTGAAGAACTCCTAGGTCAAGGCATTCGAGTCGAAACGCCGGCTTGCGACATCACGAAAACCTACTTGGTGCATACAATCATCGGATCATTGTCGGCAATGATGCCGCCCATTAAAGGATGCATCCAGGCCTCGCTTATCGCAAATGTTTTTTCCAAAGTGACTCTGACTATGATGGCACTTACTGATTTTTTCTTTTAGGATGGACTTTTCAGAGATATGGAATATGACAGCTGGAAATCTACCGTGGATTGTAAGACCATTGGGTCTTGGAATTTACATTCTGTTCTACCTTCCCAGATGGACTTCTTTATTTTGCTCGCCTCTGCATCTGGTCTGGGAGGACTACGAGGCCAGGCCAACTACAACGCAGCAAATACTTATGAGGACGCTTTAGCAAGATACCGCGTCTCCAAAGGCGAGAAAGCTATATCTCTCGATCTTGGTGCCATGATTGATGATGGTATCCTAGCCGAAAATACCAAGCTTCTAGACCGTGTCCTTACTTATGGTGCTTTGGAGCCCATAACCCGCGAGAAATACTTTACCCTCCTTGACTATTACTGTAACCCGTTGTTACCACTACTTTCGCCTACTCAAAGCCAAGCTGCCATAGGACTTGGAGCTGGAGGCGGAAACGGATTGGAGAGCATTGATTACTCCCGATCACCACTTCTGTACCCTCTTGCCTTACAAAACACTAGACAAGCAGCACCAACCAATGGTAGAAATCAAGGTGAGAACCGCGAAATGATAGCAGCATCAACATCGCTCGACGAAGCTGGTGAAATTGTTATCCAAGCGATAATCAACAAACTAGCCAAATCTCTTTCAATAATGCAGGATCGCACATCCATTGATACCAATAAGCCCTTGCAAATGTATGGTGTTGACTCACTATTAGCCATCGAGCTAAAAAATTGGATAGTCAAAGAATTTGTGGCTGAAATCGCTGTATTCGAGACACAGGGTGTGTCGACATTAGAGACATTGAGCAGGTTGGTAGCTGGAAGGAGTCCCATTAGACATGATAAGTGGACGATCTGGGGTGACGGAAACGAGGAGTGAGAGCAGGACTGTACTGTCAGACTACTATAGAATTCAAGGGGGTTGAATGTTCTTTTTGTCTCTGGGTGACAGAAAAGAGTGGAAGCGGGACTGTGCCTTCAGAGACTAACATACTATCCACGGGGGTTTGATCTACTGTTTCTGGCCTCTCTGTACTTTCGCGAAAGCTGTTATGGTTTCAAAATCTAGGGGATGGGGATGTACTTCTTATTTCCCCCCCCAATGTTTACTTGCGCTGGTTTCGGCTTCTTTGATATCTTAATGGATTCCCTTCTTTCAGGAATAACTGTTCGTAGCATCTATCACCACGTTGAAAAAATACACCTGGTTAAATTATCGGCAAATACCCGAAATAGCATGTTTTTCAACTTTGATACCCCAACTAGCATGGAAACTTTTCATTTCGACCTCAAATAGCATATATTGCTATTTCAATCCCAAAAAAATATATAAATGATGCTAGTTTAGTCTCGAAAAAAATATAATATTTCAGTCTTGATTTATATATTATTTGAGTCTAAAAAAATAAAATATGCTATTTTAGTCCTGATTTATATGCTATTCTAATCCCGATTTATATATTATTCTAGTTCTGATTTATATACTATTTGGATCTAAAAAAATTCTACTACCCTTTTCCATCAAATCTACCCTCTCCCATCGAAACTACGAACCTACGAACCTACCCCCTCCCATCGAACCTATGCTATTTGAGGTCGAAATGGAAAGTTTTTATGCTATTTGAGGTATCAAAATTCAAAAACATGTTATTTTAGGTATTTGCCGTTTTTTTTGGACTAGAATAGTATGATTTTATTTTTTCAATTGATCTCAAATAACATATATTAGACCTCGAATAGCATATTGTGTTAGTTGGAATATCAAAATTTAAAAACATGCTATTTCAGGTATTTGCCGTTAAATTATTCTCACCAAATGAATTTATTTTTACACAAGACCAATCATAGAATCCTTATTACTTGTCATTTACTTAACTCCTCATAAACCTCTGCTTTCCATTTCCGAGGAGCTCCTACATAACATAAAGTCGTTGCACTCGCAATTCATGCAAACTGTTGAACATATTGTATTGTTGTAGTGACTATCGAGCTAGTGTACATAGAACTATTTTATAACAACACAAACTAATATAATCTACACTCCGCCCCATCAAAGAACCAACTATCACCCCCACTCTATCTATTGCGTAAGATCCCCCTTTGCAGAATCATGGGTTGAAATTTCTAATCGAATACTGTTGGGATCACTTGGTGTGATACGTAGACGTCTCTTAAAATGAACTATAGTATTGCTTGCTTGAACATGTGCTGGCTAGGTGCTACGAGGGGCTTATATGCCCCGCTATTGAAATCATCAATATCGCAACAAACACAAAATGAGAACCAATGGCCATACTAGGATTTGCCACAGCCATTTCGGTTAAGATTCCTCTCACTACCTCTGTAAGAGACCCACGCAATTTTTACCAAGTAACATCACGGTTGGATTTTCTCCTAATTATGAGTGGAATCGATGGGTGTCCTGGTAAGCTGTTGCAAAAAAAAACACAAATATCCATCGAGTACAATATTAGAGGTCCGAAATTTCTTCTGGAATATCCTTCATTGACTGATATCGACGCGGAGCACCTTCTTGCCCATCTATATTTGTTTGCTGGTGAGCTAAAGAAAGTAATTCAGTCGAGTGGGAGCAGAATGATGCAAAAACTTGAGTGATGAGAGGAATTGATGCTCAACTGAGAAATGTTGGGTGTAGATAAAGTTCCTGGAAGGTTTGTTGTGGTAGAGGTCTAGTTTAATCGAGAGCTACCTAGTGACCAGTCGAATTCACTCGATACTGCGTCCAAAGTAAGGGTGTAGCCATGAAATATGATGGCAGAGATTGGCAGGGACGCTGAGATAACCTTTTCTTTTCTTTAGGGATATATTCGATGCTGGATTGGAGTTACGAGCTGGTGGCTGAGATCTTTGAGATTCGCAAAGGATTTGGTTCTGAGGTGTGGTAAGGCTCCCAAGATATTTCTGCGAGTGAGTACTGAGTTCATTGATCTTATGGCTCTAGATTATCGTTCAGCATACTTGCCACTTGAAACGTGTGCTTTGCTGACGACAGTGCACCCGAACTTCATCCATTAGAGATAGACTGGTAGCATTCAACACTTCCTCCAATGCTATATTATCACTTTGTGAATGTGCTTCTACCACCCGGCTTATATCAATGCTCAAATCTCTCGCGTGGCCCTTGCATGTCTCCAAGTAATATCAGAAAAATTTACCGGAAGCACTTGAAAGAATACTGATCAATCCTCTAAAGTGGTTGGCAGTATTGCTGAGACTCTTTATCTTTCCACATCAAAAATATACGCACAAGAGACACATATTCGTAAGTATATAGAGAAATTGATACTCAAAGAAGCACGGCAAGGAAAAGTTACATCCCATCCCGTTGACTATGAAATCGTATAAGCTAGCAGTATAAAGCTAGCTCTTTCATGAGAACCCGGGGGTAAAAATGCAGAGAGATAGTAAAATGGACTAGCATATCTTCATATTTTTCTTCCCGCCCAACACACATGTCGGTTTTCTCAATGACTTCACAGAATTGAATTGCAAAGGCGCGCCGAAGTGGCTATAGGAAACAAGATATATTGCTACAACAACTTTATATAAATACTTGGTGCCAAGTACCTTTGCGCAGCTCGAAGCTCTTCTGAATTTCGTACGACCACATCAAATTTTGATGACAAAAGGCAGATTGTATTCTTAGTTGTGATATGGAGTGGGATGGATTCTATCCACGACCTTTCAATTGGAATTATAAACGAATTCCAAACATCACGAGTCTAAAAGGCAGGCTCTTATTGTACTCATATATTCTTTGACTTCTAAACGCCGTGCCGAAATTCGCAATGATGAGTCTGACAGCCAGTATTAACCAGTCATCAACTTCGCGGGAAGTGAGAACCAGGTGTATCTTCATCCTGCTCAGCAGATGTCTTTAACCAAGAAATTGTAGTCCCGAATAATCTGAAGCCCCCAACAGGAAAGGTTATTGTATAAACCTAGCATGGTTAGCTGAAAACCTAGACGGTCTACCTCTTCAGACCACGAAAAAGGAGTTGGCAATGCACGCACAAGTCTCCGATCTGCTTTAGAAAAGGATCTGGGATGGTTTCAAACTAACAGTGACTAGCATTTATCTTGACCTTTCTTCCATCACCTAGTACCCCCATGTGGCACAACTCTCCAAATGAATATTCGCGGGTAGGATACTGATTAGGCGAGGCAGCAATCTGTCTGGTTTCCATGGAAATCGTGTTTGCAATGTATATTGACACAATACACGGAAGGAGAAATATGCCTACGTTGTCGATAATTAATCCCATCATCCCATGTATACACTCCATGAATGATTGAATGAAAACCATTGCTGAATCATTCAGTCTTTCCATAGATATGCGTAGTGAGAATTGGAGTACCATACGCATACACATAGCTTTTCGAAGCACCTCGGCAATCAACACCGAGAAGCACCCGCGAGTCGGTGGGGCGGGACTCTCTTAACACGCTATACGTACTACATACTACATATCGCGGCTAGGCTGAACAATTCCATTCGTTAGACGATTTCTATTCTTTTCCTAGAGAGAGAGAATGTTAGTTAGATAAACTGTAACTTCGCGCAGTGCTATACAATAAAAATCAAAGAGAAAAAGTAAAACCGGAATAGATGACGGAATATACTTACCAGACAAGGGTGGAGAATTTTGGATGAGCTCGAGTGTTCATAAAATAGGTAATGTTTGAAGATTGTGTACCCAAAAAACAACAGATGAATAGTCCCTCCATTCTCATGGCCCTCTCGTCTCAATTAAAGTCCTATCTTAAGTAAGGAACGGATAAAGAATCAACAGTAATAAGAAATACCTAATTAGGTGCCTACCTACCTATATAGAGTGACGTCTAACATAAAAGTAAATAAATGAACCAATGAATGAATGAATGAATGAATGACATATAATCAAGTAGCTTATGCAATACCGCCCAAGGCAACCAGATGCCGAAAATACCTCTCAGAGTAATGAAACATTCCAGTTGAAGTTATTCAGCATTACCAAGTCCGTACAAGGCTGATGAGGCAAAAGTAGATAGATTTCACAAGCGAGAGCGAGAGCGAGAGGGAGAAGAAACCTGCAAATACCTATTGATCAGCAGCTGGAGGTACCAGACAGGTAAGTAAATTGATTCGAAGCCAATCATCATCTAGCTGCCAAATTTCCGTCTTCCTTGCTGCATTCATTCATTCATTTCCGTAGACTTGGGTCCACGCTATGTTTTTAATACAATCATCTTCAACCTGCAACCTCCATCCAACTTCAACCTCCCAGTGAAGATAAAATCGAAATACTCACCATCAGATTGTGTTCTGCAAAGAAACTGCACATTTGCAAAGAAACCGCACATTTGGTAGTAATAAAAGGGTTGAAAGTTTATCTATCCACCAAGAATTTCATTTGACTGTTTTATTATTATGAGAGAGTGAGTGTGAGAGAGAGAATTTCTTTCGAGTGATATTTATTTACACTTTGTGCCCCTAGATATAGGCGAAAAGGTTAGGTGGAGGTGTTACAAAATATAACCTCTTCCTCTTCCTCTCCATCTCAAAGTGTGCATTATTGTCACCAGAAATCACAATAACCATCAGTTTACTAGACTAGTTGAGCCAACTCCAATTATACAGTCATTTATTTAATTTAATTAAATTAAATTGATGACAAGAAGTTATACTCCTATACCTAGGTACTATGTAACTTACCTATTTTACCAAGCCTTGGATTTCACACAAGAGAATACTATACAAAAGTTTCGCAAGTAAGCAACTTAATAATAAGACCAGGAAATATCTTCTCTATTACCGTACCCTACCATAACCTACCATACCACCATATCATATCATCTGAGGTTACAACCATGACCTGGAATCAAGGTGTCAGAAAAGAAGAAGTACTACTATCATATCATATGATATCATATGCACACCATCATTAAAGTATTCATCAGTGTAGTAGAAATGAATCCATCCATCCATCCATCAATCAATCACAAAGAGAACTTAGCTACCTACTGACTATCTTCAAAGATGAGAATAGAGATGAAAAGAAAAGATTAATTTGTATCTACTCTACTCTACTCTACTGTGAAGGAAGAGAGTAGGATGGGTGAAGTCTAGAAAGAAGAAAGATAAATCCACCTATTCTATCCTATCCTATCCGCTACATGCATATCCATCCATTCATCCATCCATTCATCCATCTATTCATCCATCCATCCATCCAATAAATTCCAATCAACTTATAGATCCCACCACTCTACCACAAAACAAGAGAGTCCACCAATCCCCAATCCCCAATTCCCAATCCTCTTCTCCTCTTATCATCCTCTCCTCCTATCCACCTACTACAAAAGTACAGCAGCCCATAGATATCAACAACCAGATTTCCAAACAAGAGAAAAAGAAAGAAAGAGAAAGAAAAATCAAGGCAAGATCCTTAGGTCTTAGGTCTTAGGTCTTAGGTCTTAGGTCTTAGGTCTTAGGTCTTAGGTCTTAGGTCTTAGGTCTTAGGTCTTAAATCCTAAGTCTTAGATCTTAGATCTAAGATCTAGAGAAAAACCACTCTACAGAGTAGTTCACCAGACAAGACAGGAGAAAACAAAACAGAACAAGACAAAACAAGAAAAGAATAAAGAAAGTCCCGAAAAGAAAAAAAAACATGATCAAAAATACCTAGTAGGCATAATAAATCCAACCAATATCAAAGATCAAAGATCAAGCTCATTACTTCACCTACCCTACTACCTACTACTTCCTCCACATCTCTATCTCTTTCCATAGACGTAAGATAAACGAAAAAAATAAAGATAAAGATAAAGATAAAAGAGAGAAAAGAAATAAAAGAGATCTCCCACCCACCACAAGAAATGAATCAATCTCGCAGACAGAACTGTGCATCTGCCGCACCAGAAGATAATCCCACCACCAGATCTTCGCATCAAATTCAAATTCCCACCACCACATCACCACACAAGAGCCCCCCATCTCTCATTAACATGTAACTCAGAAAGACACTGTCCATCCCATCCCATCCCAGACCTGACCTCCCTCGTAGACTCACCTTTGATGAAGCCCAAGGCTCCAGATGTATAGGCCAATCCCCAAGGCCAGCCCTTAGCTCCATGATCTGATTTGCCAAGAAACCTAGACTTACAGATAGATCGTTCACCATCCATAACCTGATGCTTTCTTTTGACTTTCCCAATTTCCATTCCCATTCTTCTTTTTTTGATAACCCACAAATTACCACTTGATAGCATCCATCAGAATCCATCACAGATACCATCTACCCATATCCAAGAGTGTCCAGGGAAGAAGTATCAAGCAATCTCAACATCCCTATACTCTCGGCTCATCTTAAACACTCGGACCATTTTTGATACAGGTGATTGATCAACGGCGAATCCCGTCGAAACCAGAGATGGAGTCGAGACAAAGCGGCGCCCCTCGATGGGGAATTGGTCCCCCTAGCGATCGATCCATCTCACCACAATCTTCCATTCCAAACAACAATTCACTCTCCTCTTCCTCCTCCTCTTCTTCTTCTTCAACAGTGCGTCCTTTGTGCCCAACCGCACAGATCAGCTTCCTTTCTCTAAACCCTCTTGCACCACCTTTCCATCCAGCCGTAGCAGCTGCTCCATTATTTTTCCCTCCACCACCACCACCACCTACTCCACGCGCTTTTAATTATCAACAGCAGGCGATAGATCGTCAGCAAGAAGCGGTGTTTGCGTCTCCAGCCATGGCACCACTTAATTTGCCCACTGGCCAGCCCGCTCCAAATGCCTTTCAATTTAACAACAACAGTCACGGCTTTCCACCATCACTTGCGAGTCTTCAAAACACCAGCCAAGATTCAGCCAACTCCAATGATTCCTTCCGCACTCAAGTACCGCTGCCATGGAATCTTCCATCCGAGTACGAGAACAATGGTGCAGTGGCAATTCCCGATCCCAGTCCCTTTGCTGACCCACCCTTACCATTTGCTACACCCGATTTTAATAATGGTCATGATGCTCGAGCTCAGCTTCAACCATTTGCTAATCAAAACTCTATCATGAATGGTGCTTCTGCTGGAGCTTTTGGCCATGAGAATGGATACCAGATGCCAGGTCAACAGAACAACTTCAGCATGGGCATGGGCATGAACATGAACATGAACGGCATGAACATGAACCTCATGAACGGTATGCTTCATGGAATGAATGGAATGAATGGATTCAATGGAGGCAATATCCCATACCAATCCTCACCTTACAATGGACAGATCGGAGGTCCTCACAACCACCAGATCGGTAATGGTCAGATGAATCAACATCAGCAACATCAGGTCAACTTCAACGGCCATGGTGCTCCCCCCCAACCCAACTTTCACCATCCAAATATGGGTATGCGACCACAATTGCCACAGATTACTACTCAATTTCCAGCAAATCCTTACAATTCATACTCTGCACCACCAATGGGTATGACTCCTCAACAATTCTACAATAATAATGGTGGCGGCGCCAATAATAATTTTCATGGACCAAGCACAACGCCAGGTTCAGCTTCAACTATGCTTTCAAACCTGAACTTTGGAAGCCTCAGCCTCGGCATGAGTCCAAACGGGGTCGGCGGTATCGGTGGGATTGGTCCGAACGGCAATCCAGGAAATCAAAATCAAAACAATGAATACAGCCACAGCCACAGCCACGGCAACGGAAACGGCAATGGGAACGCTAATAATAATAATAATGGTATGATGATGATGATGCATGGGCAGAATCAATCCAATGGGAATTTTCAAGCCGCACCAATCATAACCACCACTACGACCACGACCACCAACAATAACCCTGCCGCTAGTGCTCGCAGCGCACAATATACATCTCTTCCATCTGTTGGCAATCTCTATCATCCCCTCCCACAAAAGCCGCAATTTCATGCGCAAAGACCTTACAATTCCAACAAGGCCAATATTGATCCAGGTCACCACGCTTACGCAGCGATTAACAGCAATCTTCAGCCTGCTAAGACTCCTCAGTCCAATCATTCTGCTCCGTCCAATCAGTCTACGCAATCCACTCAATCTGCCCAGTCTGTCGTCCATACCCCGCAGCCGCAAAAGTCAAGTGTAGACAGCCAGCAAATAGAAAGCCAGGAAAGCCAGCAAGGTGCCGAAAGTAGTCAACAAGGCAGCAAACAAGGCAGCAACAGCGTCCAATCACCCGTCTCATCAAACGAGATCCCTGTCTCTGCTTCCGCTTCTGAGCCCCGAGCTAATTTCACTCCCATGCTCCGATCCAGCCGTGGAAAATCCATTACCACTTCGGTAGATCGCGCTCAACAAGTCAACGACTGGGTTCAAAATACACCAACTCGTGCAAGTCTTTCACGTCAAAATTCCATCACAAGTGAAGTAATCATTGACGATACTCCAAAGATGTCGACGTTCAATCATGCAGCTCAGCGTCACCTCAATCGTTCTCTTGAGCGTACGCCTGGTGCTGCAGGTGCTCCCGTTTTTACCCCGCGACCTCTTTCAGTTAACCCGTTCAATCCAATCACCACGCTTGCTCCCTTCAGTCCTAACTCTCGTTTTGGTCGTGCTCCAGGTATGAGTCCTTTGTTGAGAGAGCTCACAAGAAATGGAACCGTTATCCCAACTGCTGAAGAGGCATTGGAGATGAGATTTATGCCGTTTGAGGAGTACTGCCGTGCAGCCAGGCCTGCTCAATGGGGTGTGATGAAAATTAGAAATGTAAGTTGATGCTACAGATCGATCTGATCAACTTAATGCTAATCCATTCGCAGATTCCATACAGTGTCACTCGTCAAGAAATCCTCGCTTTTCTCGGTCGTAATGCGAGAATTGCGGCAGCAGATGACCATGAACCCATTCACATCATCATGGAGCGTGTAACAAGCAAGACTCTCGACGCTTACGTCGAGTTTATCAGCTTCTCCGAGGCTGCGAACGCAGTGCAACGCTTTGACACGAACCGACTTGGTGGCAGAGGTGGTCGTCTTGGACAGAGACACGTGGAGGTAGAGCTGTCTTCCCAGGAAGAATTGATGAAACAACTATTCCCCAAGGCTAAGAATGTGGAGTGGCACGGCGCCATTCCTAGAATCATCCCCCGTGACCCAAACGATAAGTATAACTCGGGTTTCCAGGGTTTTGTTAGCAGCGAGGAGCTTGTAATGTTGAAGAAGCACGTCGAGTCTCCACAACGTGTAAGTGTTCTCAAGTTTTCCGCAGTTGTTTGAGATTGCACTGACACTTCCTAGTCTCCATTCTCAAAGGACTGTCCTCAGAGACCATTTGAATGCCTCATCAGCACTTTGATCAAGTACCCTTGGGCAATGGTTGACCACATCATTGTTGAGGATCGCCAGTCGTTGTTCCGAGTCACAATGGAAATGCTTCGTATGCTTGCTGCCACTGTTGAAAGCAATCAGGATCCACTCAAACTCAACTCTCAATTGTTCAAGCGAGTTTGGCGCACCGCTCTCAAATGCCAAGGCTTCAGTCCGGTTCAAAAGGACGACATTATCTTTGAGATGAAGATTGATCCCCAAATCGCTCTCGAACTTGGAGTCCCCCCCCAAGCTGACCTCTGGAGTTATATCTGGACCATTGGACCAAGAAAGGATGTTGCGTATGATCTTGTTCAAGTAAGTATCCGGAGAACCCATGATTGAAATAAGAATCCTGACTAAAAAACAATAGTACTACATGAAGCTCATCAGCGATGCGACAGCTGATAAGAGAAAGAGATCTTTGGCAGAAAAGTCTGCAGCTCTAGCTACAGAAGTTCGCCAATCTCCCACTCTCTTCGGTAACTTGCATAAGCGAGTTGACCACACGGGCTGTACCAAACTCACCATGGCTCAGCTTGCCTTGAAGGAATGGACTGCTTTCGAAGACGCAATCAGCCAAGCCCTAACTCCAGCATTGGAGGGAGGTCCATCAAACTAGAAGCAGTAATCGATACGTTCTTGTTTCTGATTTCGAATTCGTCATTCTTTCATTTCTCGGGCCTAATTTGTCGACCATCTGCAAGCATTTCAAGAAATCCTCGCCTGGCATCCTTTGATATCTGGATAGTTTCGTTTTTTCGAACCCTTCCAATAATCATAACAGCCGGACTGGAATCTTCTCGAAATCTTCGATTGTTCATATTTTCTTTTCTCATATTACATCTGTCAACCCCAATTTGATGATTCATGAAGCCATTCTCGGAATCATTGAAGTATCGTATCATTGAAGGAACAGCACTGTTAATATTCTTCTACTTGCATTCTGAAGGTTCTTGACTATCGAGAAATGTTCGACATGGAGGTTTACCTTACGTTGTCCATTCTTGCTTGACTTATTCTTGCATTCATTTCTCATCATGATAGCTTTCGATACCCGACGGGATTGCATATTCATTTGAAGTAATTGATTTTTTAAGGGGGTTATTTGAATGGGATACTCGATTTGAGATTATTATGAGTTGGGTCAAGTTTCTTCTTTGGTTGCTTCGATTCTTGAGGTCATTTTAATGACATCTTGATTGTTTGCAGCTTTGTAATTGTCCATTCAGATAGTACAAATCCAGAACCATAAGTTTTTAACAATGTGCAAATGCAAATGGCAATGATGAATGTGATGTATGTATGTGAAGAAGATACATATGAATCGTTGATTTTAATGAACAATAGATAGATGTGACTATGAATAATCTGTAAGGAGGAGTTCTGATACCAAGTGGTTGTTGAATGACTTTAGATGAGAAAAGAAAGAAAGAAGAATCAAAAGTTGAAGTTCACATCAGTGTCTCGGAATAACCTCGGCCACTAAACCTCAGCCATTCGCTTCACCACCCAATGAATCCACGAACCATTGAACCCCCACCAAAATCCTCACCCCTCCATCCCATATCACATGTAGCGTAGGCGACCAAAAACACCCCCAAAAATGTCACTACCCCAATCTTTCAGCAGCAAGAAAAAGCTCATATTGAGCAAACTTGGGGTGCCGACGGACGAATACGACGATCTCTCACCCAAAGGATCCGTCGATGAAGGAATCCGGGAATTAATCGACGAGATAAATGTTCTGGAAGGATGCGTCACGACGAGTAGTTGCGCCGGGCGCGTGAGCGTATTCCTGGAGGGGAAGAAGAGCGTGGGAGAAGAGGTGAAAAGTCCCCCTCGGGCGCGGGATGATTCGGGGTTGGATTACGTACCGGATGTGAGAGCCGAGAAGACGGCTGGGGTTGGCGGGAAAGGAGGGGGTGGGAAATGGCTATATGTTTCGCATGATGCGATTGAGGATGAGGTATTGAGGAAGCGGGAGGTTGAAGGGACTCTCTGTGAGATGTTGGGTATGAGGACTAATGATGATGATGCTACATCAACTCTTGTCCCAAGCCAAAAAAGGGATTTACGACATATCCATTTTAAATTCGAGCCCATGGTATGATTTGTCCCCCCAGCTTTCTAATCACCAGCTCTCAATATTAATATTCCAGTAGATTCTCCACGTGCTCACAGCCTCCCTAGAGCAAGCGCAAAAAGTGCTCTCAGCCGCGCTGCAAGCCGGTTTCAGGGAAAGTGGAGCATTAAATTTGATCTCCAGCACGTCGGAACCAGCCACTCCGATGGTAGGAATACGATGTATGGGGCTGACGCTGGAATCATTAGTTGGGGTATACGACGAGAAAAGTGAGCAGGGGGTTTGTCGTGTTACCGACGGGCAACTTGGGACATTGATGAGAATCTCGAATGAGAGGTTTCAGGAGAACACGAAAAGGATCGAGAGGTTTAGGGTGTTGCTGAAAGAGGCGATGAATCCTGTGGAGAAGAAGAGGGTGGGGGAGAATGGGGAGGATTGGGAGGACCCTCGAGCTAGGAAGGAGCGGAAACGAGCGGAAGGTTTGAGGAGAGCTCAAGAAATGAGGGAGGCCAAGGAGAGGAGTGAAGAAATGATGAGTAGGGGCTCGGATGAGCTTCCACTAGATTCCACGCCGGTAGATTATAGTGAAATCAACACCTGATACATCTAACATATCATATCATCTAGTGATATAGTAACCAAAACTTCCATGCCATGCATTATTTCTGTTACACGTATTCTATTCTATACACAGTGGACCCGTAGACACCTTCATTGACCTCTTTCCATCATTTGACCCTCATGTGCAAAATCGTTGACCGTCGCCCTCCCCCCCTCTCACATGTAAATACAACCACGCCCACCCAACCTATCTAACAATACCCTCGACCCACTTCCCCTCCAACCTCCTAACCTCGCGTCTAAAAGCCTCCACCTCTCTATAACAATCCAAGGGCCTCCGATCATTAGCCCTCAAACACCTGACGACCTCCGACTTCGCCGCCTCGACGCCCTCATCCAACTCCTGCACCTTCTTGCGCTGCTCCAACTTTTGCCTCAAGCCCTCGACATCCCTCTGCACGGCATTGCGGCCCAACAAGCGCAAGCTATCACCCGCGGATTTCTCTTCCGACGGAGGCGCCGCTTCCTCGGCCGAGAGCCGGGCCGTCAATTCTTCAAAGTCTCGGGAGGCGCGGTCTTGGAGTTTCTTGAGTTCGCTGGCGACCCGCGCTTGGATGTGGAGTTCGAGGGTTTTGGCCCGCGTGGAATCCGACTGCGGGTGCGGTGTTAGATGGGGATTTTGCGAATCTTCCGGATTGGGGGATCCCCCCCATGGGAAACTGAACGTACCTCTGAGCTTGACTGTAAAGAATCGATAAGCTGCTCCGAGAAGCGTACGGGTGTTTCACTGTGCCAGTAAATAAATATTAGAGCTTGCTTGCTTCCTGGCTTGCGTAGGTTGCGAGAAACAGAGAAAGAAAAGAAGAAACAGGAAGAATTACCTAGCCCATACTTGAGCCTTAGGAGGATCCTCCGGTTTGGAAGCGCCCGAACCCATAATGAACTGGTGAAGCAAGAGACAAGACAATCGCTCGAAAAAGATGTGGATTTACAATGGTGACCTCACACGACGGGGAGCTTGGAATTTCCTCACCCGGCTGCTGCAAGGTTCGCTGAAAATCGTCGGGATTGATGCCTGATGGCCTCATCTCGGTGGAATATTCTTCCATGACCGAGATGATGGATGGTTTGGCCATACCTAGGTGGCTGGGTATCTATCATATGGATGTGGCTGATGGTGTATTTTCGTCAACTAGGTCCACAGGATCCAGAGAGCAAGCAGGACGATCAATTTCAATAAAGATCAACCAAACTAAACCTCATTCATATATACATCATCTCCCACCGACCCAACTGAGCACAATAATCAAAAGATGCCAAAAAGGTTAATTCAAGTCCCGCAAGGTAAAAATGATCTCTGATAGGTAATTTATGTATAGTATAGTAATTTATCCATCCTTCCTCCCCTATAGCCTAAAATTCACAATCACTCGAGAGAATCAGATATGTAGATCGATTAAATAATCGCAAGAATTTTGAACTTGGGAGGAGGTGGGTTTATCTCATGATTTCTCGTCTCATCTCATTTCATCTTATCCCATCATCAAGATTCCCATCGAGTTTTTGTTTTAAGGTACCTATAGTACCCGGTTTTCATAGATGAATGGATGGATGGAAGGATTTTTATTCCCAGAGTATTTTCCACAAGACTTTTGAAACGAGTGGGCGTTTCCGTTTGATGGGCTTGGCGCTTCTTTACAGATGGTTGGTAGCTACACCTACACCTACATCCCCAAGGGTATCTAGATCCTTCGAGATATTCGGATGCATGCATACGTGCGTGGGGAAACCTTTTGATCGATAATTGTGAGATCTGCTGGAGACTGGAGACTGGAAGGTTGGGTTTGAGAGTTTGGACGTTCGATCGTCCTCTCGTATCGTATCATATCGTATGGTGAAGACGCGGAGTTGGGGGTTCCTGGGAGGAGAAATTACTCGAGGGGTTTTTTCTTTCTCTCTTACACCACCGTGCTATTCTACCGAAAGGGAAGAGGGTCTTCCTGATTGATTGATGGAGGATGAGGAAGGAAATTGGAAATAGCTCAATCGATTCCTATAGATTTACCCAAGCGTTCCTATCTTGCTGTGCTATATAATCTCGACTCTCGACTCGCCAGAAAAGAGCGTGCGTTCTCGGATGGCTTGAATATGCTATGATATAATATGATATGATATAATATTCTCGAGGAAGATGACGGCATGAACGGAATTACAGTACGTACATCTATCTATCTATCTATCTATTTGATGACAGCCATAGCAACCTGGAGGCTGGATAGAATTATGTAGGTATATGATTGATTATGATTGATGATGATTGATGATGATGATGATATCCACGTCACAAATAAAGTACTGTACCTACAGAGCGCATCTGCGTATCTGCGTATCTGCGTATCTAAAACCCCTGAGCTAGGTATGTATGTATGTATGTATGAACCGGATTACGCATTTCCATAGAATAGAAGCTTGAACTATGAAGCCATCAAGGGCTGGCTGGCTGGCTGTTAACGGACAATGAACGATATATGGTATCACAGACGATACGGCACCATGAAAACAGAGGATGAATCCCGAGGTCATTGATAACCAACCGTTTTCGCATCAGTACCGTACGTTCATGGATATCTACAGTCCTCCCAGCTTCAACGTCTATCTGCCTCTCAAAGCTCCCCCTTGAAATATGTTTGTTTCGTCTTGGCTGGCCTGTCTAGTACCCAAGGAATAATTTAGTAATCTAGTACTCTAGTCATCCTACCGAGTAATCTTATACCGTATGGATTATATCATATCATATCATTAAAATATCCGTCTCTTCTTTTTCCCACCTACGTACTACTGTACCTATGGTCCTAATAAGTAGGTAAGCTCGCACTCGCTAGGATCCATTCAATCAATGGATTTCTCTATCTACTATGTAGATACCAATCCGTCATGATAAAATCCGAGCATGATAAAATCTGACCATGACCATGCATAACCATAACATGGACCGTCGGTCCTCTCACGATCCTTCCCAAAGAATACCCAAGTTTCCCATTTTAAAAGTTACCCCTAATACACCTACACCCCTGAGTTGATCATGCATGCATACATAAATCGTCAAATTATCACGGGTTATCATGTTTGTTTACATGCATGCATAGGTATGCATATCCCGTTTCAAAACATCGCAACCAATTGGAAGATGGAATTGAGGAGGGAGGTTGTGGTTGTGTTACTATGATTCTTCTTCTCTCTGGATTCTTACCCAATAATCCCACGGATGGATGACAAAGACATCCATCGGTTGTAATGATGAAGGGTCAAAACATGGTACTAGGTAGGTAAACAACCAACCAACCGGTTGAACCTACCTATCAATTGAAACTTTCCCCTCCTCTCCTCTCCTCTCTTCTCCTTGTGAAACTTTGACCCTTTCCTTTCCTTTCCTTGCACTCTCTTTCTAGATACACATACATACACACACACACACATACACACCCGTGGACATACACACACAATACAATACCTACAATACATACAGTACATGCATGATTTGCATATCCGCAGATAATAAGATCTCCACTCCCCTCAACCCGATCCATGCGTGCGAAATGCTTATATTTGATGATGGGATTAAAATGACAGGTCCATCCATCCATCCATCCATATAGTTCAATTTGGCTTGTCATATCAGGCCGGGGGAGATTAATCAATCCATCAATCAATCAATCGAATCCAGTTACCAGTACTGTACAACATTAATCCGATTCGAAGAGGAGATATGAATCATTTGGTATGGTTTGTATTGATTGATACAATTGATACAATAATACAATGCGAGAGAGATTTTGGTATTGTTTGTATAGTAGGTACCTATTCTTGGTGAGGTATCCATTTTCTTCTTTTCTCCAGCTAGGTCTCTCTATTCCTCTTGCAGGTAGGAGGTGTATACAGAACAGACAGTAGGTACCGGAATCAATTGAATTTCTATTGATTGAGTGTACTTACTATAGGATACTGAGTACGGTAGCACATGCGGAGTATAATACTGATCTGATTATCTTCTTGTCTTCATCAAAATCGAAGGCTTTATTTCCTATTTGGATGATATTTGGATGATATTTGGATATGGATTTATATTGAGTGCACCCGCTGTGCAATATATCTGATTCACACAACCTTTTTCGCGCCCTAACCCAAGGGAGGGGATCCACCATAAACATATCGAAAAGATTACCATAATTAACATCCATTATTATGACCATCCGTGGTCCGTCCCTTTTTTTTTAAACCAACATCTCAAATCTTAAGTTCTTTCATTCTCTCATATGATTGACCACGACCACGACCACGACCCTCACCCTTCTCCCCCCCCACATCTCCTTTCGAAAAGGGATCCCCGGTCCCTTGCGCAGCGCATACCAGCTTTGCCAAGAAACACAGGCCAAAAATATAACATCACCTTCTTTATCGCCCATCTCTTTGTCTTGGATCTTTGACTCTCTTGTCTCTTTTGACTCGAGATCTTCACTTGTTAACAAAGACACTTTTTTTTTTTAATTCATTCACTCATTTACTTTCATAAAGTCCTGGAGACTTTATTCTTCTTTGATTTGTCAATAATCAATCATTCAATCCATTCATCACTCATCACTCATTCATCATTCTCTCTATTCTCCATTCTCCATCCGCCATTCACACTCATTGATTATTTTTATTTCCTGTACTTTGTCCTGTACCTGTACTGTAGAATAAAGAATTGAGAAATCGTCATTTGTTTCTATTCTTGAACCATTCATTCATTTATATCAATAACGCAACAACGCCAGAACAAAGATCTTTCTACCTTTCGCCCTGCAGCTTTCACAGCATGTCCCTTATTGAATATCACATCGCTTTGTTCTCCGAACAAGAACAATAGACTGGGGGACGATTTAAATACCGGCCAAGCGATACAACAATAGAGAACAATAAGACAATAGAACTCGAGTTTTATTGTAAGTAGATACCGTCCCCCCCTTCGAACGTCATTTTCGAATCTCGAATCTCGAACCCCATAGACCAAAACGAAACCTCGAAATTAATATTTACAACCCAACAACTTCGAAGCATTTAGATTACATAGAAAGGTCTCTTCTACATACTTCGGACAATAACCAGAACATATAAAACTTTGTGTCGAATAATACAGTAAACAAAAAAATAAAGATGGCGTCCCTCGTTGACCCTGCCAAAGCGTTCACCACCACACAAGATGCAACCACAACACAAGCAGCTGCAACACCTAGTAACACGATAGGGATGTACGCCACCGAGTTGAATGGCGTCAACCAAAACGTCAATAACCTTTTACGAGATGTTTTATGGTGGTGCTTGGGGATCATGGCAATGATCATCTTCGTCTTCAGGATGGTGCATAGAGCAAAGTCACACCTCCGACATATGACAGGGATGAACAGCAACGCGAATCAACAGAGATATTTCCAGATAAATAGATCGAGTTGGTGGAAGGTCAAGAAGCATTTGTTGTATGCGCCGTTATGGAATAAACGTCACAACAGAGAATTCAAGTTGTCGTCAGCGGTCAACATGGGAACCCTCCCATCAAGATGGCATGCACTACTCTTGATCGTTTACCTGTCCATGAACGTCGCCTATACCCTGGTTTTGGACTACAACAGAAGTAACCAGTATTCCATCATCGCCGAGCTGAGAGGAAGATCTGGTGTTCTCGCTGTGTGTAACATGATCGCACTTGTTATTCTTGCCGGACGCAACAATCCCCTCATTGGATGGCTCCAAATCAGTTTCGATACCTATAACTTATTGCACCGATGGATGGGAAGGATGGTGGTGTTGGAATCTCTCGTACACACGTCAGCTTGGGCATATGTTCAACATGCGGATACGGGATTTTCCGGTGTCTGGGATAAACTTTTGCACGATCCATTCTGTTCCTATGGGATGATGGGTACCGCTGCATTTGTCCTCATCCTCCTCACATCCCCATCCCCAATTCGTCACGCTTTCTACGAAACCTTCCTCAACCTCCACATCATCTTGGCCGCCGTCGCCATCGCCGGTGTTTGGATTCATTGCGATATCCCAAACCTTCCTCAAAAACCTTACATCCGTGCCGTCGCCTTTCTCTGGGTCGCCGATCGCGTCTTCAGAATGGCCCGCATCATCTGGTGTAACTACAGTACCAAAGGCTGGACCACCGCTTCCATCGAAGCCATGCCCGGAGATGCCTGCCGTGTCACCATGCACCTCCCCAAGAAACTCGAAGTCAAGCCCGGCTCTCACGCCTATCTTCGTTTCGCCAAACTCAATTTCTGGGAGTCCCATCCATTCTCCATTGCGTGGGTGGTTCATCGCCCAATCTTCTCCTCCGAACTCCCGCTCAACGAGAAGAAGCTCGTTTTAGAAGAACAAACAACCGACATCAGTTTTGTCATCCATGCGCAAACGGGATTGACTCGTCGCCTCTTCGATGCTGCCAAAGTCGCCAGCCCACGTGCTCTGAAACTCAAAGCCGCATTCGAAGGACCGTATGCCGGACACCATTCTCTCGATTCCTACGGGCACGCCGTCCTCTTCGCCGGCTCCTCGGGCATCACCCATCAAATCCCCTACGTGCAACACCTCATCAAAGGCTTCAACGACGGCACCATCGCCACGAAAAAGGTCCTCCTCGTCTGGATCATCCGCGACGTCGAACACCTCGAATGGGTGCGGCCGTGGATGGACGAAATCCTGCGCATGGATGGCCGTCGCGACATCCTCACCATCAAGCTCTTCGTCACCAAACCGAAAAACCCCAAGGAAATCCACTCGCCCAGCGCCACGGTGCAGATGCTGCCCGGGCGCCCCAACATCAACCTCCTGCTGCAGACCGAGGTCCGCGAACAGGTCGGCGCCATGTGCGTCACGGTCTGTGGACCGGGCGCCCTGCAGGATAGCATTCGTGAGGCGGTGAGGGATGTTCAGGAACATGGCGTGGTGGATTTTATCGAGGAGAGCTTTACTTGGTAGGAAGGTAGGAGAAGGGATTTTTTTTGGAGATTAGGAATCGGATCGGATCGGATTGGAATTGGAATCGGTGTTGGAAACTTGGTGTTGGTGTTGGTGTTGTCTTCTTTTTATCAACATACACAACACATAACACACACATTTTTATTTTAATACCTAGAGAAGAAGATCTAGAGAGAGGAGATAAACCCACCAGTAACCAGTATGCAAATTAACCATACTACTGGATGGATGGATGGACTGCGTTGAATAGGAATTGAATATAGTTGGAGGATCGGATTGAATCATTAGAATTGGGCGGGCTTGGAATTAGACCTAGCGGCCGGGCCCCTGTACATATAAATACATATATAAATAAATAAATTAGAAAATATAACATATAAAATTAGAAAATTAGAAAATATAAATGGAAAATTGAAAAATCATGATTGAAAAATTATGATTGAGTGAAGAGTGAGTGAAACGGAAGAGAGAGTGAGTGAGTGAGAGAGTGTATTACCAATATATAAATATATAAATTGAAAATAGAAAATTGGAAATAAAATGGAAATATAAATATAAATGGAAAATTGAAAATTGAAAAAACATGAGTGAGTGAGAGTGAGAGAGTAAGAAAATAGAGAGAGAAGGGAGAATTGATAGAATGAGAGAGGAAGAGAAAGAGAAAAGAGTGTGAGGGAATGGAAATAGAATCGAAGAATAGAATAGAATATATAAAAAAGGGAATGAATGGATAAAGATTTCGCATCCGGATAGCCTCATCGCATTTTAACTAACAAAAGCGATGAGGCTAGCGTTAGCGGGAGTGGAGGGGAGTTGGGGGATAGGAAAGGGATATTGGGAAGGGATATTGGGAAGGGATATATAATGATAATCATGATTTGGGGGGTTTGAATTTCCAGGAAGTTGGGGTTTTGGAGGGTTTTTGGAGGGTTTTGGGGGGGGGGATGTGAAAGGGGGAGTG